>OZ010787.1:389479365-389859515 GCA_963932465.1 Maratus speciosus | reverse complement strand
GGACGGCGAACCTATGGCACGCGATAGAATATTTTCGGCCATGGCGGTGAAATCCTAAAACGAAATAGAATTAACAAAATATGCAAACTTTTACGATCTGGGCTTTTCTTTTTATTATATTAGAAAGCAACTTATTGAATTTATAAATTATTTCAGTGTCGGTTCAATAAGTTATCAAATTTAGAGAAGGTTTGTAGCATATCAAAAAGAAAAATATCACGCATTATAAGCAAAATTCCTAGTCATGAAACTAAAGCGACTTGGTACAAAATATATAATCTTCACAATTCTTCGCTCTATTTATTCCTGAGGGTCATTATTTTAGGAAATGATACGAAAATCTTAAATACTGCAAACCCAAACCACTTGTTAGATAACCCGAATTCAGCTAGCATCCTATTAAAAGTGAGTAGGTTGAACACCATATTAATATTTGGCATAACCGACATTGCATTCAGCCTTTTATTACTTTAAGATATATGTTAGTCTAGATATTAGATGTTTATTGCTCCATATTTTTAAATCCCAATGAATAAAAATCTAGAAATTTTGATCTACTAAATTACTTTTTGGTGCTTGGCACGTCATGGTCATGTAAAATCTTTTTTGAAAGAAAATGGGCACGGGGATGTAAAAAGGTTCACCGACCCTGCTCTATATCATCCTCAGAATCCGATGAAGGGGATAAAAATGCTTTATCTGAAGAGTCCATCAAACTTTCTTCTTCTGAATCAGAATGCATTTTATAGCGATATCACGATATTATTTTTTTTTTCTTTAGTTAAGAGAAAAAAGATTTTTTTCAACATTATAGCTGGAAACAATTTTGTGCATTCATAAACCGTGTAAAAACTGAACTATTGTGAAAGTAATACTGACTCGTTGTTTCTCGATACAGTGCAATAGCTAATCTGAAAAAAGGCATTCTTAGAAGATCTCTTCCCTGTTTACCTCCCTTATTTATTTTGTCATGGGTGGGGCCTCCTGAGAAGTTTATTGCTTTGTGGTATAGTACCTTTCAAGACACGGGGGTTGGGAGGCATGTAAGACCACCCGCCCTGTCAGTTCTATGGAACAAAGTGTCACTATGTTTTAAACACTACCCCCACTTTTGTTTTTTGCGGGTGTTTTTTTAGTCAGATGCAGGTTATTTTATGAAAGAATTTCCGCTTTCCTACTAAAAGAGCTACCCTAGATTGGTATTTTAGTATTGTTTGGTATATAGTATCATTTGACTATTTGTTCGTTGCAATTTCAATCTGTGTTAATACCATGATTTTAAAATTTTCTCCCACAGGTGAATTCTAGTAATAACACCATTTTAATCATTTTATATGTGAATTTCTCTTAAAAAAACATGTACCGTAAAGTACTGAAAGTAAGCCCCCTTTGGCAGACAAGATATTTTAATGATTATAGAGGAGTTTATAATTGGAACTGTAGAAATTGAAAGAATAGGGAAAAAGGCAGGCCATGGGGGGGGGGGGGGGGGGGGCGGTATATTTGGAATTTATGTAATTTCACAGGATCTTTACAATTTTCAAAATAAAATAAGATCAAATTAAAATTGTTTGGTTTTAATATCCCCTCCCATAGGAGCTAAATAGTTTCCATTAATAAAAATAATAAATTAATAAAACAAACTCGTATAAAAATAATTAAATTAGATATCAAAGAAATATGAACTGAAATTATAAAACTTAAATTCTATATAAATATTATTTATCAAATCTTAGTGCATAAAAATCTAGGAAAAGATTAATAGTATACTTCGAAAAAAATATTCTTTTCAAAGGTATTGTAGCATTCATAGTGAAGTATGCCATTCAATGATACAGTAATATGTAAAGAGATTAGATAAAATAAATTTCATAAGATATATTCATTATGGAGATATGGAAACAAAAAACTTAAAGAATTTCCAGTAAAAAACTTGAAGATGAGGTCTTATAAATGGCACTTTTTCAAAAAGGAATAATTCACATATATGAGGAGGGCCGTTTTCGGACTTTTGGTATTTCGACCGCTTACTTTCGGTACTTTACGATATATATACACGGTATAGTTTTAAAGTTACACTAGAATTTGAATAAAATTTGAGCAGCAATTATAAATTAAAAAATATTTTTAAAGTGTAATATTAATTTGGGTTTTTGATATTTTAATTATTATTACACTGCAAAAGTGATGCAAGTAAGAAAAAGAAATTAAAAAAACGCTTTTAAGTATTTAGTATTATAGTTAAATGAAAAAACATTGAAATACTTTTTAAAAAGAAAAGAATGCATGTATTCCTTCAAACAATAAATGCAACATTGCACATTTTTGAAATAATAATTATTATAATGAAATATAATCTTATGGCAAAGAATGATAAAATAAAATAAGTAAACACTGATATTCTATGAATTTTCTAATTCCACACAAAAAAAACTATAACTCTTGTACTGTATATACCCTATGAAGTCACCCTAGTATATGTTTTGAAATATAATGCTATTCTTATCCATTTACAGAAAACGTAATTCTCTAAGGCATTTTCAACCAAATCTCTAAAAGCATTTGACTACAATAAACTACTTGACAACTAGTCCACGCCTATTATGTAGTGGAAAGAAGGAGTGGTTGATAAACGCCTTCTTTAACTCCCAGTCTCCAACAATGGGGGGGGGGGGGGAAGGCAGAAACGACCATTTAGAGATAACAAATGCCGACTGTCTATACGCGTTCATAACACTTTTAAAGCAGATATTTCTGGGCACGTATAAGCGGCCATAACCCTTTAGAAGCACTTTATTTTGGCCGCGGATATGCGTCCATGACCACCAAAGGGGTTAAAGCTTCAAATTATTACCATTTAATAACAACACAAATTAATATATATGTTTGTATATAGAAACAAATATAAAGTTGCTAGTCGTTACCTATACATTTATGTACACACACAATTTTATCACAAGCATATCTTCCAAGATCTGATAATGCATATAGTGCCTCCAAAGAAAAGAACAACAACATTATATCATGCACAGTCAGAAACGACACCATTTTCTGATATACCTAAAAAACAAGAAACTCTGGTTAATGATGATCAAAATAGACACTTTAACCAAGGTTAATAGACATACAGGTTAGCTCATAACTTTTCATCCAATCAGAGGGATCCTCCCCTGCTATGTCACAAGAATCCAAGACAGGAAACTAGAGTCGAAATTTGCCTTAGCTCTATGCAGTTAATTGCTATACATAAGAAATAATAATACTTTTTTTCACATGTAAAGAAATAAGAGACCTTAGTTTGTAAAACTACATGGAAAAAATTATTAATTTTTTAAAAATTTAGAGTGATGCAGAGGTAAGAGGGAAATAAATAAAACAATTTTGAAAAAAAAAACATATATAGCTGCACTATAGTTCTTATTCTTTTCTGTCTCTCTTATTTTATTATTATCATTTTATTAGTATATATGTGGAGCAAACATTCAAACCATGTTTTCTCACAAAAATATAAAAAATGAGTTATTGTTATTTTTATGAACTCTGTGTTAAATTGCACAGAAAAAAATGGTATTTTTTACTAAAAAAAATTTTCTCCGATTATAAATCAATTTTAAAACTTGATGTTTCAATCAAAGAGTGTTTCCTCTAAAGCCTGCATTCAATCAAGCAGTGATTTCTCCAGTCTGCCAATCACAGTTGTCACTTAATGTGTACTTTCGAAACCTACCATACATATCACAATTGAAACGGATTGTTTTAGAAAAAAATAAAAGAACTGTTAAAGTTAAAGGCTTCCAGAATTATAGATTTCAAGATCTAAATGAAGAATATGATGTAAATCTTCTTAAAAAGGGAGTTACTGTTGCCTTGTTCAAAGGGTTGTTTTAGAATATCTCCCTCTTAGCCACACCATACCAGTTGAAAAGAACAAAGATGTCAAAAAACTTTTAAAGGTAATGTATAGTGAACAGTGGCAAAATCAACCTGATGATATATTCAAATGACACAACCACATTATCCATGATTGATAAGGCTGCAATAAAGAAGAGGGGGATGTGTATAACTGTCTAGATGAAGATATTGGTTTTAAAATTTGAAGTGGATTTCTGGCAAATGAGTATTTATTTAGTAAATATTTAATGAATACTACTAGGTACCATAATCTGTCATTTTATTTTAACAATAATCAACTGAAATTCGGTATTTATTCAAATAAAATAATGCTATTGTATTATTTGTGAGTTAGAACTTATTTCATTCAAAAAGCGTTTTATCCACTTGTCAAACAATCAAAACATGTTTCCTCCTCTGAATTTGGTCAAAACGTGATTTCTCCAAATATTAAATGAATTTTATTAATTTGTTTTATGTTTAATATCTTAGGTATGCTCGCAATTCTTTCTAATAAACAGTAATAAAAATACACAATAAAAATGAGAATTAAATGCAAGTTATTTTCTTATTTATCAGTTTTTTGTGTTTTTTGAAAATTTGTATCTAAAGGAGAATACGTGGTTTGCATGTTTGCTCCACATATATATATATGTGTATATATATATATATAAATATCAATTGTCTATTTCCAAATTTTTGTTTTAGATTATTTATTAAATCAGTGGGTTGCAACTTTAATTCATTTAATTAAAATGTATGTTTTAATATAAAATTTCTACAAATTAGAAAAAAGCAAAACAGTAACTTCTCAGAATTAAGTTTATAAATCCTAATATTTTTTAAAATATTTTTAAATTGTGAAAAACATAAAAAAATATATACAACATATGAAATTATTATTTTTTAAAAGCATATTTATGGAAAATATATGGTACAATTTTACAGGGTTTTTTAAAACCAAGAATTTGCTATTTCCAAAGGCTGATACAAATGAATGAGTGTGTGTGGGGGGGGGGGGGGGGGAGGAGGAGAGATTAGTGCTTTCAATAACTAATAACATCATCTTTTTTGTTAAAAAATTAATATATCAATAATTAAAAAAAAGGCATATTTACAATATTTCAAATATTCACATATTATTTACAATGCAAAGCATTTTATTTTACATAATAAAGACAACTATAGAACAGTTTTCCTCACTTTATTTGCTACACAATCTCTATTGCAGAATTTTAATTTACTGTTTACTTAGAATAATTTTAGAATTTTGTATTACAAAAGAAAAACATGCCCGTGAATAATATTTACATCATATTGGCAGTGGCAACACCTGACCAATAAGTTTCACTTTTACTAATATATATATATATATGTATATAGATATGTATAACTTCTAAACATTGCAGCATTTTCAATTTTTACACTGCCGAATCGGACAAAAAATATTCTTTCAAAAAGAATTTGTTTAAAAACTATATTTCAATTTCCTCATTTATTTTTATTTATATAATTTAATTTATGGTTTTAAAATAATTTTTAAGAATGATTTTTATTAAAATTTATGCTCATTGCATGCAGCCTGCTTACAAAACTGTAATCCGTTTGCACTTAAAGTTCAGGATTTATTTCTGGTTAATATTCCATAACGAAATTAAAATTTCATCAATACATAAAATAATATAAATAAAACACAAATTTAGCAGACATGTAATCGAACTATGTACTTAAACCACTGAAATAATCAAAATCAAAAAGGCTGCAGTAAGTAGCGAAATTTTCCGTGATATCTTCGGCTATTAACTCAGGACATGCATTTAATGGAAAATCGCTTTTAATATAAAAAATGCTTTTTGGTGTTGTCAGTGGACAATCTAAATAAATAAATAAATAAATAAATAAATATATATATATATATATATATATATATATATATATAAAATAAAGATGAAATCACAAATATATGAACAAATGGTAAAATTCTAAAAATGAACAAGATATGAACATAGGAAACCAGTATGCAAAATAAGAAACGATGAATAACCCACAGAATCATCAGAGGAGCTTGTAGGTTGATTCATAGTGAAGATGAGTTATTTCATCCAATTTTGTCAGCATTAAACCTAAAATGACAAAATTTAGCTCCTAATAGTGCATCATAAAAGAAAATAAATGATAGAAAACAAAGAGATCTAAAGCAAGATACACCTCACACAGGATAAATTATTAAAGCACAATACCTCAATTACATACAAGGATTCAAAACTTCACAAAGTTGGCTCACTATATTAAAGCATGTGAGGATGCAAACAGATTTAGTACTATTAGAACATGTGTGTGTGTGTATATATATATATATATACAGGGTGTCTAGTCTCAACGGTGTCAAATGGCCAATTCCTAAACCGTTAGTAGTAAACATATAGTTCCAATTACAAAAATGTTTTAAAATAGGTAGAGAAATATTTTAAAAGTGATTTGGGTCAATAAAAACATTTCTTAAAAAATTACGAAATTTTAATTTTTATACGGTCCCCCGGTCCTATAAGTTATATTTAGTAAAATTTTCCTTTTACACTGACAAGTAATACAAAAAAAGTCCAATTATTCTACAATTAAAATTGACCGAGTAATAGCTGTTTAAAGTTGGAGCATATTTTTTGCTGCAAATTGGGGGGTCATTCACAAATTTAGTCGAAAATATTAAAAAAATGGTTTGCAATATAAAATCAAAATCTTTAATCATTCTGACATATTAATGCAAAATATACAATTTGTAATAAACATTTAAGAAGAAAGAAAAAACAGAATTTTTGTTAAATAAAATGATGCTAAATTAACAGCCTCAATTCTTTACAAAATGATACGTATTTTAAAATATTATTAGATTGCACTGGTCTGCAAAAGTTGGGTTATGTCATGTTTTTTAGCTTTTGATAATTGATTCTTATGTATTCTGTACTGCTGAATCCGAAATTGACCTTTTTTTAACCATCACATCAGGATTTTTCGCCAATTGCAAATTTCAAAGTTAAAATTGAACCTCCTCCCTCATCTCATCAGACCACTCAGCTGTTTAGCTGTAAGAATCCCAGGATAAGCAAAAACATTGAATAAATTATTGAATAAAATAAAAAAAGTTTTACATATGTTTTATAGTATGAGATTTTTGTTATATTTTAACTTACACATTTATGATTTGCAAAAATATTCTAACATGATGGTTAAATATGAAGATTATTTTCAGATTCAGTGCTAAAAAGTACGTAAAAATCAATTATCAAAAGTTAAAAAATACAGCCATCTCCTCTACTTTATAGTATCTGATTTTTGTTATTCTTTAACTTTGACAACTTATGATTTACGAAATATCCTGACATGATGATTAAAAATTAAGGGAATTTTCGGATTCAGTGCTAAAAAGTACATAAAAGTTAAAAAACCCAACAATCGCAGTCTTGTATTATCTAATCTAAAACTTTTTCTTAAACTGCTTGGTGGTAATCTATCTGAAATTTTTTGTGTTATCCTGTAAAATAAGTATAAATGGTAACCACCGAAAATCATAATAATATTAGATTGCTATTGGATTTGCGGCAGTATGCAAAATGTAACCTCGATCAGATATTTGAAAGTGGGTTAAAGTTCGAGTACAAATTTTGAACTGGAAAAACATACATATGATCGTTGAAGTAACATAAAAACTTATATAAATAACATAATTTTTATTAAAAGAAATCATAAAAGAAACAGTCTCAAATCCTGACAAAATAAAACATTATTTTAGCTAATCTGAAACTTAATAAATGTTAACTTAATCGTAATACTTGTACGATTTTTTCCAAAGTGCAGATACACATGAAAAAAGATCTTCGAATACTTTAAGCACTTCGTATGTGATCTCTCATATCCAAGCCAAACTCATTTGTTTTCAGAGCAGAGAAGTGGCATAAGTCATGCATTTTTAAAGTTTCATAACTCGCTCAATTTTAGTGTTATATGAACAGGACTTTTTTTTTTGTCTTACTTGTCGGTGTAAAAGGAAAATTTTACTAAATATAACTTATAGGACCGGAGGGCCATATAAAAATTTAAATTTCATAATTTTTTAAATGTTTTTATTGACCCAAATTGCTTTTAAAATATTTCTTTACCTGATTTAAAACATTTTTGTAATTGGAACTATATGTCTACGACTAACGGTTTAGGAATTAGCCATTGGACACCGTTGAGACCAGACACCCTGTATATACATATATATATACTATACATATATATATATATTATCTTTTTATGTAAAAAATCTATTTAGAGTTTTCAATTTCAAAAATTATTTTTACCTATACACTATAATTTGGTAAGCCCGGTTTGGATACTTTAGTATTTTTAAATATGAACTTAATAATAATAATTTTTATAAATATAAATGTGTTTTTGAATAAAAGGAATGCCTAGATTATGTTTGGGCCCATTCATTGTATCTTATTAAAAATGGTAAACATTTCAATAGGATGATTTTTTTGGAAGGCTATAAATTAAAATTTGTCATGTAAGATTATCTTTCACATCGTCAAACTTTGAACTCTTCTAACTCTATGAATGTGTAAACTACATGCTTTGCCTAGGTACTTTACTCAAGTAAAATAAACTTTCAAATGCGGGTGTTGGCATTTGCGAAATGAAAGTTTGTACATTTTTTAATAAATCAATGACTACTATTTTTACTGTTATGACCAATAAGGAAATAGTGATTCTTCTGATGCATGACTCCTCATAGCAATGAGAATAGGTGGGGCAGAGTCCTGTCCTTAGTAATGAGCCAACCTATATGTCTATTAGCCTTGGAATTTAACAAAGAGAGTGAGACAGAAATAACATTATTACTTCAACATCCAGACGAGATGGTATATCTTCATTTGGTTCATAACTACATAGCTGAGAGAGAATGTCCATTGATCTAATATTCATGTATCTATCCGGACACACAATACCTTCTGTGACAGTTTGGAACACAATGCGAGAACAAACATCCTTTTCAATGGCTAATTTCATCTGTAAAACATATTATGAACATTAATTTTGGTGCAAGTTTTAAATAGAAAATTTAAGTGTTTTGAATTGAATAAACCATTCCTCTTTTTGAAAAAAGAATAGATTAATGAAAAATTAAAGGATGATTAAAGAGAAAAATTTACTAATAATATGTAAATTAGCTAATTTACATTGATGTGCATGCCAAATTATGAAGTTAATTCATTCCACCACTAAGATTACAAAAATCAAAATCTTGTTATAAAAAAAAAATAAATAAATAAATAAAAAAAGAATTTTCAAGAATTACTTTGGTTTATAACTAAAATTAAATGTTTGTACTTAAAATAAAACTTTTTAGTTCAATTTTTAAAAAAAATGACTGAAATTTTTAATTTATCAAAATATTCATTAATTTTTATTTTTAAAAATACCAATTTTCAATTATTTAAAAGATAGAAAATAAATACAAGCCATTATTATTATTACTTACTTGTGATACTTAATTTTTTATATAAAGCATGTCAAAAGTTAAATCAGAAATTATGCACACTGAAACTAATTAAAATGCCTAAAATGAAAATATTTATTAAGTAAGGCATATAAATAAACCGTACCAGTAAAAATAAATGCATGTATCTAAAATACTAAGCCAAAGAATGAACACAGGAGTAGAGGGCTGCACGGGCCTGGGCTTGGCCCAAGGCCCGTACCCATACCCGGCCCGCGGAATCAAGGCGAATTTTCAAATGGGCCGGGCCGGCAAAAAAATTAATCTGGCCTATTGGCCCGATATAAGAATTTAAGTGAAGCAGATAAAATACGAGCCATTTTCAATGAATATGATTTTCTCGAGAAGTATAAATGTGCGTCACGAGCCGATGCGAGTTTAACAACATCAATACAGAAATGTAAGATGTCCATTGTAGAGATTGGCATTGTACAGTTACAAGATGTCTGATTCTGAGTTTAATTTTTTTTCAGCAGACTCGTTCCGGAACGGAACTGGTCTTAATCGATCTCAGGATGTGTAGAACAGTCATTGTGTTTTGTAGTATTAATAGTGATAATGAACTTCTCTTAACAGTATCTTTGGAAATATACCTTACGGTGGTTCTCATATTCACTTCTCAACAATGCGAAGCTTTCAGACACATTTTCTGAGAAAATTTTTAACTATAAAGGCATAAAATTGAGAGGCTTGCCTATTGAAGTCATTTGGAAATGAATAGCTTTTTCCATATTTGATAAATTACTTACAGAGATAACAGAGATTCCTGTCACGTGACTGTACGTTTTTCTCCTTTCCTGTGCTATCGCTTCCGAAAATTCGATTCAAAACGCTAACGTTGACAGTATTTTCAGAATGATATATTGCTTTTATCTATGAAATAAACGACATTTACATAGCTTCTGAATAAGAATACCTGCCAATCTTACGCGTTTCCGAAAAGAAAAGAATTCATAAATGTGTCAAAATGTAGCTCCTTTGGATTTGAGAAAAGCCTTGAAAATGGGAGAAATGTTTTCACAAATCTACTTTTTATTATACAGCTTCAAAAGTTATCATGTTTTTAATCCTTTATTCTGAACTACATTAATCTTTTAATGAATCCTTATTTCCATTTTGAAATGTCTGTAGACACGATGACTAAAACACTGTAAGTAATCATTAATGTTTACTATTGTGTGTTTTCTGTTTTGTGAACATCATAGTAATGTAAAATATACTGTAAAATGTTCCCATAAATATGTATGTAGTATTCATTAAAAGAATCTTAATTGTATGATGAGAAAAAACGGATTTAAAAATTTTTTTTTTTGTAGAAATTGTGTCGGGCTGGGCTGGGCCGGGCCTGTTTTCACTGATTTTTGTACGGGCCAGGCCGGGCTCAGGCTGAACTTCCAATTTTTACACCGGGCCGGGCCCGGGCCTGGAAATTCCAGCCTGTGCAGACCTCTACACAGGAGTGACAAAGGTTTTTCTCATCCAATTTAAAGGTTACAACTGTTTTTAGGATCCAGGATTGACATTAATATTAAGAATAAAATTAATTAGGAATGTTTGACATTCTATATTAAGGCTTGTTATCAGTCAGGACACAAATTTCCCTCTCTAATGCTAAACCGATGGGCTTGGAATGCATAAGTATTTTTCAAATTTCTCCTCGGAAAATTAAAATTTTTACCTTCTGTTTTCTGTATGCTCTTCTTGAAAAATGTTTCTTTGTTCTTTATTTGTCAGAATGTTTCTAAACTATCTATTTAATTTTATATTTTAAGTGTTAAAATCTACGTGAAGCAGGCAAGCTGTAAGTAAGATTTTAATGCTTTAAATAAAACTACAAATGTACTTTTAAAATATCTTTAAACATTCTTTAAGAAAAGCATGCAGAAAACAGAAGAAATTTTTTTTAATTTTCCAAGAAGAAATTTGAAAAATACACATACATTCCAAGCCCATAGGTTTAGCATTTGAGAGGGGAATTTCCAGCCTGACTGATGAGGAGCCTTAAAATTAAATTTTATAGAAATGTGGAAAGCCCAGGACAAAAAGAAAATACATAAATAAAAGAAGGGTATGATAATATTTTGTATTAAGCTCATATTAGCTTAAGTGCACATCTTTTGACAATTTATTAAAATCAGAGCTTCAACTGAATTGAAAACTGGAAAAACCATCATTTATAATGAAATAAAAATTAAAACAAAAATAAATACTTTATTTTAACCAAACTCAAGTGAAAATTGGAACAAAAAGCATTAACCTGTTCACGATGGCATGCACATTCAGAAGTGCGCATCTGAGGACAGGGTGGTAAAATTTGATTTCACCTACTGGCCTGAAGGATTTTGTGAGGCTAAGCCTAATTCTTGTAAACTGTTCTTTAAAAAATTATAAAAGTTTCATTTTTCCATGTAACCTTTTGAAATACACACACGTGAAATAAGTTATTATATATATTCATGCAAAAAAAATGAGGTATTTTCTCAGATATTTTAATATAAAAATGACTTTTTAAATATATATAATGAATATTTTAACCACATTTTTAGGTTAAAAAATAATACGAGTATAATATGATTACAAAACACTTATGTACCTCTAATATAGCAACGTATGAAACATTTTGCTCAAATAATGAATAATTTTATTAAAAAATAACAGTTTTGTTTCTAAATATTTTTTAACACATTTCAAAAACAAAACAAGTGTTTTAGAAAGCTGATTTATTCACAAATAAAAATAATTAAACGAAACTTGCAAGCAACTTGTACACACTACTTTTTAATACTTATTATGCAGACATACATAAAAAATAGTTTGAAATGTTTAATTTAATTAAAAATATTTTTCAAAATTCAAAAATGCATGTAAATATATAAACAATCACAAAATATCTATCAAATAAAAGGTATTGAATAATAAGTAAGATAGAATTATACTTTAATAAACATTTCTAAAAAGGTTGTTGGTGTTAAAAACATTTTTGAAAATAAAAGAAAAAACATATATTGTAACGTATAATAAAACAAAATATCAAATAAAGAGATTTGATAATAATGAGTAAACTTGAATGATAACTTAAAATACATTCTTCAAAAAATTCGTTGATGTTAAAAAATATTTATCTATATCTTATAATATATATATATATATTTAAACATAGAAATAAATTTATGAAGTTAAAAGTATTGAATAATTAATAATAAATAAAACTAAATAATAATTTTAAATATACTGATCAAAAATGCTGTTATTGTTAAAAATATTTTATAAAATGGAAATATTAACTGTATCAAATAAATGTATTCAATTATGAAGAGAAAACTGACTATTAATTTGAACTATGCACTTTAAAATATGTGCATATTTAACAAAATAGTCAGAGTTCAATGATTATGTTAGAATCACCTTCACCCTCATGAATTTTACTTTCTGAAAATACTTTACTTTCATACATTTTCTTTTCTTTGACTAAATATTTTTCTACTATCCCTGCTATTTCAACAGTGAAATACCTATGTTTTTAGACATTTTAACACATTTGTAAAATAAGACATACATTTATAGTTATTTAAAATGAAATTATTTCAAACAGTATGAAAAATTCTTGAAGGAAAAAAAAAAAATGAAAACCAAAGAAGAGCGCACAAGTCTTCTTGACTTGACAGTGCCAAAAATATTTTGAGCCCGCATCCGCACTCAGTATAAATAAATAAATATATATATATATTTAAACTGCATAGCAGTATTTGCTGCAACAAAATAAAAGTATAAAATAAAGCCTTTCCCTTTAATTTTCAAAGCTATTAATCACCCTGATGTACAAATAAACTATTTCCAATCAAGATAAAAGTTTTTTTTTATAAAAAGTAGTTCAAAACACATCAACTGGAAGTCTAGTCATGCACGCACATGAAGCATACATCATATGTTTATAGTTCATCAGCTGACCCAAACATTCCCCTTTCCAAAAGTGCTGTAGAATTTTTTTGGATAAACAAAAAATAAGTTTTGTTTGATGTGTTAAAGATTTATGACAGAAAATAAATCACATTTCCGAAGCTGTGAAAATAAACACTTTTTTCATTGCAGTCATTTTTGAAAAAATTAAATTGACATGAATTAAAAATATATTGATTGATTCCATTTGCTTTCCTAGTTAGAAGGAAATCTGTTCCTCCCTAATATAAGTTCAAATATGATTATGATAAATTTTTTTTAAGTTAAACTTTTTTAAATAAAATGTTCCAAGTGTGTGACATACATACCAGTCACTTCAGATGTAAGGGCAAAATCACCAACACGTATATCAGTTGCTCGGTTAAAGTTCAAAGCCTTGATAAAATCACTGGCCACGGATAGGGTACCACAGAAAAATATTTTTTTAAGTTTTGGTATCGCTTTTTCATCAATTGTAGAATTGTGATCTAACAACTGTTTTAAACAGTACATATAAAATTCTCTCTGCTTAAAAGAACTCAGAACAATAATGATGTATTTTGTGAAATATACTTCAATAGAAAAATAGAAATTTATATTATTTCTGTAGAGCATAATTTAATAATTTCAAAAATTATAAAAATATTAATTACCTTAGAAGCTAAATTGGACAGAGTATCATAAGCAATCTGTTTCAAATTTGCCCATGAAGAATGCACACAAAGTAAAATAAACCTGAAAATATATGTGAGTATTTGGTTAATTTAATCGACCTTGTGATATAACAATAAAATAATGCACACACACACATATACACATCTGATATGTCAGTAGCAAATTCTCCGTGCACTCATGCAAAGCACACTTGACAAATATTACTTCAACTTCAAAAACATTTTAGTAAAAATATTCATTTAACTGGCTATTTTAGAAATTATCTATGGCTAAGTTTTTGAATGCTTTTCAATGTCACCTAAAGAGCTATCACTGCATAATTCTAAGAAAAATCGGAACAACCTTCTCACTTAATACCCTTTCATAATGCTCTTCCACACAACTCTGTTTCATAAAGCAACTTTCAAATCCAAACTAGCTACTTA
This sequence comes from Maratus speciosus, assembly GCA_963932465.1. Taxonomy (NCBI): domain Eukaryota; kingdom Metazoa; phylum Arthropoda; class Arachnida; order Araneae; family Salticidae; genus Maratus; species Maratus speciosus. The sequence goes on along the minus strand of OZ010787.1, from coordinate 389,845,046 downwards.
ATACACATTTTATAATTCATTTTTATTCTCAGATGCATATAATTGGCAGGTGTTCTAATTTAGAAACTATGTAATCGAATTTTTTATTATTTTTATTTTAATTCTTTTGTAAAGGAAGATCTTTCAAAAATTTATTATAGGAATCTAATGCTTTACTCATAGTTGATTTTGATCATGCACGAGTGACCATCATTTGAAGGAAGTAAAAAATAAGAATATGGGCTTTTAAAAAATATTTTTTGGAAACAGTAAATATTGATATTTTAAAAATAACAATCATGATGAGAACGACGAAGGTTTCTTTCTAAGTTCCATGTTTTACCCTGACATTCAAGGAAGTGATCATGAAGGTAGCGAACTGAAGATAATCGAAGCTCGCTCATTAGCATTCAATAATGGTTATTAATTAATGTCTCAAATAATTATAAACAAGAAAGAAAAACATGCATAAAGCACAGATTATGAAACACTTTCCAACATTATCAGAATGCAGTAACAAAACTTCACCATTCAATATGGTTAACAGTGATGTATAAGTAGACAAACGATGACCACCCCAGTAACTCACTTTTGCTTTAGAATATAAATGCGATCCCAGGGGGGGAGTGTCTAAGTAAACAGTTTGGATATTGCACAACATATTTGAAAACCCAATTTCAGCAATTACCATCTGTAGTTGGAAAAATATCAAAATTATTTTCTGCAGCCTTGTATATGATCTATGCATTTGTGTATATGCTAGATAGTATGCAAGAATTTAGTTTGGTTAGGAAGCACATAACACAGTTGAAAATTCTCCTTTAGCAATTTTGTCAGTAAGTGGAAATGTATGCTTTTGTGCAGCCCTGTATATGATCTACGGAGTTTATAACCCACAATTGAAATCTAACTTTCAACAAATATTGCTCAGACAGTACTGTAACAAAAATGTTTTGTATATCCCTATATTTGAACAATAAATGCTATGCACACCCTATTCTATAGTAAGATAAGCATCTTGTAGTGTACCTCAGTGGTGTATATCAGCTAAAATAAGGGAAATCTTTTGAATGCCCTGTAAACAAACTATAAATGCTACACACTTTATTTTCAATACAAAACATGCTATGATAAACCTCAATAACATATGTCAATTACATGACAATCTGAGTATTTTACATCAGTTAGACCATGGACAGACAGAGAGACTGAATTCATAAACACTTTTCAACTATTTTAGAATGTGTTAACCCTCTGAGCGGTTTGCCCATATTTTTCCATTTCCCAAAAACTACTTTAATCTGTTGTAGAAAAAATATTTTAAACAGAACTGTATTTCAAGATGTATATCGAATAAAGGATCATGGAGTGTTTTTTAGAAAAAAAAAACAGAGAAAGAAAATTTTAATTAAGATTACTTTTATAAGGATTTTTATAAAAATGCAGGAAAGCCCTCCAGATGCTTGGAGGGTTAAAAAACAAAAATCAAATTATCAAGTGCACTGGGACCTGTCTTCTCTATCCTTATCTAAATCTGCAGACTTGCATGAGCGATAGATTTCCCTAACCATCACACACAGACACAAACAACTTTCTTTTATTAGTATAGATGATCACTGACAGAAAAATAGTTTTGTTTTAATAAGGTAAAAAAAAAAAAAAAAAAAAAAAAAAAAGTCGTTATTAAAAGTTTATGTTAAAATTAGAATCTTTTGAAAAAGAATTAAAAGACTAATTAAATTTATAAATATTAATTTTACTTTTGTTTCACTGTGTCCCAATAAATATAATACACAAATGTGGATATTTATTGTATATTTGTGCTTTTTATTTAATGCAATAGTTTCTCTAAATATACAAAGTTAAGAAAATTTAATGTATTTATAAAAACTTTGTTAAGATTTCTTTTTAAAAATCCACACATTTATAATCTTTAAACTAATATTAATATTACATTTATTATCTTTAAAAATATTCTTGTAACATAAATAAATGCATCCATAAATTTAATTTGTAATGATGTTTGTAATATATATATATATATATATATATATATTATATAATCAAGGTGCAATAGAAGTTAGCACTAGTTATATTTTGTCAAAATAAAAATGTTTGAGTGTGCAATATGAAAGGTATAATAACTCAAAAAATATTGATCTAAAATAAATAAATACTACAATGTGTTTTTTTATTTGACATAAACATGAAGCATATCAAGATACAAAGAAATGTTTTCAATGAATTTTTAAAACAGTTTTAGATATGTTTTTTGGTACAATACAGAAAAGAAAACACAATAATTGAAAGCCCATCATGAAAATTACTACAAAAAAAATAAATAAATAAATAAATAAATAAATAAATAAATAAATAAAAAATAATAATAATAATAAAGAAAACCCCCTTCTCATTGTATTTACCAAGACAAAAAAGCAATTAATTTTTTAAATATAGAAATATATTTAAAATGAAGTGAAAATATTGTACAAGAAAACAGTTTCATTAAAAGCCATATAATACTTTTTTCATAGATTAAAAAAAAAAAAGAAAAAACTTGCAACAGTTCTTTCTCTGTTTAGATTTCATGTTAGCATTTACTATTGTCATTAAGTGGTGACTTGTTAACTAAAAAATCTTAAAAAGAAACTTTTATTATTCTCATACCAGACCTGCCAACTTTTGAAAATGAGAAATCGTAGCACTCAAAATTAAAATTAATCTGGAGGCTGGTTGGTTGGTTTTTTGTGTTTTGCAGCCATTTTTTGACATTCGCAAAAGGAATAAGGTTTCAGTCTTTCAACTCAGTATAGTAAATTTTTCCCACTGAAAATTTTTATACGATTTTTTAAGCTCCTTCTCATTTCGCAGCTTTTTTTTTTTTTTTTTTTTTTTTTTTTTAACATTTATAAAAGGAGCCCAGTTCCAACTTTTTAGCTCAGTCTAGTAAATTTTAACGAAATTTGCGTTTTTTTTTTCCCCCTCGTGATTATTTCACGATATTCACAATTCTTTTCCCCACAATCGTAATTCAAGTTTTTTGATCGCAATTCTTTGTTGAAATCCGCACTTTTTACCCTGAACTTTTAACAAAATTTGCATTTTTTATCTTAATCCTTTGATGAATTTTGCGTTTTTTACACGATCCTTTTGGCGAAATTTGTGTTTTCTTTCAGCAATCTTTCGGGGAAATCTGCATTTTCTTACTGACCTATCGATGAAATTTGTGTTTTCTTACTGAGCTTTTGATGAAATTTGTGCTTTATTTCTGTGATCTTTTGACGAAATTAGAGTTTTCTTTCTGCAATATTTTGACTAAATTCACATTCTTACCGCGATGCTTCGATAAAATTGATTTTTTAAGCAGTCACTTGTCGAAATTCGCGATAGTTTATAGCGTCAGAGCAGCAAATTTTGCAACAGTTTTGTGCAACTGATCAGCAAAATTCGCAACAATTTTTCGCGACCAATTGGTAAAATTTTCGATATCTTTTCGTGACCAATTACCAAAATTCACTACTTGTTTCCGCAACTTTTTGAAGAAATTTGTAATATTTTCCCTCAATAGTTTACCGAAATTCGCAATTTTTTGATGAAATTTTCAATTTCTTTCAGAACTCTTAACAAAATTAGATTTTATTCAGCGCACAATTGAAGATAATCACTATTTGTTTCTGAGATCTTTGACGAAATATCAGATATTTTCCTGTGATCGTTTGAAGAAATTCAAAATGTGCTGCATGGACTAAAAATCTCAACTGGAAAAAAAAAATGTTTTTTTTTTTTTAATCGTAGTTTGAGACAGATTTTCGTAGCATCGCAGTTTAAAGATCCAAATCGCAACTACGATTTTTTCGTAGCAGTTGGCAGGTCTGCTCATACTTAAGCACAAAACTATACAGGAAGCATTATCTTTTAAAGGAATTATTTTAATTATTTTTTTACTGTTTTATTTTCCGTTAAAGTATAGCTTATTTCTTTTATTAAAACTGATTCAGAAAACTAGTAATTTAATTTAAAAAAAATTGGTAGCAGCAACAATTTTTTCTTTTTCAATTTGCAAAAAAAGAAAAGAAAGAAAGATGACAAACGTAAATTCATTTTTTATTTTTATTTTTTGGCACTAGGCTAAATAGTGTTGCTGCAGATCTGGTGCATCTACTAAGAGGTGTTTCACCTGGGGAGTGGGAGAAGGTGAATCATTATTATTCATAAAATGAATAATTTGTTGTTCTATATGTTAATAAAGCAATTATTAGCAGGTATGTGATGTGTAAAAAGTGATGTAGTGTAGATGAAAAAAATTTTGCATTCAGTCGTTCCAAGGCTTTAGGAGTGCATGTGAAAGCACTGTACAGTCGTGGAAAAAAAAAAAAGTAAACACCCCCTACTTACTCTTCAACAAATTATCACAGAAGAAAGTTACTGATACCAAACGATTGGAAATAAAGCCTACTCTATATAAAATTTGCTTAGGGGGCCATCTACATATTAAAGCGAACCCAAACTTCATTTTTTTTCAATGACAATACCCAATTTTAACAAGATATTTCAAATCTTCGGTTCAGACTATGCTTAGACACCAAATTTCAAGTCATTTGAACAATAAGTTTTTGAATTATAAGCATTCAAAATTTAGTGCTTCTAATGTTAAATTATATTTTCATATTATTATTAATATCTCCTGAAATTGTACTCCTAATGTACTAATTTTTTGTGTAGCAATAATACAACAATACCCAAACATAATTACATTGAATTTGCAATTTTTATAATTTTATTATATGAATTATGAAATTAATATTAAAAAAAATTATGAATTGCAACTTACTTGATGGATTTAGATTTATTAAGTCCTGCTTTATGGAAATCCAAAATTTCACATTTTTATCCCAAGAAGTTTTCAAATTATACTTAAAAACGGCAAAATCATGGTTTAAGGGGCCGTCTATGATAGAAGTGGCCAGATATTTTGAATTTCTTATGCTATCCTCTAATCTAGCACTATTCAATGACTGCTTGTGTAGCACTTAAGATGCCTTGATCAAGAAGGAGGCTCTCTTGGTCAACAATCGAGTACCAAACTTTAATTTGGATACAACCCCGAAAATACGCTCATTTTAAAATAATTAATTTCTTGGAAACTTATTGTACAAATTGCATAAAAACTTGTTTTTAAGCTAATTAAAGGGTGTAGAGTTTATGCTGTCAGAATTATGTACTGCTATTGACAAAAGCAAAGTTATGGTTCATTTTAATATGTAGATGGCCCCCTAAGCAAATTTTATATACATCATTTAAAAGTAGACTTTATTACCAATTGTGTGGTACCAGTAACTTTCTTCTACGATAATGTTTTGCAGCGTTAGTAGGGGGTGTTTACTTTTTTTTTTTCCATGACTGTACACCCAATTTTAATCTTGATTCATTACTAAAATAATTTAGTTGCAAAAGTTTAATTCAAATAACTCATTCAAAAATTTTATGTTGCACAAACTTTGAAAAATGTAAGATCTTTTTGATTATCTTTTGATTCTTTCAGCTGATTACAATTAAACCATAATAAAAAGCAATCAAATCCAATATTACCCACTTAATAAATTAAAATCCTTACCTTAAAAAACTAGAATTTCCAATTAAAACTGGAACATTATTTTTCTCAAATGATAAATTGTGCAAAATGAGAGCAACCTTTGAATATGAAAATAAATATATAAATAAGTAAACATGAAAAAAGCATAATAAACCATTTTATTGATAAATTCAATCAACTTCAACAAATATTAACATTTTTATTAATTATTTTATTTTTAAAAGTATTTGAAATATACAAGCATTTTAAACAAAACATCAGAAAAAGCTAAAAATTTAAGAATATCTCTATATAATTTGTTACATCCAAAATATTTCATTTATATGATTTTCATTTATTTATTTATTTATATTATTTTTTAAAAATGAAATAAGAAATTTTAAGCAACTACTTATAATAATTGTATACCAAATTGCACAAAATTAAATAGTCATTCATATTAAAATATTAACATGATACACTGATGCAATACTTCAAAATAGTATGATATTGGTTCAATGGTCAATGCTACACAAATAAATAAATAAAATAAAATACTGAATGAAAGTACACTGGCCCATGAGGGCTAAAAAAAGAAAAATAATAAGAGCATAAATGGCAATATGATTTCTAGAAATAAATTTACCCTTAAAACTCTTTGTCCTTCCACATTAAGAGCACCTGAATCATTTTCCAAGTTAAATAATGCTTCATTAGGATCATATTCACCTAAATAAATAAACAAATTATGTCGCACAGAAAAATTTGTAAGCAAATATACTGTTGGCTTATAAAATAAACACAAAAGTAATGAAAAAATACCTAAATCAAGTCCCAATAATTGCACTAATTGTGTATTTTGCAAATCAAGTGTACTTCGCCAAAACCTATGTATATTTCTACCTTTCAGACCTTTCCAGCTTTCTAAATATAACATTTTTAAAGACTTGTCATCTGTAAAAAAAAAAAAAAAAAAAAAAGATCTTTTATTAATAGTATATATAATTATATATAGAGAGAAATAGAAAGCAAAATACTGGGCTAGTCAAAATGAATATAGTGATTACAAACAGCTATAACTATTTAATGAAAAATAATTTATTCATAAGATTAACACAGAATGTAGATGGAACTTCAAAATTTTGTATACATATGTCATAGATATTCTATGTGACTTCCCTTGGTCACATGGTCAACATCTAGGCAGTAGTCCATTTCATGTTATACATTCTGAAGCATTTGTTCAGTCATCGATGCAAGCACATTACAAATGTGTACTTAGAGTTCAGTTCTTCAATTGTTTTGGGCATAGGAGTCACCCTGTCTTTTACATAACCCCATAGAACAAAATCGGCCATTTTTACCATCATAATTGGCCATTTTTACAAATGAGACGGCCGCAATGAAGAGGTTTCTTGTCATTGCAAAGTTTCGAATTGTGCATGCGTAGGCTTCCGCTTCACTCCACCTGCACCTTACGTAAAGAAATTTTGAAGTTCCGTCTACATTCTGTGTTAATCTTATTGATAAATTCTTTACCATTAAATAGTTATAGCCATTTGTAATTGCTATAATCATTTTGACTTACCCTGTATTAAAACAAAATTCTACGGAAAATTTATTTCTGTTTAAAATTTTAAGATGACAATATAGTAGGAGAGCTGTTGAACATTTTTGAGTAGGTATTTGAGGCACCCTGAAAATTTGTGCAACACTTCTTTTGTAATGCCTGAATACAAAACTGAATGTCTGGCTGAAGAATCATGGCCCCAAAACTGTGCCAGACACGTGTCAAGTGCCATTTTTTGATTACCAAAAAAAGGTATTTGAGACACGCTGAGATTGAGACAGAATAATATTTATGCTTAGAAAAAAATATTTTGAAAATGACAGACACTTTAGTCGGCCCAAAAACTGTGCCAGACACGTGTCAAGTGCCATTTTTTGACTACCCAAAAAAGGTTTTTGAGGCACGCTGAGATTGAGACAGAATAATATTTATGCTTAGAAAAAAATATTTTGAAAATGACAGACACTTTAGTCGGCCCAAAACCTGTGCCAGACATGTGTCAAGTGCCATTTTTTGACTACCCAAAAAAGGTATTTGAGGCACGCTGAGATTGAGACAGAATAGTATTTATGCTTAGAAAAAAATATTTTGAAAATGACAGACACTTTAGTCGGCCCAAAACCTGTGCCAGACATGTGTCAAATGCCATTTTTTGACTACCCAAAAAAGGTATTTGAGGCACGCTGAGATTGAGACAGAATACTATTTATGCATAAAAAAATATTTCGAAAATGACAGACACTTTTGTTGGCACTTTTTACTTGCCAGACAACATAGAATGTTAAACGCGAGTGCCAGTAAAGCTGGACTTCCGGTGTCTTTTTAAAAGTATATTTTAAAAGTATATTTAAAAGTATATTTATATAAAAGTATATAAATATACTTTTATAACTATGATTTTGTCATATACATTTATATGTAATGAAATTTAACGATCGTTTAATGACGGTTAGTACAAAATTTAAACTGATTAAAATTGCTTTAAACTCGAAGTTAAGGTCCCGATTCTGAGCACTGTCAATTTTTGTTCGATAGTGTTAGTGTTGGAGACAACATGAGAAAAGTATTGTTGCCATAGAAACAAAGACTTATTTATTTTCGAAATATATAATGAAATAGTTCTTAATCGGACAGTTACATTTAAAGTGCACTTAAATTTATCCAGCTGGTGAAATCGTCCAAAAATTAAATAACTTCAGCAATGCACAACTTGTATATATTGCATAAGCTTTTAGAAAAAATAACAAAATATTTCATTGTTTAAGTTTAAATTCCTTAAGTACCGCGCATTCGAATAATCATTTAACAAGCAATTTTCAGATGCATTAAAATATTCACATTTGGTGAGGATAAGTTTTACCCACCAAATCACGTGCACATTCGTCTTTTAGCACCAAATAATCGAAAATATTTTATTTTTAGCTCACAGGCTATCAAAGCCTGAGAGCTTATTTGCCCACCAGATCTGTATGTACGTAATGCGATAACTCTTGATAGAAACATCCCATTTGCTTCAATTTTTTTTCTTGTTTCATTCTGATATGCCGCTTCCCTGATTGGTTTTGGGGACTCATTGGTAAAGGATAAAGTGGAAAAAGGGGAGTTAGTCCACCCCCCCCCCCCTTAATTCAGATAAATGGGTTTTTCATGATGTATTATTCGATTTGCTCCGAATTTGGTATACCGGTTTATTATGTTAAGGAACTTCCCTGATTAGTTTGGGGGTTCATTGGTTAAGGATAAAGGGGGAAAAGGGACATTAGTCCACCCTCCCCTTATTTTTGATAAATGGGGTTTTCATGCAGAATTATTCGATTTGCTCCAAATTTGGTATGCCGGTTTATTATGTTAAGGAACTTCCCTGATTAGTTTTGGGAGTTCATTGGTTAAGGATAAAGAGGGAAAAGGGGTGCAACGCGATTTGCGCTTTGTTTGTATCGTAAGGGGCATCCCACACTAAGGCAACACATAAGATATGTCGCTTGAATTAGCTGAAAAAACTGGTTTAAAACAGGCTCGAAACAACTCAACTTAGTTCTTTGTTTCGACCGGTTTTTGCGCTACATGTCGCTTGTTGCCTTAGTGTGGGATGCCCCTAAGTCAGTAAATGGATCTTCAGCGGAGTACCGCAAGTCCAGCTTTACTGGCACTCGCGTTTGACATTCTATGTTGTCTGGCAAGTAGAAAGTGCCAACAAAAGTGTCTGTCATTTTCAAAATATTTTTTTCTAAGCATAAATATTATTCTGTCTGAATCTCCGCGTGCCTCAAATACCTTTTTTGGGTAGTCAAAAAATGGCATTTGACACATGTCTGGCACAGGTTTTGGGCCGACTAAAGTGTCTGTCATTTTCAAAATATTTTTTTCTAAGCATAATTGTGGTGATAAAGTTTGAACTCTGTACTGCGAAGCCTAGCACATTCTTAAATGAGGCTCGGGACGATCCACCCCAACCTCTGAGTCAACGGAAAAAACTGCTGAACTTACAGAAACTATTGTGAAAGATAGAGATGACTGTTGGTTGCTCGTGAGAGCAGACGTGTTGAAATGTCGCTGTTCAACCGAATACCGGGTCACGGACCTGAGTAAGGCGGAAAACCGCCGGCCAGTTATAATTTTCATGTTTAATCTAAATGTAAATACCCCATCTGTAAATACCTCATCCACATAATCAAGAATATTAAAGTTTAAGATTTCTTCAAGAATCTGCCTGGACTAATTCCTTCTAGACACCGACCACAGTGTACATTTATTCGTCAAAATCAATGTGCATTAAATTCCTACAGATTGGGGGCTCGACCGGGATATTTACATGCAAAGTGTGGATTGAACTTGTACAAAAAATTTTCTGATGTCCTAAAGAAATTCTGATGTTCTGGAAAAGAAAAGAAGTTGCTTTCGTCGAATGTCCCATTATAGCTGGAAAGAAGAAAATTTTTCTCATGCGGGAAGAATTGAAGTGGAGTGTTCTGCGATGAATCATTCGGAATACATCGTGAATTCTGAGTGCTGATAAAAAAGTGTGACAATATTTTCGAGTCTCAGCGAGAAGAAATATACGTTGACCCAATTTCAGCTTCTTCTTTTCTTGTGATAAAATGGGGAAGTGCGTTTTTTATTTTTCCCCATAAGTGCTTGAATTGTGTTAATAAAAGGTGTACAGTGAGTTTTCTGTTGTGTACGCCAGAAGAAAAAGCATATTTAGTAATTTATGCAGAAGTGGATTTTTTTTTTGTTCTGCACTTTTTTTTTAATAAAAGAAATAAGGCACTTGCTTAGACGTGTCTGCGAAGAGGAAATATAGGAAGGTGGTTTTTTTTTTGCTTCCTAATGATATACATGATCTTAGATTCCTAATACATGATTATTTTTTGCTTCTTTCAGAGAAAAGTGTTTTAACGATATCATTTTTTTTTTATCTTGTTATTTTTTTTATGTGAAAAGAAAGGAATATTTAGAGAATATTTAGAGGGAAGCAAGTTTTTATAAAATTGGTATTAAATAATTTTTTTTTTTTTTTTTTTGTATTGTTATATTGTGAAGAAAATATATATATTTATTTTTTTTGGGTGGAAAAATCTGGTACAAAGTAAGTCTATTTTAGAAAACTGTTAATATTATTATATATATAGATATATTTGATTTATTGGGTGCTTATATATTATTGATTTATATTAAGATATTTTATTTATGTGTTAATTGGTTAGATATAATTATGGCACACTTAATAAGGTCTAAAAAGATCGATCTGGTTACTACGGTAATCGAGTTAGGTTTAAGTCCTTCAGATGGTGCTAATAAAAGTCAACTGACTGATTTAATTTTAAAATCCGAAGGGTATAATGAGGAGTTAGTAAAAAATTTGCTAGCAGGGATTATAAGCAAAAGGGAAGAGAAAGAAAAATTGTTGCAACAAAAAGAAATCGAAAATCGCGATTTTGAGTTAAGAAAATTACAATTGGAAAAGACACAAAATACCCAATTGCATAATCCAATATCTACAATCACCGGAAAGGGTTCCGATGTTCTAAAATTGTTAAATAGATATAATAAGGAGGAAGAAATTAGCATTTACTTAACCCTTTTCGAACGGCAAGCGAAGCGTTTTGGGATAGAAAAATATGAATGGGTTACATATCTGTTGCCACTGTTACCACTTGATATTGTTAGTTTAGTAAATCGTGAAAGTGAAGAACCATCCAGTGATTATGACTGTGTAAAGAAAATACTTTTAAGACGTTTCAAACTTACACCAGAGCAATTCAGGCAAAAATTCTTTTTACATAGAAAACAAAATTCAGCGTCATGGAAAGATTTCTCATTTGAAATCGCAAACTTTCTGAATGAATGGTTATTGGGATTACACATATCAACGTTCGAAGAGTTAAAAAATATTTTAATAATTGACCAGATTAGGCAAAAATTGTCCCTAGAAATGAAGGAACACTTTTGTGATGAATTGCCAAAAATTACGAGTGTAGAAGATTTGACCAATAAATTGGATGATTTTGAAACCGCCAGAATTAACTTATGGAAAACTGAAATTAAGCCCTCAAATACGGAATTTAGAAAACGTCAAGGTAGTGAAAATAATAGAGTGTTCCATCGAAAGGACATTAGTCGCGTACCCTATGAGAAAAACTACACACCTACCCCCCAAAAGAATTTAAATACAAAAATCCGTTGTTTCAATTGCAATGATTTTTCCCACCGTTTTAGAGATTGGCCCCGAAAAAAAGAAAGTCCGGTCTGCTGGAAGTGTAAAATTCCTGGCCACAGGTCTGACCAGTGTACAAATAATTCCCCTAAAAATGCAAATGCTGCCGTAAGCAATAACTCAAATCCGGTTGATAAAATAATAAAAAGCGTGGGGATTTTAGGGAAAAATATGGATGCTTTAATTGATACAGGAAGTGACGTCAATATGTGCAGCAACGATACTTATACAGCCCTGGGATGCCCTAAATTGCATGAAAATGATTTGGGTTTATCAGGTATTGGTGGTAGCCAAATTACACCCACAGGATTTACGACCGTAAAAATTGAAATAGATGGTGGTTACACAGTGGAATGCAGATTTATATGTCGTAAAAAATTTGAGTCATTCTATAATTTTAGGAAATAACTTTTTGAAATAGGTAAATTTCAATATGTCAGAAAAAGGATTGCAAATTACAGGGAAATGAAAATTGAAGGAAGTTAGGGTGAATTACGTCACTGCTTTCCCACAAGAAACAATCATGACAAAATCCAGATGTGTCATCTATGTCACACCCAAATTTCATGCGATGTTGCGGTCAGAAAAGCAAAACAATCCCACGATAGGAAAAATGATTGCGACAGCTGAATTGGTGAGAAAGGAACAAACTAGTCAAAATGAAACAGCTTGCAACTTTAGTGAAAAAATAAACATGCAATTAAGCTCTGATAAAAATTGTTTGTTGGAAAGTGAACAGTGTTCTGTCCCACAGTTAAGACTCAGCGAAAACAACAGATATTTATTTAGCTGAGACAGCTAATTCTATTAATTTTCAGGAAGTTGAGCTAAATCATATTACAAACAACACTATTAAGAAAGAGTTAATGGAATTGATCACTAATTATAAGCCAAACAAGGTTAAGGACACAGAGTTAAAAGTAAATATAATATTAAGTGATGATATTCCGATTGCGCAACGACCGCGTAGGTCAGCATATCCAGAACAGGAATTTGTAGACAAACAAATACAAGAATGGTTGGAAATGGGAATTATAATGGAGAGTAATTCTAATTATGCATCGCCTATTGTGTTAGTGAAAAAGAAAGATAATTCCTGGAGATTGTGTGTTGACTATAGACCCCTCAATAAAAAAATAATTAGAGATAATTTTCCCTTGCCAAGAATAGAGGATGTTTTAGATAACATTGAGGAAGCGAAGGTTTTCACTACATTGGATTTAAAAAATGGTTTTTTTCATATAAACGTAGCAGAGGAGAGTAGGAAATATACAGCATTTGTCACGCATAACTCCCAGTACGAATATTTAAAGCTTCCATTCGGATTATTGATTGGCCCCCAGAATTTTCAGAGATATATTCAAGCTGTTTTTAAACAGTTAATTAAAGATAAAGTAATATTAATTTACTTAAACGATGTCATAGTACTTGAGAAGACTGAAGAAGAAGCGCTTTTAAAACTGAAATGCGCCCTAGAAGTTGCATCGGATTACGGACTTGAATTTAATTTTGCAAAATGCCAATTCCTTAAATGGAAAATTGAATTTTTAGGCTATATTATTGAAAACAGAACTACAAGGCCCTCGGAAGCCAAAACTTTGGCAGTAAAGAATTTTCCTGAAACCCGCACCCTTAAACAATTACATAGTTTTCTAGGTTTAACTTCTTATTTCAGAAAATACATCCCACATTATGCAACTATAGCGAGACCTTTAAGCGATTTATTAAAAGCGGGAAATACATTTAAATTTGGAATCCTCGAAAAACAAGCTTTTGAGACTCTTAAAGAAAAGTAGTTAACCCCCCAGTATTGCATACATTCAGAAGAGGCGCTAGACTAGAATTGCACACTGATGCAAGCGCCATAGGTTTTGGTAGTGTCCTACTACAAGAAGATGAAAACAAAAACTTACATCCTATTCATTATATGAGCCGTAAAACTACACCTACTCAAGCAAAATACTCGAGTTACGAATTGGAAACACTCGCGGTAATAGAATCGTTTAAAAAATTCCGAAACTACTTATCAGGCACAAAATTTAAAATTGTGACAGATTGTTCCGCATTTCAAAAGACAATGGACAAAAAAGACATTACCCCAAAAGTAGCCAGACGGGCTCTATTCTTACAGGAATTTGATTATGAAATTGCCCACCGATCAGGATCCCAAATGAAACATGTAGACGCATTGAGTAGAAATACAGTACTAATAGTTACCCGATCGCAGGATGAATTAACATTAAAAATAAAGAATGCACAACAAGAAGACGAACACATACAAGCAATAAAACAGTTAATTGAAAAAAATGAAGGTTCAGAATATTTTATAAGAAACGACATCGTATACAAATATGAAAATGATAGAGAACTTCTGATGATTCCTACCAATATGCAACAGGAAATAATATGCGATGTTCATAACAAAGGTCATTACGCAGTGGCTAAAACTGAAATTATTTTAAAAGAAAATTATTTTATACCCCGTTATAAAAAGAAACGATCGCTACAACGTGAGTAAGTTGGACACCATGAGGATCCAAACACGACCTCGACAGCTGCAGACCACATGAAGCCTTGGACTTCTACTGTGTAAGACAAAATATTTATGCTTTAAGTGACTTTTGTGTTTTTTATTTTTTTTTAAACTGTGTGTTATTGGGATCTTTTTTTTATTACTATTACGAATAAACTGTGAAAAGAACTGCTTCCAAGTGACAAGCAGAAGAACTTTATTATTTTTCTAACTCTAAAAATATTGGTCAAGGACTGAAAACTTTTAAAAAGCAGTATTTAGTGGTTGATTTTACTATTATTTTGTTTTAAATATTGTTTGTGAATTTTTTGTGTGTATATTATACGTTCTGGAAAAAGTAGTCCAGTACCAGTCAGGTACATAAAGGAGATGGGTGACTGGGAGGACCCAGCCCTGTCAGGTAGGCCGAATTGTGGTGACAGAGTTTGAACTCTGTACTGCGAAGCCTAGCACATTCTTAAATGAGGCTCGGGACGATCCACCCCAACCTTTGAGTCAATGAAAAAACTGTTGAACTCACAGAAACTATTGTGAAAGATAGAGATGACTGTTGGTTGCTCGTGAGAGCAGACGTGTTGAAACGTCGCTGTTTGACCGAATACTGGGTCACGGACCTGAGTAAGGCGGAAAACCGCCGGCCAGTTATAATTATCATGTTTAATCTAAATGTAAATACCTTATCCACATAATCAAGAATATTAAAGTTTAAGATTTCCTCAAGAATCTGCCTGGACTAATTCCTTCTAGACACCGACTACAGTGTACATTTATTCGTCAAAATCAATGTGCATTAAATTTCTACATAAATATTATTCTGTCTGAATCTCAGCGTGCCTCAAATACCTTTTTTGGGTAGTCAAAATATGGCAATTGACACGTATCTGGCACAGTTTTTGGGCCGACTAAAGTGTCTGTCATTTTCAAAATATTTTTTTCTAAGCATAAATATTATTCTGTCTCAATCTCAGTGTGTCTCAAATACCTTTTTTGGGTAGTCGAAAAATGGCACTTGACACGTGTCTGGCACAGTTTTTGGGCCACCTAAAGTGTCTGTTATTTTCAAAATATTTTTTTCTAAGCATAAATATTATTCTGTCTCAATCTCAGCGTGCCTTAAATACCTTTTTTGGGTAGTCAAAAAATGGCACTTTGACACGTGTCTGGCACAGTTTTGGGGCCGACTAAAGTGTCTGTTATTTTCAAAATATTTTTTTCTAAGCATAAATATTATTCTGTCTCAATCTCAGCGTGCCTTAAATACCTTTTTTGGGTAGTCGAAAAATGGCACTTGACACGTGTCTGGCACAGTTTTTGGGCCACCTAAAGTGTCTGTCATTTTGAAAATATTTTTTTCTAAGCAAAAATACTGTTCTGTCTCAATCTCAGCATGCCTCAAATACCTTTTTTATGTTGTCAAAAAATGGCACTTGACACGTGTCTGGCACAGGTTCTGGGCCGACTAAAGTGTATCATTTTAAAAATATTTTTTTCTAAGCATAAATACTATTCTGTCTCAATCTCAGCATGCCTCAAATACCTTTTTTGGGTAGTCGAAAAATGGCACTTGATACGTGTCTGGCACACGTTTTGGGCCGACTAAAGTGCCTGTCATTTTCAAAATATTTTTTTCTAAGCATAAATACTATTCTGTCTCATTCTCAGCATGCCTCAAATACCTTTTTTGGGTAGTCAAAAAATGGCACATGACACGTGCCTGGCACAGGTTTTGGGCCGACTAAAGTGTCTGTCATTTTCAAAATATTTTTTTCTAAGCATAAATACTATTCTGCCTCAATCTCAGCGTGCCTCAAATACCTTTTTTGGGTAGTCAAAAAATGGCACTTGACACGTGTCTGGCACAGCTTTTGGGCCGACTAAAGTGTCTGTCATTTTGAAAATATTTTTTTCTAAGCATAAATATTATTCTGTCTCAATCTCAGCGTGCCTCAAATACCTTTTTTGGGTAGTCAAAAAATGGCACTTGACACGTGTCTGGCACAGCTTTTGGGCCGACTAAAGTGTCTGTCATTTTGAAAATATTTTTTTCTAAGCATAAATATTATTCTGTCTCAATCTCAGTGTTCCTCAAATACCTTTTTTGGGTAGTCAAAAAAATGGCACTTGACACTTGTCTGGTGAAGTTTTTGGGCCACGATCCTTCAGCCAGACATTCGATTTTATATTCAGGCATTACAGAAGAAGTGTTGCACAAATTTTCAGGATGCCTCAAATACCTTCCCTAAAATGTTTAACAGCTCTTGGACTAATATACAGTAGGTCAACGTATAACCTGACCGACCTTTATTTTCACAACCATCTGTCCTAGATGTATACTTGCAGTTACAAAAATGTTTTAAATAAGGCACAGAATTATTTTTAAAGCGATTTGGGTCAAGAAAAATATTTATTAAAAAATTACGAAAATTGACTTATATCACTTTTTTGCAACTCAAAACAGAGGATTTCTGCCATGCTTTCAGGGGTCGTATATAAAGGACTCAAACTTATTTCAAGGTATCTGTGCTTTGAAAGAAATTGTACAGCTATTACGATTCAGTTAACTTTTATTAGTTAAGTTTCAGATTAGTTAAAATAATTGTATTTTAACATATGTTTTATTTTGTAAGGATTTGAGGCTATAGTTTCTTTTAACAAAAATTATGTTATTTTTAAATGGTTTCATTTAACTTGCAACGATCGTTTTTCAAGTTTAAAATTTGTATTCAAACTTTAATTCATTTTCAAATGTCCGATCGAAGTTAAATTTTACATACTGACTTTAATCATACGAAAATGTAATATTATTATGATTTTTGACGCTTACCATCTTATACATACTTATATTAGAGGATAACACAAAAAAAAATTTGGATAGATTACCATCAATAAGTTTAAGAAAGAGTTTTAGATTAGATAACATAAACCTGCAATGCTTGTGTTTTTTAACTTTTATAATTATGTTTTATGTATTTTTTAACGCTGAATAAAAATAGTACCTTCACTTTTAAACATCATGTCAGGATTTTTCGCAAATCGTAAATTTCAATGTTAAAAAATAGGGAAAAATCTGATACTAATAAAATAGATGTAAGAATTTTTTATTCAGTTTAATTTTAATTATTTCAATATTTTATTCAATTTTTTGGTTTATACCGAGTTTCTTACAGCTAAACAGCTCAGGGGTCCGATGAGGTAGGGAGCTGAGGGGGATCAATTTTAAATTTCAGCTTTTTAACTTTGAAATTTGCTTTTTGAGAAAAATCCTGACATGATGGTTTAAAATAAAGGTCATTTTCGGATTCAGCGCTAAAAAATACACAAGAATCAATTTTCAAAAAATAAAAACATGGCACAACCCAAAATTTGAAAGACAATGTAATCTAACAGCATTTTAAAATATGTATCATTTTGTAAAGAATTGAGGCTGTTGTTTTTCATCCTTTTATTTAACAAAAATTCTATTATTTGTATCCTCTTATATGTTCAGTACAAATTGTATATTTTGCAGTAATATGTCAGAATGATTAAAAACTTCAAATTTATATTGCAATGCTAATTTTACTCTCAACCAGTTCTTTAATATATCTCACGCAGTTATATTTCTACTAAATTTGTGAATGATCCCTAATTTGCAGAAAAAAATATGCTCCAACTTTAAACAGCTAGCTACTACTCGGTCAATTTTAATCATAGAAAAACAGGACTCCTTTTGCCTTAATTATCAGTGTAACAGGAAAATTTTACTAAATATAACTTATAGGACCGTGGGACCGTATCAAAATTTTAGATTCTGTAATTCTTCCCTAAATTGTTTATTCGCTAACTTTTTTAACTTTTCACCTAATTTTGACCACTTTTGTAACTGGAAGTATGCATCTAGGGCCAACGGTTGCGAAAATAAAGGTCGATCAGGTTATACGCGAACACACTGTAGACTAAACTAAAAGATATAACATAGCTAATTCAAATAATTATTATGAAAGAATTTAAATCAGTTTTATATAGATTGTACCAAAGTCATAACAAATCAGAGGAGAGAGAGGAATGCAGTTTTTTTGTTTGTCCCTTGTTATACTTCTTTCAATTAGAATAGGTAGCTAAAGATCAGAGGTCTGCACGGGCCGGAATTTCCAGGGCCGGGCCCGGCCCGGCCCGTACGAAAGCTATCTTGGCCCGGCCCGGCCCGGTGTAAAAATTGGAAGTTCGGCCCGAGCCCGGCCCGGCTCGTACAAAAATCAGTGAAAACGGGAACGGCCCGATACAATTTCTACAAAAAAAAAAAAAAAAAAAAAAAAAAAAAAAAAATCCGTTTTTTCTTAACATACAATTAAGATTCTTTTAATGAATACTACATACATATTTATGGGAACATTTTACAGTATATTTTACATTACTATGATGTTCGCAAAACAGAAAACGCACAATAGTAAACATTAACGTTTACTTACAGTCATCGTGTCTACCGACATTTCAAAATGGAAATAAGGATTCATTAAAAGATTAATGTAGTTCAGAATAAAGGATTAAAAACAAGATATCATTTGAAGCTGTATAATAAAAAGTAGATTTGTGAAAATATTCTCATTTTTAAGACTTTTCTCAAATCCAAAGGAGCTATATTTCGACACATTTATGAATTCTTTTCTTTTCGGAAACGCGTAAGATTGGCAGGTATTCTTATTCAAAAGCTATGTAAATGTCGTTTTTTTCATAGATAAAAGCAATATATCTTTCTGAAAATACTGTCAAAGTTAGCGTTTTGAATCGAATTTCCGGAAGCGATAGCACAGGAAAGGAGAAAAACGTACAGTCACGTGACAGGAATCGCTGTTATCTCTAAGTAATTTATTAAATATGGAAAAAGCTATTCGTTTCCAAATGCCTTCAATAGGCTGGCCTGTCAATTTTATGCCTTCATTGTTAAAGTTTTTATCAGAAACATGTGTCTGAAAGCTTTGCATTGTTGAGCAGTGAATATGAGAACCACCTTAAGGTATATTTCCAAAGATACTGTTAAGAGAAGTTCATTATCACTATTAATATTACAAAACAAAATGACTGTTCTACACATCCTGAGATCGATTAAGACCACTTCCTTCCCGGCACGAGTCTGCTGAAAAAAAATTAAACTCGGAATCAGACATCTTGTAACTGTACGATGCCGATCTCTACGATGGACACGTTACATTTCTGTATTGATGTTGTTAAACTCGCATCGGCTCGTGACGCACATTTATACTTCTCGAGAAAATCATATTCATTGAAAAGGGCTCGTATTTTATCTGCTTCGCTTAAATTCTTATATCGGGCCGATAGGCCCGATTAATTTTTTTGCCGGCCCGGACCGGCCCGTTTATTTTGTCGGTCGGCCCGGCCCGGCCCGTTTGAAAATTCGCCTTCATTCCGCCGGCCCGGGTACGGGCCTCGGGCCAAGCCCGGGCCCGTGCAGATCTCTACTAAAGATCCCAGCTTTCATTTCTTATCACAGATGTTTGTATGGTAAAGTGTTGCCAGATTTTTTTTTTTCACTGCATTATTGACGAGAAATTGCAGGACCATGGGTGCATATATGCATTTTCTTCCTTATTTAATTAGAGCATTTTGATAATTATATTAAGTAAAGGTGACCATTTAAAAAAAGTTAATGAATAAAATTGATCCTGAAGGGTTAAACGTTTCCAAATACAAGTGCATACTTGATGGGTATACATTTTGCCAAATCATGGAATTAGGAATTTGTAGAACAGTACATTATATAAAGAAGAAAAAAGAAATACAGTGACACTTAAGAGTTTTAAGGCTTCTGTCCCTGCAAATGAAAACACTCACGAGCTAATGCTAAACCTATGGGGAGGTTATTTTCTAATACCTCGTTTGTATTTTGATATTTTTTTGCATTGGATAGCTGAGGTCCATCTCTACATAACTCCTTTTTTACTTTTCTGATTTTGGTCGCAGATATTTTTTATAAAGTTACTTTCACTTTCAAAACCAGTTCCGAAAATGAAAGTGTCATTCTAAAAAATATCTGCAACCAAAATTGAAAAAAATAAAAAAGGAGCAGTGTAGAGATGAACGTCTGCTATCCAATGCAATATATATATATATATATATATATATTTAAAAATGTCGAAATGCAAACGAGATATTAGAAAATAACCTCCTATAGGTTTAGCATTGGCTCATGGGTGTCTTTGCCTGCAGTGACAGGAGCCATAATGGACTGAGAAAAAAAGTCATACAATTGAGAGATCTGTACAAATGAGAGATTTATCTACTATATGAATTTAATTTTATACATGCATTATTATATAAGCAAAGTGCTTTTTTGGTATGTATTTTTTAAATCTTTGTGTTGCAAGGATGACTGTAGTTAATACAGTGTGTTGGGTAATACTGGGTCTGGGTGAGATGTATTTTAGCAACCCTATGAATGGTACCTTCAAAATGAAATTTTTACAAAGTATTTTGCCAAAATCCCCATCTATTAGTAATTTCTGGGCAAGCATCTGACTTCCCCATTCCCCCTCTAAAACTGGCACTGTTGTTTTGATTCAATATTGACTACCTTTACAACTATTTGCATTACCATTCAATATTTCTTTATTATTATTTTAACTATTTTGTATTGGAATGGAATGCTTTTCCTGAATATCAGGCAAGCTTTTTCCTTATGAAAGTTGATTGAAAAAAATGATTTCGTTCTTTAACAATTATTAAATCTGATATAGTCATAAAAAATTTCCAAGAATTTTGTTTACAAAATGCTTATAAATGTGTTTAACATCAGGGGTGATCTGGACAAATTTTGGGACATTTTACGAAAATCCTCTGAATAAAACATGCCC
The DNA here is from genome assembly GCA_963932465.1 of Maratus speciosus. Taxonomy (NCBI): domain Eukaryota; kingdom Metazoa; phylum Arthropoda; class Arachnida; order Araneae; family Salticidae; genus Maratus; species Maratus speciosus. The sequence goes on along the minus strand of OZ010787.1, from coordinate 389,823,827 downwards.
CCTTCACAAGATCCCTTTTATAAAACAGACTCCTTCACAAAATTTATCTTAATAAAATATGTCCCTTCACAAAATTCCATTTCATAAGAACATGCTCTTCATTAATTATTTTTAATTTTTTAGGCTTTAAATTGTGTAATTTGCAAACAAAGCAAGTTCACCAAAAAGGAAAACTTCAGCAGAACGATTTGAAGTGGTGTTATTTTTAATAAATGATTGATTTGAATAACAAAATTTTATCTTTTGTTACAAAATGTTATATTTCACAAAGGGCATATGGGCAATTTTATATATGGGGCATTCTCACAATCTTTTAACTTTCATGTTCCTGAATAATAATTTTTATTTTAATACACTTTTCTGTGTTTTTTTTAAATTTCATATGCTGGGGAACATCCCACTGCATGATTGCACAACAATATTAACGAGATAAATAAGTTTTGGATGATGTTGGGGGGTCCAAACACTTGGAAAGCTCCTATACCGTCCCGTGTCCCTGAAGGTGATTTTTAAGTTTGGATCTGTCTGGATAAAATTGTTTCAATAAAAATAATTCGATGAAAGTTTTCTGAAACTGGAATTATTGTTTTATATAAATAAGTAGCTAAAAATTAGCCTGCACACATTTTTAGAGTTGTTATAATTTTTTGAACACTGTCCCTAGGTTTTAGATTTTTTACCATCCCTCTTCTAAAATTATACAGAAAATCACTTCAGATGCAGCCACAGAATTTTTTTCAAGTTTTTTCTCATGCAGAAGTATGCTAGAGAAATAATGTCTAAAATTCTTTCGCAGGAAATTTACTGTAGAATTTAAATCAGCATTTAAATATCAATTTCAAGCATCGTGGCTTTATTGGTTGTCTCACCGTCCCCAAGGTTTATTCCTGCACTTTTTGAGGTAAATTATTTTTTTTATTTATTTAATCCAATGTAAATAACTGTTTCTAAAAATCAATGAACATTTTGGCTACCACTTAGTCTTAACATGATCTGCCTAAAATAGGTGGTAATTTTCCTTGATGTTCCCATGGCTGTTTGTAACACTTGATAAAATCCCCTGAAAAAAAAAAAAAAAAAGAAAAGAAAAAAAAAAGAAAAAAAAAAGGCTGAACTTTCACGGCGTCACGCAACCGCAACCTTTTGACGAAATTCCCGTTTTTTTCACAATCTTTAGACAATATTACCGTTTTTTCGGCGATCTTTAGACGAAAGTCGCGTTTTTTCGGCGCTTTTGACAAAATTCACGTTTTTCGGCGATCTTTTGACAAAATTCACGTTTTTCCGAAATCTTTTTTATAAAATTCACTTTTATTCCGTGATGTTTTTTGCAAAATTTGCGTTATTTCGGCGATCTTTTTTACAAATTCGCGTTTTATCGGCGATCTTTTTTACAAAATTCGCGTTTTATCGGCGATCTTTTTTACAAAATTCGCGTTTTATCGACGATCTTTTTTACAAAATTCGCGTTTTATCGGCGATCTTTTTTACAAAATTCGCGTTTTTTCGGCGATCTTTTGACGAAATTCCCATTTTTCTCGCGATCTTTTGACAAAATTCCCGTTTTTCTTGCGATTTTTTTTTTACAAATTTCGCGTTTTTTCCGCGATCTTTTTAAAAAATTAGCGTTTTTTCTGCGATCCACTGGCAGAAATCGCGATTGTTTGACAAACTTTGCGTTTTTTCTGCGATCCTTTGACAAACTTTACGTTTTTTCTGCGATCCTTTGAGAAAATTTGCGTTTTTCCCGCGATTTGACAGAATTCCCTGTTTTTTTTTCTGCGATCTTTTGACGCAAATCGGGGTTTTTCCGCGATCTTTTGACGAAATTCCAGTTTCTTTCGCGACCTATTGACAAAATTCCCGTTGTTTCTGCGATCTTTTTTGAGAATAGGCGTTTATTCCGAAATCTTTTGACGAATTCGCGTTTTTTTGCGGTCCCTTGAGAGAATTCGCGATTGTTTGACAGATTTTGCATTTTTTCCGCGATCCTTTGATGAAATTTGCGTTTTTTCCACGATCCTTTGACAGAATTCACGTTTTTACGCGATTCTTTGACATAGAATTCACTTTTTTTTGCGATCTTCTGACGAAATTAGTGTTTTTTAAGCGATCTTTTGGCAAAATTCGTATTTTTTCGCGATGTTTCGACGAAATTCGTGTTTTTCCGCGATCCTTTGACGAAAGTTGCCATTTTTCCGCAACCCTTTGACGAAATCAGCAGCTTTTTCGCGATTCTATGACTAAATTTGCAGGGGTTTTCCGCGATCCTTTGACGAAATTGCGTTTTTTCTGCGATAGCTTTCGAAATTGGCTATTTTTTTTCTACGAACGATTGACGAAATTGTTTTTTCGGCGATAGCTTGTCGAAATTTGTGATATTTTGTGACCGAATTTTCGGACTGATGACCGATTTTTTTAAAATTTCGGGACAAATCATCAATGCGAGTAACGACAAAAAATCGGAAAACGACAAAAAGCGGAAAAATCTCATGCCTGTGTAACTCCGGAATTTCCGGGGCACGTTTTATCAAATTCCCGGAAATCCGGGGATTCCCCGGAACATCCATCCTTACCGTCCCTTCTTTTTCCATTTCGTCTCTTTTTTCCTACACCATCCCTTTTTTTTTACGTTACCGTCCCTTCTTTAACACCCCTTTAAGACAATGTTATACCAAAATTTTGTACTAAAAATACTACATTGTCATTATTTCTTATTTGAATGTCCTGTAGGTACTATGCAAATTCATTATAAGTAAAAAATTAGAAGAAAATAAAAAGTTTTAGTGGTAAAATGGTAAAGAAAATTAAACTCGCAAGTTTAACTTAAACCTCAGTTAAATAAATTTTTTTTCGCTGCTGACCATTTTTTCTTTATTTTGAATCATTAAGGCATTCGTCTATCAGATTAAAATGCTATTTTAGCAAGTTTAATTTTGCCAGATTTTTTCCCCCAAAAGTCAAAAGATTGTGAGAATGCCCCATGTATATTTCGCAAAAATAACTTTTACTTTTGACAGAATGAATCTCCCTTAAAGAAAAAAAAAAAAAAAAAAAAAAACCCTGTATCGATCCCTGAACATAAAATAGATAAAAAATTGCTTACCTTTGGGCCAGACGCCAGTTTGAGCCAAAAGAAGATCAACTAATCTTGGAGTTTGTTCTAAATGAAGCATATAGTTTCCTTCATTTGATAAAATTGTACAAACATTTAATGCTAATTCTTGTTCGTTTGGAAGACCACAAAATAAAGACATACACAATTTATCATAATCAGTTGCATTAATAAAAGCTTGATTCAAACCAGATGCACTTCGAGCAGCAACTGAAAATAATAAAATTTTAAATAAAACATAACTTTTTTTTTAATATTACACATTATAAAAATATCATAATTAAAGAGACATTATGTTACATCATTACATTTTTTTTATTTTATAGAATAATTCTAAAACATTCTTTTAAATTTTATATTTTCAGAAAAAAATTTCAATGAAAAGATAGCTTTAAAATATTTTTTGAGAGTTTCGAGAGAAAGTTAAATGATATGTCTTTTAAGAGAAATACTTTATAATAATTAGAGTTCACCCATAGAAATATTCGGTTTTTAGACAAACTGTCTTGTTTCGCAGTAATTTGTCTGACCATTTATCATTTACAGTGGTGACTATCTCAAAATTAATTTGAAAAAGAAAATATTTAAGAATGTAATAAATTAGAATAGATTTATTTAAATTAAATTAAATCAATATTACTAATATTCCATTTCATAAATAAGAATATCAAGTAACTAATGCAAATAATATTCATAACAATGGGAGAAAACACATGCAATGGAGATTGATTTCTAATTGATTTTCTTATGCATAGCAACCTTATATGAGGTTATTTTGAAAGATGACTCCCAAAAAAATTGTGCATATGTTATTTTTATTCCTGTTTCACATATAAATGTCATATAAACTTTAATAAAACTTGTGAAATACAGCAAGAGATTGCAAAGTAATCTCCTTTTTGAAAATTTAGTTGGAAAATCTACTACTGGCATTGAAAAGTTGTTTAATTATTATTCTGGTGAGAGGAGATTTTTCTCAAAGAATTTCTGTTTATAGATCTAAACAAAAATAACAATTTTTTTTTTTTTACTTTGTAGTAAGGTACCTAAAGTTTAAATTACTGCAAAAATCTATTTAATAACTCTTAACGCTTAATGCTGTTAAACATTATATCAATGCCATTTTGTAATAAATATAAGACTTTTATAAATATAACATTTGTTCATTGTGTGTTGTTTGTTTATAATTCATTTTACATCTATTTAAGTGAAAAATATTTTTTTAATTCACTTAAATAATTCATGCAAATTTTATTATGCATATATTTAAACAATATTACTGTTATTCGGTAAAATTTGTATTTTAAAAAAGAGAGAGAAAAAAAAATATCTTGAAAACTAATGCAAAATTGATTTCGAATGGAACATTGCACTGCCTGATAAATCATGAAAAAAAAAAAAAATATATATATATATATATATATATTTATCATGCGCGCATGCGCAGATAAAATATATTTCATATTTGCTCATATTTCATAAAATATTTAATATAATTACTTTCCAATTGCACTATATTATTTCTACGACATTTTGTCACATTTTCTCAAACTGCTGTTAAATGTGGCAGAAAACTCTGCATGATAGAAAAAAAAAACATGCAAGAATTTGTTGAACTTAAGAAATCGACATATATCCATGAATATACGTGCTATCAGGCCCTGACTATCGCACGTTCACCCGGGGCCTGTGCCTTGGCACAAAATTTCTGAGGGGCACAAAGTTTTTCATACTTCCATCTAAATTTCCATTAAAAAATCATAATTGTGGGAAAAAATGTGATGTTTGAGATATTAATCTGATGAAATGACAAAAATATATCTCAATATATGCTTAAAAGCACATTTCAATATATAATTGAAAAAATATTTTATTTTTATTTCTGGAACTGTTTTTCAATTTCCCGGGAAACTTAATTTTTTGAGTTGACACTTTTCGAATAAGTATGTAATATGTGAAAAACTAATATTAGTAAATCAATCAAAGTGGGCACGCAAAATTGAAAGTGCCTTGGGTACAGAAACTTGCTAGTCGGGCCCTGCGTGCTATTCTTACACAAATGACTACACATATTGTACAATATCCTCATATTCATAAGCTATAGCGATAGATCATTTCGTGCATTTTATTTTACAGGGTGATCCCAAATATTATTTTTTTATTGTTGTTGTTGTTGGCCCCCTAATTGTCCTTCTGCGATGAAATCGCCATTGATAAATATGAAGTCAAGCATATTCTTCATAATCCGGATGCTCAAGAAAAATCCGACAAGTATATCTTTAAATATTTGACAAAATGTCTAAAATTGAATGTGTCCAGGTGATTAATAGCTATATAGTGTACACTCATTAATAGTTAAATACATAGGGTTTTTTTTTTTTAATCGGGTCAACCCGAATCAAAAGAATGAAACATAACCCGAAACATTTAAAGTCAATCTGAACCATAATGAAAGAAATTAACATCAACTCATCCCTACCCGAACTACGGGTCGGCTGGCGGTAAAATTGGATAACCACAACAGATGCAAGACTCTACAGTCAGTATGCGTGTAAGTCCCGCGTCCCACAATAACTGTCACAAAAGTCATCAGATTATTTTAAAACTGGATAAATTTGTTGACAAGATATTCGAAATTTTATACATAGTTTTTGGTCTAATTTGTTAATTCGTTTGAAAAAGGTGGAACCTTTTATTTCATGCCATAATGCTTTTCTGTGGTAATTCAGATGATTTAAATATTTTATCATTTACTGAAAAGAAAATAACACATTTGAATAATTAATTTAAATGATAAATTATGACATTAAATGTTCGCCATGTTAAGTCTTAAATTAATCCAATTTTGTGAATAGGTTTTTCAGACATTCAAGATTGGCTGTATAACTTCTGGGGAAATTTTATGCATCTGTTCGAAAAATATAAAACATTTTACTTTGACTTTTTGCCTTCAAACATTATTTTTTATTTATTTGTTTTTCATTTAACAGTTGCCTTTTTGCCTAGCAATTATTTTACAGCATATAAAAAATTAAGAAAAGGAAACAAAGAAATTACTTAAAAACCTTGCAATTCTGACTCAAATTAAAATTTCAATATTTATTAACAAAATATATTACATTTGAGGGATTTTTGGTATGCTTTTTATATCGAAATAGATCAACATTTATTTAGATAAGAACTCTATCTTAAATATTACAGAATGCTCACCAAAACTGTTTTCTACAAAAAAAAAAAAAAAAAAAAAAAAAAAAAAAAGAAAAAAAGAAAAAAAATAAGAACGTTGGACTTTTAAGTTATAGGTAACAGGAGTTTACATTTTAATAAGTACCGTTGTTACACGAGATTTTATCCAACTTCTGCAACAGATGCAAACGCGTCTTAGTTGAAAGGTAAGTCAGCATTGTTATTAGGATAGGATAAAATCTCCTGAACAAAGCCAGGCTTATGCTAATGAAATTACGGTAAGAAGACACTCGCAAATGTAGTTGAATCCTGAAATAGCGCAATTACTGGAAATTCCGATCGTAAAATTAATGAGACAACGGGGAGTTAAGAAAAAAATGTATCTTTTCTCTTAAAAATATTACAAGAATAAGCAGTTCCAGAACATCATTGCATGAAATCATTTTTAATGTAACAGTTCTTAAAAATTAGAGGTCCTAAAAGTTTAAATAAACCTAATTATATAACCTAAAAAAATTTTAATTGCGGATAGTAGGATGTTAAATGTAAAGCGAGATAGAAATAAAAATGACTTGAAAAGGTGACGTTGAGGCACCTGATTTACTAATATACATTTATTAATTCTTGTTTATTAAAATTTAATGTTTAATGAGATTTCCGAGCTTGATATTTTAAAAAATATTTCCACTTCTAGACTGAGTTGTGAAGCAGGCATGTTAATGTTTATAAGGCTGTACACCAGCCCGATCTCCACTTTCGGAAATACTATTTTCTAGACGTTATTTCAATGGGATCGAAGTACCTCCCTTTCTTAAGGATATTTCATTAAAAAAAAATTATGAGTCTTTCAAAATTAATTTTTTGTATGCAAGTGCTTACTTCTACTGCTTTTAATTGTCGCTGTCAATTTTTAATAAAAAATTGGAATATTTTATTTTACATAAAAAACTCCCGAGCGATGCGTGTGTATATAAATGAATAAAATAACTTCCCATCAACAAACTGAAATTTTCGTAATGCTGAAATGATTCCATAATGGTATTTTGAATGTTGCAAAACTTTTGTTTGTAATATAGTCATTGGAATAAAGCTAAAAAAATATTTCCATTCATTAGGAAGATATTCTTGATATAAGGCAGACTCTCTTATTTTTCACTTTTCATATTATTTTCCTTCAAAAGTAATCAATCGCTCCTCCACATGAACCGGTTCCCCGTTGTGAAAAGTCTTAGAATTTTTTTTGTTTTTTTTTAAGGGACCTGAACCGTTTATTCGCACCTCTAAAAGTTTGGAGAAAGTCATATTTTACTTTGGAATTTGTTTCTGACTGACCAACACTCTTAACCCCTTGAAGGGCACCTACGATTAATGAAGATTTGCACCAGAAAAATTTCATTAAATTTTACTTTTCTAACTTCGGTGGAATTCCTTTTCCTTATTTTGCAATAAATATTTTTGTAGATTCCGGTGTGAATTCGACATTACAGAAACACAATTACTTGCCCTTCAAAGGGTTAAAGCTCCTGTCCTTGAAAGCGAAGGCACTCGCGAGCTAATGCTAAATAAACCTATGAGAGACCGTTTCGCTGATTTCTCATTCGCATTTGCATATTTTTGAATTTTTCTTTTTGCACATGATATTTGAGTTCAAAATAAAGGTACCCGTTGATTAAATTATCGATTTTTGTTGCTGTTTGATTATGATATAACTTACAATTTTAGAACGTGAAAAACAGAGTGGTTTTTTAATTCAAAGCTTTGTAAAATGTTATCTATGAAAGATTCTGAAACTTAAAAAACAACGCCTCCTAGCTTAAACTTTGAACTTTTCCGATAATTTTGTTTCACAATTTTATACCAATTAGGGAATGTAAATTCAGCGAAATCGATTGGGACTTTTAATGAAAATTTAAGCAAAATCTCTATAAAGTCTATAAGCTGTTCTCAAATCCAAACGGACTACTTTCGGATACATTTTTAAATTAATTTTTGTTCGGAAACACATGAAATTGGCAGGTGGTGTTATTCAGAAACTATGTGATCGAATGACGTTTTCCATTTATTTTTTATTTATTTATTTATTTATTTATTGGTAAAATCAAAAGATTTTTCAGAAAGTACTGTCAAAGTTGTTGTTTTGAACCGAATTTCCAACGCGACACAGCGAGAAAGGAGAAAAACCGGTCGTCACGTGACCTTCCTTATAACTCGATAAGTAATTTATTAATTAAAAAATGGAAAACTCTTTTCGATTTCAAATCGCTTCAATAGTCAGACCTAGAGGTCTGCACGGGCCGAATTTTCCGGGTCCGGGCCGACTCGTAGAAAAAAAATTTCTGTCCGGCCCGATAAAAAAGTTAAAAGTTCGGCCCGAGCTCAGCCCGGCCCGTAGCAAAAAAAAAAAAAATTATTGTCCCGATATAACAGCTTAAAGTTCGGCCCGAGACCGGCCTGGCCCGGTAAGAAGTTAAAATCTCGGCCCGACCCGAGTGAATTTCTACAAAACATTGATTTTTACGTTGGTTTTCGAACACTTTTTTCAGTTTAAAACAGGATTCCGTCATAGCCAGGTTCTTTTTCAATATTTTAATTCAGCTATATTTTAATAAGCGTAGAAAGCTACTATTCTTTAAAAATAATAAATTTTAATGTTTAATTGTGGAATAATGGCTATTGAAAAGTGTATGCATTTTTTGCAAAAATTTTTGGGGCAGGCCTAATTTTACTGACCTTTGAACAGACCAGGCTATGCCGAGACAATGATTTTCATACGGGCTGGGTCAAAACTGGGACTGAGAGAGAGGGGAGATTCTTTAAGAAGAGTACACAGAAAAAAGAAGTAAAAAATATGGATTTCCTGAGGAAATATTTTAAAAATACGAATGCATCTACGCCCATTTTTTTTAACATTAGTGAGGTCGAATTCGAGATCTCGCTGACTAACACCATTAAGGATTTTAGCTGTGATCATTTCAATATTCTCTATTGCAGAAAAGCTCATTTCACGCAATTATGACTTTAGTGACAGAAGAAGACTTTGTAATCAATCTTATTTCTCAATATTTAGAAACTCTTCGTTGAGAAATAATCAAAATATAATAATTTAATGTATAATGTTTAGAATTTTTAACGATGCATCTCAGATCCATGCATGCCAGTGCATTGCAGCACAGACTATAAATTCAAAGAAGTTGGGAGAGAGGTGATTTGAAATTAGAAATAATCATGAATAACGTTTTCATTCAATTGCAGATATGAGTGAAACAATCAACCTTTTGACATAAACTTTGCATCATGCAAATTTTCAGAACATGACATATTCTTAATTAATTGTTTAATCGAATCAAAAAAGCCTCCGGGATTCAAATAGCCCGTTTACTTTAAATCTGTGTGATAATCCGGCGATTTAACAGTTATTAACTTGATACTGATTTTAAGTTCAAGACAGTGTTGCATTCTATGTGACTCTTTTCTATGTGAGTGATTTGTGTGGCTCCGGGGGGAGGGTGTTCTGTCGGAAAATTGCACTTTTTGACCATTAAAAACACAAAATCTCAAATCTTCCGGAGGGGACATCTTATTGCCCCCCCCCCCCCCCCCCCGACCACCTCCTGAATTCAACACTGGTTCAACATAAAACGAAAATCTTGTCTTTTCATTGACAGATTTCAGTTCAGCGCCAAAGTGGAGTATCCTATGGTTAATCCGGAGCTCCCACCTGTGCGTTTTTGAATACCAGTATTTTAGTAGGAAATTTTCTGTGGTAGGTTTTAACAATATTTGAATAGAAATAACCTTCCGGGTGGATTTCTACTAAATTTACAACAGAAATCTAAAAAGAAATTTTTTCTTTGAAATTTTTTTTTATGGATTATATGGTTTTCAGAAAACGGACCGAATGGGAGACCTATTAATCTGATCTAATGGTTAATCTTCCGTAATCAGGTTCATAGCCAAGTGGCATGTTTGAAAAATTGTTATTTGGGGCAAGAGCGTTTTTAAAACTTTGAATGATGATTGCATTCACTTTAAAAGACATTGTGGCCATGATGGCAACGCTTGGAAGTCGACCCAATTACGAAAGAATGATCAATGAAAAAAGAAAAAAGTTATTTTTTTAATTTGCTCTGGGAAACCAATTGTGATAACAATGCAACTAGTTATTTTATATTATTGTTGCAAAACTGTGGTCATTGATGAGATTACAGTTTCGAAACAAATTTCGTTTGAAAGAAATATTTTTTTTTCTAACTTTCTTTTTCTATTGTAAATGTAAAAACCTACCACGAAAAATTTTCTTCAAAATATTAAAAAAGCGCATCAGTGAAGGACACCTGGATTAAACATAAGATACCCATTTGTATATACCCATTTGATACCCACTAGGTGCTTAACGGAAACCTGTCAATGAAAAGTCAGATTTCCATTTTATGCTAAACATAAAACTAATATCAAGTTAATAACTGTTATATCATTGAATTATTACACGAATTTAAAATAAACGGGATATTTAGAATGGCGGAGGACTTTTCTTTCTTTCTTTCGTTTTTTTTTTTTTTTTAAATTCGATGATGTAAAAGTTGAAATTACACTGTATTTAGAAGTGATGTATGAGCGGCGAAAGTAATAGTACAAGACCACCGTAATTACATCGGCATACCACATACTGTTTGGTATACAATTCTAATGTTAAGTGGTCAACACATTTCTAAAAACGACGATAAAGTCCTTAGTTGAAAGAAATGGGACTTTTAGTATATATATATTTTTTTTTACACACACACAAAAGGAAAATATTGAATACATGCAATAGAAAACTAGCAATCAAAGGATGTTAATTTTTCTGCTGATTGGAGCAAAAACTGTATAAACCGGTCAGTCCCTACATAACGATCTACCAAATTTATTTTCATTTTCATCACCTGTTTCCAGCGACGTAGTGTTGGGGGGAGGGGAAGATGTTCATACGCTCGGCATCCCCTGAATAAAATCATAATTTAAAGCACCAGATTCAGTTGAAACAAATTTCAATTATTTTCTTTAGATTAATAAAAGGGTGCTTAAATAAATCACTATTAAAAGAAAATGGCGTAAAGTCAAACTTTATCAGCGCTGTAATGTTTTGTGCACAGTTCTTTATTCAATTACGACTAATTAGAATCTTATAAGTAAGATATAGTGGCTCCCCCCCCCCCCCCCCAGTTGCGAGAGAGAAAATGTGCAATTGTAAAATCGTAAATTTGTTTCAAGAGACCATTTATATTCTATTAATGTTCTTTCTGACATTACAGAATCCGTAACTTTGAAGAAATCTTAAGTATTGGACACTATAGTGACGTTGAAGTGGTAATAACATTTAGGTACATGAAATCATCTCAACCTCTTAAAAATCCACTTGAGACTCAAACTCTATATATAACAAATTCAAGGGACCTAAAAGGTAATTGATTTGGCATCGTCCGAGAGAGAAGACTGGAGAGGGACTATCCGTAACCGTCGGGAGTTCCTGAGGGTTACGGACTATCTAGAGTGCTTCACGGCAAGATTTGCCGAAAAAAAAACCAGGGTGTCGAACCCCGGCATCCTGATGTGCGTCTCAAAAAAACTTTTTAAATTATGTACTAACACTTGTGTAAAAACAGTGTGCTGTGCTTGAAATTCTGCAATAAATATGCGTCAATGTTAAAGCCCCCGATATTTTTATTTCTAAAGTTAAGTGTATTACAGCGCATTTGTCGGTATGAATGAAAATGAAAGATCACACTCTCACGAACCAAATACATAGTTAGGCAGAAAAAAAAAACAGGTTCGCAAAAACATTGAAGATTACCACCGTATAATCACTATGAAAATAGTAGAATTTAGAAGAAGATCCAAATTAGATCCATTGGCATTCATAATGAAATGGGATGCCGGAATACGATATCAGGGCTGCCACAGGCGACAATTTTTCTATACTATTCGCACCACTATTTAAAACACACTTTGCAGTATATTTCTCTTTCAAATGTTCTCGAACAGTATGTCAATAATTTTTGTTTTGAGAAAGTGGTGTGTGGTAGAATTAAAAAATAGTCTACTGTGGCAGCCCTGGATAGCCCTATGACAGCTTGTGGCTGTATTTTTCTGCTATTATTTGTGTCTTTTTTGACGCGTTTTTTCTTCTTTCAGAAAAAAAAGGAAGATTATTCATTTTATTTTTATTTTCCTCATTAACATTTTTTTAAATTTCTTTATTAATAAATTACTATTAAAAATATTTAATAATTTTTCACTTTAAAATGCGAGTCTATTCAATGTATCGTAATATTTTAGAATAAACAGGTGCGCTTTTTTTCAGAACAATATAAATATTTTAGAATAATAGATAATATACAGCTTTAAATATAAACACGTTTAGAGCTCTATAGTAAATTGACCAGTACAATTTGTGTTTTTGATAGTTTTCAAATGTAATAGTACATGGATCAGATTTTCTTAAAGAATTGAAATTAAAACAAAATAACAAAGTTTGAGACTAGAGATGTAAATTTTCCGGAAAAGTTGAAGTGGTGGAAAAAAACCGGTTTTTTTCCAGTTTTTTTCTGAAAAAATTGATTTCCTATAAATGTTTCTCAAAAATAAATTATATTTTCTTAAAAAGTATTTTATAATAAACTTTTTCAATTTTTTGCACACTAAAAAAAAATTATTTTCCCTTTACATGGGAATATGTTATTAAAAAAAAGAGAGAAAGAAAAAAAAAGCCAGTTTTTAAAAGTTTATCCTTTCAGTCTCAGAATTCTGACATTAGCTTTTCTTGCTTAATTTAACACCAGTGTTTGTAATATATTTTGTGTCTGTTGAAATGATTTTTCAGTAGCACTTGTTTAATTATATCAGTAGAGCTAATTTAAAAAACAAAAAAATCTTTAGTTTCAACCAATATCACTGTAGTGTTAAAGCAGTTTTAAACATCTCATCCACATAGTACTGGTTTTCAAATACATAAAGGATGCCAGTGTAAAAGAAAGAAATTATAGTAGTTTAGGTATTATTATAAATACTATTACCATTTACAAATCTTCCGTTGTTTAAAAATTGGTATTATTTTACAATATTACTCCCCCCCCCCCTTACAGTTATAATTTTCATTTCCTGTATATGTAGTTTTGGTATAGCTTTCCAGACTAAACCCAAACTATGTTTTAGTAAGATTTAGATCCTTAATATTGAAAGCTGTATTTTTTTTTTTTTTTTTTTTTTTTTTTTTTATGAAACTTTTAAAACAGGAGGGTTTTTTCATATGTTCAAAAATTGTTTTCAACAAGATTTTTCACAAAGATTTGCTTACATTTTTTTACAAAGTGTGTATGAATTTATGTTTTTTGAAAATACATTTAGACAACTTCTAAGAATCTATATTTCAAGAAAAGAAAGAAAAATGGTTCAAAATTTCAACTTTCAACAAATAAGAAATGTTTCTAAAGATATTTTTCTAACAATAGTGAAAAATTACAGCCATGCGAATAAAAATAAATGCATGTTTCAAATTTTACATTAAATTTTCCATCTTACCATTTTCATTTATTGGTATAATACTGAAATACTTTTGCACATGAATTTTCATTTTTAACGAGAGAAGTTGAATTTAATTATCTTATCAAGGATTTGCTTGGATTTTTTTTCATACGATCATGTTTTTGCGAAATTGTGAACTTTTATAAAAACTTGTGAACTTGTAAAAAAAATGCGAATGAAATGCAAGAAATGTAATCGGAATTTTGTAAATTAGAAATTATCATATTTAAGTTCTTGTTTAAACATTATTGTCCTTTGTACATATAAACAGCTAGATAATATTCATTGGTTATTGCAGCTATTATACAACAGGTTTCTTTAAATCATAAAATCATTACGTTTGTATAGGATTTAATTTGGAGATAGTAAAAAAATTCTGAAATGTCTATTTTTAAGAGAAAGAATTTTGTTAAAGGTTTGTTTAATGTTTTGTTAAATGTTTTAAGGAGAAAAAACTGAAGGATCCTTTAAGAGACTCAAGTTCTTTCTAAAGAGATCCCTGCTTACAGATAAGATTTTCCATGTTAAGGTTTTCATGAGGGGCATTAAACATGAAAAAAATATAAATAAAAGTATTGGAATGTAGCAATTACAAAATTTTGACTACATTATTTTATAAATGAAATTTCAATTTTTCCAAATTGGAAAAATAGCCCTTCGGGAAAAAACCGTTTTTTCTCCAACTTTTCCAGGTTTTTTCCGAGCATTCCCATCACTATTTGAGACTTGGAGGGAACTTTCTCTAAGGGACTTTCCCCAAGGTACTTTATCTTTTAAAACCATCTTTTCAGGACTAAGCATCGTAGATCAATAAAAGTCAGTAATTTGAAATCCTGGTGTGATTCTACAGAAACACTTTTCTAGTTTTAAATAAAATTCCAATTAATAAAAATTTTCTCTATTAAACTTAATTAAGAAGAATTTGTAGTGATTTTCCGTAGAATGAAATGCTAATGATGGTGAAAATATTTTATCCTCTTCGATCCCTAGGTCCATACGCTGGGACCTACGTTCTTCTCTGTTTTATTAATGATACTCGAACATAATTGCAATTTCGATCTCTTGAATATATGATTCGATGTTTAAGATTCGACATAATTCAGTAATAATCAGTAATATTACATTAATACTCAGTAGCGAAGAGAATACACGAAAAAAATTATAATGTAATTTTTTTTTTTTTGGCCTTATTTAGATTTTTTGTGAGTGAATTCGAAATACAAACAATGGTTCAATTGCTAACAATGATAATACGTGTTTTATAAATTAAGACTCTCCAAACAATTTTATGCCAAACATTAATTCCGTGGATTAGTTTTCAAGACAATTCTAAATTTACAAAATAATATCTTGTTATAATAGCAAGTGTTGATTAGATATCAACACCTTCATTAGTTCTTCCAAGAAGCCTATAAATACGTATGGCATTGCCTGTGGCTTTTTTTTTTTTTTTTTCTTTAATTATGGAGCAAAACTGAGGAGCACCCTAGGATGCATTGATAATAGGAGCATTAAAAAGATCGAAAGCACGGAAAATAAAACATCCTTCAAAAAATTAAAAAGCGGGGAAATCACGGAGTACGTCATTCCTGAAAACTCAGTTTTCAGGGATAGGAAGGTTGTCCTTTGATCGACATCCTTAAAATAGTGGTGCAATTGGATCTTTCAGAAAATATTGTCAAAGTGAGCGTTTCGAACCGAATTTAAGCGCGAAAGAAGAATAACCACTGAAGGAAGTGCGAAAAACGTCTTTGTCACGTGATCAAAATCGTTTATAACTCACTGGGTAATTTATTTATCAAAAAATGGAAAACACAGTTCAATTCCAAATCGCTTCCATAGTCAGGCCTTCCAATTTTATATCTTTCCGTTAAAAAATGAATTTGTAAATTTGTCAAAACGTTTTGCGCTTGTTGAGCAGAGCAATTCAGAACAGCCATAAGAAAACAAGTGCAAAATGCACCATATGCAATTGGTTCGTATATTAAAACTGTCAATAAGGGAATATCTTTATCAACTGTTTGAAGTGAAAATTGAGCATTTCTTCTAAAATTTAATTTTAAAAATTCCAGGTGAGTCTTTACATGATTCGTTTTCATAGAAATGTGTTTTCATTGAATTGCTACAACTACAAATTTTTGTTACATATTCATTCTTAGGTTTCCGTACTTAAAAAGTAAAAAAAGGACCATTATAAGATCACTCCTGTGTCTGCATGTCTGTCACAGCCATTTTTCACGCAAACTATGGATCGTGGAAAGTCCAAATTGTGGGAACTAATAAAGGCTATTGACCCACATATTTATAAATTATTAAACATTCAGAAATATATTTAGGAAAAATGTAGAGGGTCTAATTAAGTCACTTGAACAAAAAAAAAATCTTTTCCCTGTATATCGTGTGAAAGCTTTCGTAACGCAGAACTCAAAAATACATTCCTTTTAATTTTAGGTATTATATTTTCAGCGATATCTTCGAAAATGTAAGGCAAAAATATGTTCCCTCCCCTCCATTTCCGAATCTAATGAAACTAAAATTATGAAAAAATTAGAGGTAGTAGACGACGTTAATTTAAACCTTGCAAGAAAACTATAGCGATTACCCTCCGTCACATAGTTTTTGAGAAAATCGCATGTTTCCGTTACACACATATTTCGATTTGCGGTCTTTCATCAAAGAAGCTGAGGAGCGCTGGAGGTATGTATCGCAGCAGAAGTATAAAGGAATTGTTGATAATGATTTTCGAAAAAAATCGTTCGTAATTAGCCGAGATATTAACCCTTAAAGACACGGACGGTTTCGACAAACATAAAGACAGGGGCGGTGCGGCGTATTCAATGCACCATCGGCTTTTAAAGCCTAGATAACAATTTTTAATGATAAATTTGTGTAATGCAATGCCCAATAGCAATATAAAAGCAATAATCGTCAACTTGTTAAAAACAGAGTAATTTAATTAGAATTAATCACAAATACTATGGGATTCGCGACTAATTTGCATTGAGTCGCTCTCTCAATACGCCTCCCGTGTCTTTCAAGGTTAATTAAAAACCTATCTGAAAAAACGCGGCACGAACTTCTTTTCGAATCGCGCTTAGCACAATGCCAAGTTTGAACAAGGTTTTTTAGGTACACTGTAAAAAGAAAAGATTATATAACTACGCTGAATTCGGGTTTATGAAATGTCAAATGAATCTTAAATATGCACTATTTTTATTGTCAAAATCTGAATTAAGTTCATCATAAACAGATTAGGATAAGATTGAAAAAAGAGTTACACAGAATAGCAATATTTAATATTATTTAGGCTTTTTAATCTCTTTGAACTTTCATGATATATCCATTTATACTTTTCTAATATATACAGCTATACCCAACGCTACGTTGCATAGTTAGTTTTTTTTTTTTTTTAATAAAGCCTTATTATTCTTTTAGCAACTTTTTTTTTTTTTTTTTTTTTTTTTTTGTACTAAATAATATATTTGTTGTACGGAACCCTCTGTGCGCGAGCAATACTCGCACTTGGCCGTTTATTGTTACATTAACCCTAGAACTACCGGAAATTTTACTCAAGTTTTATAAAAACATTCTACACCAGAATTTTTACTTAAAACTATTTAATTTGTTTATTTAACTTATTATTGTCTGATTTATACATTTAGTTTGTTTTGAAGAAATTTCTGGTTTGAATAAATATTTTGAATGTACATGTCGGGTCCAATGGACCCGTCTGGTAGACGGAAGGTTAAAGGATTTTTTTCTAAGTATGTTTTTTTTTTTATCAATGTTTAATAAACTGTATGCAGAAAAGTTACATATAAATTAAATTGTACATTTCTATTTAAAAAAAAGAACTTTATCATAGTTCAAAAGAAAATTAATTGCATTTTCCTTACCTGAAATGTCATGTTGCGAGGAATTATAAACCATAGGTACTTGATGAAATAAGGATGATTGTTGCTTGCGGTGATGAGATTCTGATGATTGACTTTTTTCATTTTCTGGTTCTTCGCCCATGAAATGGATCTTTTCATAAACACCAAGGAACCTGAAATAAGGAATGCTCCAGATAAGCTTTACAATTTACTTAACACTGATTTTAAATCTATAATCAGTGATAGCACAGATTTAAACCAGGGCAGAAAGTTAACCAAAAAAATCAAGAGCTAATACATAATAAGTATCAATTTCAAAGAAAGAAAATGTTTCCTCATCTGAGTGAAAAAGCAATAAAAGGCTCCAAGCAAACTATAAATTTGAAATTATTGTTGTAATACTGGGCCAAATTATTCGTTTGAATCAAACGTATATTTCTTTAAATTTTCAAAATATCATAAAATGATCTAAATATTACTACTTATGTTTGAAAATAATAAGGTGTACAAAACTAACAAACACACAACATAAAAAATAAACCGACGTTAACGAAACACATTAAATCCATCAAAATTCGATTTTATAAATGTCACATTCAGTCATGGCGCAAAAGCAACATCACAATTTCAAAGGCACAAAAGATTTTGAACATCACTTTTTTATTTTATTTATTTTTTCATGTTATATAATCGAAGCTATGATTAAATAAGGCTAATATTCTTTTAAACTGGTGGTATTCAAAATTCATAACCTTTGGCACTTATAAAATTTCGTTTTGCTCCCAATGAGTTATTTCATAATATAGTATACATAGCTTATACGAATCGAGACAACTGCTATGTATCAAAATATATGGAAAAAAGGCATACGAAAACAGTATTACACGAATTTTCCCCCTACAATTTATCAAATAGATTGTTAAGATATTAAATTGTTTAAATTGACTTGATTTCGCATATTGATGAATAAATTATTTTTGACTGAAAATTATTTTAATAAGCAAATGAGTAATAAAGGGAAATTAATTGCTTTACTATTTTTTAAGCAGCAGAATAACTGCCAAGTTTTACGCTTTTTTCTTACCTCTATTTTTGACAAGAAAATTTTACCTTATTAATTCCTAAATTTCCGTCATTAAATAAGACAAAGAAAAAAATAACGGTAAGAAAAAGCGTAAAAGTTGGCAGCTGATAACGAAAGGGAAATTAAGCAAAATTGCTTGGTATAATACTATTAAAACAGCAGATATCTTCAGTACCTTTGTTTTGCAAATAGTGAGCCTAGAAAGAATATGCGTTATTTCCAAAGCATATTTTATAAAAAGTTAAAGGAATAATAAAAACTTCCCATACAACCACAATTACTTCCCGGACGTCCGATAGTTATCCTTCAGATCCTGTAGCTGTCATATCCAATGAGAATTCTCCACTACATCTTTAGGATATTTAGATTGAATTATTCAATTATATTCGCCTTAGAAAAACCCGTGGATTCACTTATCAGACACATATGCTCATTACAGTTCTTTCTTTGTTTCTATCAATCATCCTATAATTATCCAAAAACGTCATCCGCGGGACGTTTATATAGGTGTGATATTTTGGTATCAAGAGAGCCTCTGACTGTCTTTGGGATATTTTTAACCATTCTCTGGACGTTCACCGCAGCAAATCTAGATGGCGCCTAGTGCGACACAGTGTTAATTTTTCTACCGATCGTCGGCGCATCAATAAGCGCGGATGAAGCCTTTTACAGCCTAATCTAACTGACGGTGCCTGGTACAGGTGCACTGTCCACACCAACTTTATTGCGGGTATGGTCTGGGTTACTGCCAGTCGAAAAAAATAAATGACAAAATTTTGCCAATAATCTAACCTATTTAGTTTTCGATGACACAAATAGCTCTCAACTTTCGAATTTCCCTGAAGTAGAAACCCTATTCAACGTAGGTGTTAGGAAACATAACAACACCGTTGTATTGCCTAACCAAGTTCACGTAATATCTGAAGAAGTCAAACAAATATGGGGAAACATAGTTATTACCACATTAAATGATAGGTCGCGGTATATCGAACAGCGTTATATCGCTCTTCTACTGAAGTTCCATGAAACGAAACTGCGTTAAAGAGAAATGACTGAAAATTTTCTAGAAAGGAGGATATTCGTGTTAAACTTAGAGCAGCTCATTACATTTTAGGATTTTATTTCGGAACATTTAACATTTATTTTGGACATTTCCCAGCAAAGAGGAAATTGCTGGCCAGCAGCAAGATATGTGCTGGCAATGATGGAGAAGTGATGGCTGATGGTCTACCACTGCATGACCACTGCTGGACAGCTTCAGTCAACTTTGCTGTTGGAAATCGTCAGATAAAATTCTGGTGGGCATCCATTTTATCTCATGCGCTGGCCCACCACTACATGGAAGTGCACGAACTTTTGCAGTATCATTGCTGGGAACCCTTACGCTAGGTGGCGCTGCGAATATCGAAGACATTGAGTATTTGAACACATATTTGAAATGAATATCTTAACACAATTTAAGCTGTGAAGCTATTGTTTTTTTTTTTTTTTTTACTGTAAAAAATATAGCACCACTGCCACCAACAAAATAAATAAGTAAATGAATAAATAAATAAATTCTTTATTTCAACGCACTTTTTTTTTCTCCTTAAATCTGGTTTTACTAGGTTACAAAGGATTTCGGTTTTCATAATTTACGCAGTTCAGAATCAATAATAAAAAAAAAAGCGTATAAAATACATAGGATTTCTATACAATAGAATAATTTCTATACCAGTTTAATGATTGGGAACGTAAATCACAAAAGAAACAAACTTGAAATAGTGTATTTAGAGCTTGAAAACTACGAGCAGTCGTAGCGTACGTTGAAAGCACTTGTTCCTGTCCGATCACGAAAACCAAGCAGCATCGAGCGCGGTCAGTACTTGGGAGGGTGACCACATGCTGTTCAAGTATTTCTATAGACATTTCTATTATAGACACTTCAACAGATATTTCTATAGCTCTTGGTGAAACTAGCTGATAGAAAAAAGAGCCATAATTATATAATACTTTGTTTTTTTTTATAGAATTCTATAAGAAATTTTTGTAAGGGAAAGTGCTAGGCCAGCAAAGGAATAGCAGTGGGATAGGTCCTAGTACTGCAGGAAAAGTGCCGGATTGAAGTAATGTGATGGCATACCAATGCTGGCCTGCTGTTGGCCATCACTGATGGGCCAGCTGCATTCGGCTTGGACACTTTTCGACAGGTTTAAGTAATGGCACTCTTGCACTTTACCGCTGATGGCACTGCTGGCTACCATCTTTTTTCCAGCTGATGGCCCACTGTTTCTTTCTTTGCTGGGTTGGAACATTAAGAACATTTTGGAAGTAGCGGAAAATTTTCTTTTTGCCACTTGGAATTTGTGCAAGCATTTTCAATTTCAATATACTTTAGATTAGAGCCTCTTTAAAGAAAAACTGACAAGTGACAAAAATCTCGGGAATTTATCAAAATAAAGACATTTTGAATGCAATAAATATTTTACAGAGTTTTCAGTGATTAAATGGCTGTTCTCAAATCCAAAGGAGCTACTTTCTGACACATTTTTTAATTTATTTTTGTTCGGAAATGCATGAAATTGGCAGGTGTTCTTATTCAAAAACTATGTAATCGAAAGACGTTGTCCATTTTCTGATAAAGGCAGAGGATCTTTCAGAATATACTGTCAAAGTTGGTATTTTGAACCTAATTTCTGGACATGATACCGCGAGAAAGGAGAAAAACTGGTCGTCACGTAACCACAACTGCTTATAACTCGATAAGTAATTTATTTATCAAAAATGGAAAACTTATTTAGATTCCAAATCGCTTCAATAGTCTGGTCTGTCAATTTTATGCCTTTACGTTTAAAAATGAGTCAAGCAAGTGTCAGAAAGTTTCGCGTTGTTGAGAAGGGGATTTGAGAACCGACTTAAAGCAGCTTGGTAATTATCTGCAAGTTTATGTAACAAGCACTATAGTTTGTTCACTATCTAATTTATTAAATGTGAAAATTCAACTTTAACAATTAAATTAATTTACATCATACTCAGTACAGTAATAGAAAGCAAGAAAGTCACCATTTAAACATATTCGTTTACAGTAAAATTCGCTCATTTTCGTCAATTTGATTATCTGAATATTTATAGAAAGTAGGGTTGTATAACAATTGATGTCAAAAACGATAAAACCGTTGTAAAGACTTGGGCGGTCTCACAATATTCCCTGCAGAAAACCCTCAGTGGCACAGATTCACTATATAGGAAAATCTAATGAGTTTCCAAAGCAGAGCAAAAATATAGTTAAGTTCACTAATCTGAGCGGTAAGATAAAACGAACCAGTCGATCACCATCGATCTACTACATTTGACAGTCTATGACAGTTCGCTAATGCAAGGGACCACCGGTGGTGTCTTTGATGCACCGCAGGAGAAATAGCAAACATATTTTCCCACGAGAAGATTTCCTCTCGCAGGCTCCGTGTGCAAAGATGGAGGCCCCTTGGCCGACCACTCAGTGAACAGCTGTCAAAGATTTTTGACAGGAGAAGATGGCGAGTGGCTAAGAGACTTACTATTGCTTTTAGAACAAGATAATTTAAATATATAGGAAACGATGACGATTTTTAGTTAGTTAGTAAATTTCGAGACTCCAGGGAGAGTTGCATTCAGGTTGGACCTGAAAAGGGGAGGTAAAATCTCTCCAGGATGAACTCTAGGTTTCACGGGCAACCGACCCGGGTGGAATAACAGCCGAGACGGCAAAAAGACGGCATCCAGGCCGATAACATATAAAAGGTAACTGCGGCACCACAGGTTGCCATAGCAGTACAGAGATCTTTATCTCTAGAAAGAACAATCGTCGACTGATTATTAATAAACCTCGAAGGACATTGATCAGTTAACCTCTTAATTGCAGTGAAGCAATATTCAGTATTTTTCTCAAAGGGACTTATGCAACAAGATGCCACCTTCTCATAAACTTTGTTTTGACTTTGCATCTAATGATTTCAACATTATAATTTGTTGTGTTGTATGTAACTACCAATTACTTAGCCAAGAGATAATTTGTTTATCTTAGCAAATAAAACCTTTTTGTCTTCAATCTAAATGAATATTGGTTTTTATGCCCTCGAAGTAATACCGCTCACCGCTACCGCCTTCTTAGAATTCCGCACACCGTTGTAATTCAGCTATTTTTTAAATCCATTTAAACGTTCTTCTATAGATAAGTGGGAAAGTATGTTTTTGATTCAATTGTATTAATATCTCAAAAATCACCTTTTTTTTGTCACTTTAGTAGTGTTCACTGCAGAAACAAAAACGGCACAACTAAAGTAGAAAAAAGGCACTAGTTCAGTAAAACAGGGCATTATTTCAAGGGGGGTAAGTTATTGTGTTAACAATAATAATATTAAAAAAAAAAACAAGATTTAATAATCTCTTGTGTTTTTTTTTTCATAAAGAAATAAGAAAGTTCCATGATTTTTGTAAGTTTTGGGCACATTGATTTAGAAATAATTTGTTATTGGGGAAGATTTTTAACATTTGCAAGAGAAATATACTACAAAATCTGTTGTTGTTTTTTAAATAGTGGTGTGAATAGAATAGAAATAGTCGCCTGTGGCAGCCCTGTTTATAAGAAATCTCTGTATACAACTAAGGGTGCATTTCATTATTTTTAAAAAGGGCAGGATGCATTTTGCCAATTTTAGAACAGGCAGGGTGCTGCGCCCTTAAATAATGATCTAGAGGAACACTAACTTTAAGAAACAGTTTTTACGTAAAAAAAGTTAAGGATCCGCAATGAATGTTTTTTTTTGTTTTTTTTTTTATTTTTTATTTTTTTATTTTTTTATTTATTTTTTTTATTGTTTGTTTTTGTTGAAAATCAATTTCGTATCGTTATATACACATTTTAATTCAAACCTTAAAAATGCTTTTTTCAATATTGAGATTATTTCCGAACACATTTTCGCTCTTATGCAGTTTTCCTTGAAGACAAAGAATGAGAATGTATAATTAGGTTAAATTAAATGCCCACAAATTAAATGCATGACAAAATAGAGTTTAAGAAAACAAAAGGATGTTCTTATTGAAAGTGCGTTAGGAAGTTTGTTAAAAATTGTTAAAATTTGATATTTTCAAATACGAATAGAAGGTTCAAATACACGTAGTTAGGCCAGCTCAAGACATTAATATATTTTCACAGGAATAGCATAAAAAACAGAAACGGATACATATATTGAATTTACATTAAAATTAGAGTTTTACAAACTTTTTCTCATAAAGATAAATGCTAAATTACGTATAACTACATTTATTAACTACTCTCTTAAAGAATTAAGTTATAACTAGCTGGAGCAGCAATCCAATGTGTTGCATCTGCATTGTATGAGATCTTACGATTTTAGGCGAAAAAGGAAATCTTATTTTATTCCAAATTTAGAAAAGTTTTATCGTATTACATTTATTAATTTTTTATTATAAACAAAATATACTTGTAATGTAAATTAACTAAAAATTACAAAAAGTATATTTTGAAAATCATTGGATTTTGACGTAATTAAAAACGTCTTTTATCAGAGGATGATATATGGCAATGAAATTTGATTCATCCAGGCGAGTATCGCCAAGTTGTATATTGTGGGTTGCTATTGTTTGGATGAAAACGTCTAGTCTGAGCATAAGCCCTGTGCCCATCTACATTTTAAACAAATTCGGGAAATGGTATTATATATGGATCAATAATATTGAAATCTTTCCGCTTTTTGGTAAAATTCATAATAAATGTGTAAGTAAATCGCGTGAATATTCTTTGCATTACATTTTTCTTAAAGTGTAATGCGTGTAGAATGTAAAATAAAAACCATTAAATCGATTTATACAATATATATATATATATATATATATATATATATATGTTTACTAGTTCAGAATAGCAAACGATATAGCATTATTCCTCTTTTTGTCTTTTTTTTTTTTTTTTTTACAGCAATAAAATAACTTTGTTGCCACCATTACAGAAATCTCATTAAGAGTTAGAAAACAATAATAATATATAATAATATCTCGGAAACTAATATTAATTTCAAAATTACGAAAATTTTAGGATATCCTTTGATGCTTATGTGTGTTCTTTTCAACCTATAGCCTATGCTCAGAGAAGTAGTTGTGGAATACAAAACACACAGTTAGATTTTATTATAATAGATTCACCTTACAGGCTTCGTGATGTCCGTTCATCAGAAAATGAACAGCAACTGCATTTGTAACAGTATTAAGGGCAAGAAAAAAATCTTATCACCCCCCCCCCCCTCCACCCCAAAAAACAAAAACCCGATCGAATAAATGAATAAATTAGCTGTTTGGAAAACTTTAAATTAACATATACCACGATTTAAACTGCGTAACTTTTTCAAATATACACCAGTTTTCAAATATAATGCACGCGCAGTAAGATAATAAAACTTCATCCTTATTTACATCTTTGCGCCACCCCTTCAACTGATCTGCAATAACTACTCTTCGATTACTGAAAGCGATGGTTGTTCCTTCACTCTCACGCGCTTTGAAGAATTGTTTATGCATTTAAATGACACGGAGTGCATCAACCGGACCGCGCAAACCAAATTACTTCTCATTTTACATTTATGCAAAGAAAACTTTGCCAAGGCAACGAGCTTCATCGATTTTCCATAATGCAACCAGTATTCTCCACAGGAATAATACTCCGAGCAAATTCAGCTAATTGCTTCAAATTCTATTTGATAGTCCATACCTTTCTTCCGCATATTAATTTTAGAGCGCCTTAGTTTACTCAATACTTTTAATGGAAGAACAAATATCTGATAAGTTGCATCATTATCAGATGCAAAATAGGGAGTACGACATGGAAAAATTGAATGCATGTTGCAAATACTTGGCTGAGAAAAGTATATGTAATCATCGTTGAATGAAGATGAGTGGAAGCATGCCTAATTCTGAACTCAACCTGAACCACCACCATAAAAACCATAATTAAATGAATAATAATAAAAAATAATCAGAAACTCAAACCGAACAATGATCTATCCGAAAAACTAAAAAGTCTCTATTACTGACCAGCATCTTACTTGTTACACAAGTTATTAGTTTATATATATATATATATATAACCAATAATTAAACATAACCTACCACCATCAAAAACCGTAATATTATGAATTAAAGCTGTAAGTATATATATATATATAAAAAAAAAAAAAAAAAAAAAAAAAAAAAAAAAAAGATTAAATTATTTATAAGAATTATTATGGAAGAAAAATAAGAAAGTGGACACCGACAAATAATGGAAATGCTTATATATTGAATTACGTTTTCAAGGGCACAGAATTCAATGATATAAGCAAAATGGTTGTTTTCTGTGGGAAAAATAAGCTAAAGCTAAAAGTTGCTTGAATATACAACTTTAAAAGCAAAAAAATAACGTCATAAGACTTTACCTAATGCATTAAGAACCAAAAAAAAATCATATTTTATATAAAGCCAAATGCAAGAAATTCACTGAAGGAAAAGTTTAATTTCATATGTGTATTCGATAGCTCAAATTCTTTGCTATATTTAATTTTTTAAACAATTATTTTAAATTTATCTGTTCCGTAAATCGATTTTTGTGATTATGATAAATATAATTAAAAAGGGGGGGGGTTAAAAACAAGTTAATAATTGTAAGTGTATTAAGCTCCAACTTTAAATGGCGTAAGAAGCAAGCATATTGATAAAAAATAACCTCAATGTATCTTTGATAATTTAAAAATAATGATACATTTCTGATATACACTGGAATTTTGTTAAATGTCTGTGCAAAATATATTATTAGAACATAGGACTATTTTGTGAAGTAAAAAGAAGAAACATCCTGCCAAAAAAAAAAGCATAGAGAAAAAAGAAGTTATACATTTTTGCTGGGGAGAAATTTTAAAAATACGGATGCATCTTAAGGCCATAGGTTTAACATAGAAGAGAGTGACTAGTGAAGAGTCAATGAGGAGAAGTTAATTTTATCAGTCAAAAATTTACATTCGCCGAGCATAGATGGCGATATTAGCTTCAAAAGAAGATACGAAGCGTGGAGTGGAAGAAGGAAAAAGAAAACAATAATGGTGAAAAACGAGGGAGAAAAGGGAAAGTAACAGCTGAAAGTGAAAGAAAGCTCTTAACTCGTATTTACATCTTATGGGAAAAACAACCTCAAAATACAATATGACCATCACATGTTGAAGGCTTGAACCTGAAACGATCATGGTTATTGGTTATTATAGAACTTCTTGAATCCCAACGGTAAAAAACAATTCTTAAAACTCCAGAAATGCAAATTTAAGCATTTCTGAAGTTTCAAAAAGTTTTGTTTACAAATTACAATTAATGCATTTACATTTAATAAATTAAGAATACGATTGTAATTTTCTATCTTTAGTATACAGGGTGACCATAATTAAAGCATAGGTACTTAGAGAACAATTATAACTAATGTACTGCTGCAAACGAACACCATTTTGTATATATATATACTATTTAGACTATGGGAAGCTGATTTTTAAAGAAAAAGTTCACCCCCCCCCCCCCCCATGGGATCAAAAGTGGCGCTATAGGCTGATTTTTGGCAGAAAAATAGGCATAAAAACTAAAAAGGGAAGATTTTACGTGAATGACAAGCGTTTATTTAAACAAGATTTTCATCTTCATGCCTATTTCACTACCCAAAATTAGCGACCATGAATGATTTAATAATACATTTTTATTCTTACACATATTTTGAAAATTAGCTAAAGTCACTCAATATTGTTAAATATGTCTCACTTTGAGAACGTTGAAACAGAAAATAAAATTGTTAATTAATAATTTCTAGGTTTAAAATGTTGTCTTAATGCTAATGTTCCTGTTTTTAATCAAATTTAATAAGTTATTTTCGCTTTTGTGCCTTTTTTAAATCTGACCTATAATGACGGATATATTCTTATTATATTCTTTTAGGGAGCAACTGCCCCTCCCCCGAGCAATCCCAAATAGGGCTCTTGTTTTGCAATGAGCCGCACATATGTATTCGCATAATCTAGAGGGTATTAAAATTAATAATATTGATTAAATTCATTATTTTTAAATTACATTATTTTTTAATCATTTTATATGTTTATTACAACTTTATTAAATATTCATTATTGAATTTCTTCTTCATTTTTTAATTACATTGTTAATTAATTATTGATAAATGCCGATGATTATTGTTTGTCATAAAGTAATGAAATATAAAAGTTGCATTATTTTAGTATTTCTGTGTTTTTTTCTTTGAAATTTATACACACATATACATATATGTGTGTGTATGTGGTTGTATGATTGTTTGTTAGAAATGTGTTTTTATATAATTAATCTATATTTATGTATGTATTAATTACTTAAATTTCTTTTTTCCTTTTTTTTTTTTTTTTTTTGGCTCAGTTTCGTTTTTGGCCGAAACTAGGAAGATTAACCGATTTCGATTTTAAAAACCTGTTTCGGTTGAACGCTAATTTTTATTTCTAAATGTACATATGGGGTTTTTTTTTAGATATGGGTTACTTTTTGGAAAATGTGGGTATATTTCAAATTCTTGCTTAATTAGTAAACTCTTAATCAAAAGAAGTTATAAAAATTTGGCCATGTTTACTTTATTTTATTTATTTATTTTTGCATTCTTCATTAGACTTTATATAGAGAAAAATTCAATATATACTCATAAGATAGTACAAGGGACTATACTTTTTACATAACAGCTAGTATATATATATTTTCATTTCTGTTATTCAAATTCTGCTGTTTTTTACTATGTTTTTGGAATCTATGTTGAGTGTGCTGGGGGTGAACTTTATTTGTTAATGTCATTTTATTCATAATTTCACAGTTTTTGTTGGTGGTCGGTAATATTAATTTAATGGTTGGTTTTATATATATATATATATATATATATATATATATATATAAAACCATCATCAAAAACCGCAATATTGTGAATGAAATAACAATAAAAATGGATAGCACAAACCAATAATATATAAAACTCAAACTTTCAATAAATAAATAAAAAAATGAATAAATAAGGTACTCATTTTGCGCATGCCTATGCTTGAACCTACAAGTTTAGGATTTATTTCAAGTGCTATGAACTCAAAATATATGAAAACATGCCGGAAACTAAAACCCTATTAGAAACCATTTACTGAAATAGATGCAATTTTTCAACTGGATAATTAATTCTTCCGTACACGTGCCAACATCATTCAGAGGTTGGCTCGACAAAGAAAGTGTAAATAATTTGGACTGGCCTGCAAACAGCCGCATTTAAATTAAATTAAGAACATCTAGTAGTCGTCAGTGTGCGATGTTTTACTACAGTGGCAAGCAATTTTATACACGTGACCAACTGAGAAATACCATCTCTAAAATACTTACGTGAGTACTAACATTTTTTTTTAACGATTTATCGGTAATATAATAAATTTATAAACAAGACTTTAGCAGTCTTGTGAATGAAAATTGTCAATGAATTATTGTCCTAGTGTCTAGTGTCCACTTCTGTACTATATATATAAAAAAGTAAATAAAACTGAAATAAAATTCAAATTATTTTTTGTCATTTTGCATGCTTATAGTTTTCGAGTTACTTCAATAAAAATAAAACATGATATGATTTTGTGCCATTCACTGTGTTTACTAATTTTTTTCTATTTTCCAATCGTTTAATTGCCGAAACTGTGTAAGATCAGAACTCTGTTTATTAAACTGATTTTCGGAAGATTTCAAAGAAACTGACATAGCTGGTCATCAAATACAATTTTCCATTACAAGAAAAAGATTCTTGTTACCACTAACGAAATTTAAACTATGCTGAAGATAAAAAAAGATAGTTTAAAACAATCCAGCAAGGTTATTTCATCTTCATAGTTTTGCGCAAGAATTACATAGTTTTAACACATGTTCCAAGGTCATAAAACAAAAGCTCCAGTAACCAGTAACATTACTGCAGTTAAAACCATGAAGATAGAATATAGTACTCTATTTTCATGGTTAAAACAAATAGCGAAAATTGAAAAGTTTGAGAATAGAAAAAATAAGTGTTAATTATTTCCAAACAATATTGAAAATTTACGAATAATAAAACATTAATGTTTTCAATGATTTTTTTTCATTGTTATCGTGATTCAAACATCAGATGACTGCCATATTTCAATATAGAATGAAATTTTTGCATAAACCCACAAGTTGAGTTACCGGTTTTGAATTCATTTAAGTCTTGGGTTGATTGCACCAAAGATGAATTTTAAAAGGCGAAGTTTTAAACAATGTGAGTGACCTTCTCGTCATTGTGCTCTCCTCAAGTTTAGTTTAATAAATCCTGTATGGGTAAAGACAGTTTAATAATTCAGTCTCCCAAAGCCACATATACAAGTTTTGAATAAAAAGTACTTATTGAAATCGAAATAACTTTTTATAATTTACCAACGGGGCTCATCTAGACCTGAGGTTAGGATACTAGCTTTTCAAAAGCACAGAGTGAAAGACTGAAACACTAAGTTTTTTGTTACACGTAATATTTTGTTTCACCTATACTCTGAAAATCTTTTGTAGAAACTAGTTTAGTTTCCTAAATATCGTGCTCTAATTGTAGGCCCTCATGTGGCTTTATTTTCAAAACTACCCTGGCAAATTTAATTAAATATTCCTTTTTTTTTTTTTTTTGGGGTCATAACACTAGCTCTGAACTAAGAACTTAAATTCAATGCGGAAGCTTTATAAAAGTATGCATTAAAACTTGCTAAAAAAGTGACAAAAATAAAGATTTTTTTATCAGCTAACATCAGTAATATAATCCGTAAAGTAAAAATTTGGGTGATAAATTATAATGAGGGAAGTTTGGCAATTTTGCTAGGTTTGAAAATATGTTAAAGTGAACATTTCTTTTTTTGTAAAATTCTTACTCAGCTTGTTAAGGGTTACAGCGCTCGTGTCCATCCATACGCAGACAGAAAACGAACCTGTTATCTGTATTCTTTTCTCCATCCACAAAACATTTCTTTTTACAGAGCGAGAATTTTTAGGGTTTCTAATAGGAAATGAGAAAAAGACTAATTTCTAACTGGATGCAATGCGTTGTGTTGCCAATCAAAAAGCATTTTTACTTTAGAAATGTTTTTTTTTTGTTTTTGTTTTTTTTGTTTTTTTTTTTTTTTTTTTACCCTGAAAAATGCTAGTATAAGAATTGACTAACAAGGAAGATTTTTCAATATAAACTTAAATTTTTGGAAAAATAAATTGAGTTACAATCGTTTTAATTACCACGCGTGTAAGTAAAATATCAGTTGCTAATCGTGAATATGAAAGTAGTTAAAAGTAAAAATAATCAGATGACATTCCTGTCGGAGGTTAAATCGAAGAATGCCACCAAGACTACCTAGCATGATTTCAATACAAATTCAAGTTAAAAGACACGCATTGACGCTTAACTGCTGTGCGGACTAGAGATCTGCACGGGCCTATTTTCATTCACGGCACTCGGGCCGGGCCTAGTGACTACTCTTTACGGGCCGGGCCGGGTTCGGGCCTTACTTTTTTTTTTCGGAAGAATCGGCCCAGGCCTAACTTATTTTTTCTGTACAGAACCCGGACTGGTTTCTTTCCTAATCTTCACGGCCCAAAAATTTCAGTCCTAGTTTTGAGCCAGTCCGCATGAAAATCATTGTCTCGGCGTGGCCTGTTCGTTCAAAGGTCAGTAAAAGTAAGCCTGGCTCAAAGATTTTTGCAAAAAAGGCATACATTTTTAAATGCCATTCTTCTACAATGAAACATCAACATTTATTCTTTTTAAAGAATAGTAAATTTCTACGCTAATTAAAATATAGCTAAATTAAAATATAGTAAAACCTGTGAAAAAGAATATGCCTATGACGGAATCCTGTTTTAAACTGAAAGACGTGTTGATCCATGCAAAATTAATATACTAATACGTAAGAAAAGAATATATAATACATTTACACTTGCTAATAAGGGAACTTTCTAAAACGCATATTTTTTCCTTTTCTATGTAATCGAGTCTTAGAAGATTTTATTGTATAGCATTTTTCATATTTTTAACACTTCAATACATGAAATATGGATTAACAATATTAATGATAACTCAAAAACATTTACATACAAGAAATGGCGATTCATTAAAAAAATAAATATCGCAATCTGCGGAACTTCTATAAAAATGAAGTTTAGAAACATGAAAAAAAAAAAAGTGTAAAAAGATAAATATTTTTGGTCAAAACTCTTCGTACGAGACATATTTTTAACCAAATCGACGTAAAAATCAATGTTTTGTAGAAATTCACTCGGGCCGAGATTTTAACTTTTTTCCGGGTCGGGTTCGGGTCGAATTTTTAGCTGTTACACCGGGCCGGGCCAGGCCAATATATTTTTTGTACGGGCCGGGCCGAATTTTTCTTCTATGTAGAGTCGGGCCGGGCCCGGGCCTGGAAATTTCGTCCCGTGCAGACCTCTAGTGCGGACTCTAAAACCGCTTGATCGAAAGTTGAATAAAAAGGTCCTTCATTAACTCACAGGATACTGTTTCTGTTCTAAACTTTATGTACAGCATTATTATAATTGAAATTCGCCTATTCAGAAGTTTCTAACGATAGTACTAGGGCTCCAAACTTAACAAAAATTCACTCTACTCTTTTGACACACTATTTTTTTCATTCGATGCATGAACTTTATAGTAATTTGACTATTTTAATACCGTCATATTTAAAGCCAATACTTCCAATTTAAAGGAGCTAAATTAACTAAAGGAGCATATAATTAAACCAATCAACCAACTAGAGCGGGGCGATACAGAGTTGCATATAATCGACATAAAATTGTAAAATAAAACCTATGAAAATGAAACCTTTTTATAACGGAATCGTGTCACGGAATAGCTTTCATGGTCCCGATGAATGGAACACCGTAATATTTCTCCTGTTAAGACGCAAACCAGTATAAAACGGAATTTTATTCCGACCCCTAGCGATTCTGTTGTCACAGGTTTTAGTGACGATGAATCTCAATTTTTGATGGTTAATTCATACAGTAAAACCTGTGAAAACTGCACCTTTATATATGCGGAATCCTGCCAAATGGAAACAAATCTACCTGCAAAAACGGAAACCTGTCTAAAACAGAACTTTTTTTTTCGGTCTGAAACGACTCTGATTTTATATGTTTTACTATAGTTTGTAGTTCATTACTAAATGTGAAATTAATAGAAAACAAATACGGTTAAACCTGCTAAGATGGAATCACTAAGGACCAAAGAAAAGATATGTTTTAGGCAGGTCTTTGTCTTAACAGATATAACATTTTGTTATACCTGCCAATACGAAAATTATATATATCTTCATGATTTTTATTTTCTATCTAAGGCAGGATTCCATTATAGGCGGTTAGTGTTTTCAAAATTTTTTACTGTACTATGTATATTTATAATGATTTACAAATTCAGAAATATCATAACTGAAAAAAGAAAAAAATAGCTGTTTTCTTTCTTTCTTACCGATGACCATGTCCCTACCTGCACCCCAGCTGAACGAGTTGGATACCTGGTATTGGGGCAGGTGACCGCCTAATCGTCGCGTAGCGGCAATAAACTTAACGAGTGCCTAGATCGTATCGGCAGTGCCTATTGCTTAGATGTGAACGGTGTTATGACGGTTGCTTAAATATCCTGTTTGAAACCTGCCCATTGTTACTCATGTTGATCACGTCATTTCGAACCTTGGACAGGTAACAAGATCTTCACCTGGCAAGGCACCTCCAGAGGTAAAATTCATAGCTAACTTGGAAGACTTTGCACCCACGACGGATTTTACATGCACCAGGCGTCATTAGCGTACATAGTGGGGAAGAAAGTGGGAGTGGGTAGATTTAGCGGTTAAAAGACCATTTAAGGGTGTATTCGAAAAAATATTTTTCCACCCTCAACAGCTCGAAATTTTCTGAGACATTTTCAGACTCATTTTTAAAAGTAAAAACATGAAACTTGCTGGGGTGATTTTTGAAGAGTTGTATAAGGTGCCATGTGATTTCATTTTTCGCTCAATTAATTAGAATTTGATTTTTAAGCAATTATTTTCTCAGTATGACCATCTTTTTCATCCCCAGATCTCCCGCTTCCGGAAATTTCGGTTCAAAACGCCGATTTTGACAGCATTTTTTAAAAATATTTTCTGCATTTATCAAAAAATTGAGAAGCACGGCACATTATGTAGTTTCTAAATAAGAGAATTTCTTAGTTTGTCCGTTTGAGAGCAAAAATTAATTTAAAAATGAATCAGAAAATAAGCAGTTTCGATCGGAATACACCCTTAAAAACTGATACGAAACCCTTGAAGTACGAAACCCTTGTTATTGCGATACATAAATGACGCGTATGAGCAGCGAAAAGAAATGCTAAAAAATTAGCATGAAGGTGTGTCAATTCTTCATAACAAGGAACCACGTCAATACAAATAGCAATATAAAAGATAATAATAAGAAACATTACTTTGATGCTGCAGTTTATTATCTTTTGTCATTCGCTCTAAAAGAAGGAGCTCGCTTATGAAGCCATCAAACAACTTCAAGCTCATTATCTAGCTGCAAACTTAATCTATTTTACAATAGATTGGCCATTCACATTACAGAAAATCCGTGAAACCAGAATCACTAGAGACTGGGAATAAATTGTTTTAGAATAATATCCATATATTATCAGTTAAATTTGTATGATGTTCCTCCTATCAAGACCTTGAAATGTTTCCGGTTTAAGACAAGATTCCGACGGCCGAATAATATAGCTGCAAGAAAAAAGCTTTTAATTTTAAAAATCAATTTTTCCAAAATTTAAAAAAAAAAAAAAAAAAAAAAAAAAAAAAAAAAAAAAAATTGCCAACTTTTATTTTACCACTTCAAAATTTCCGGAATTTTTACACCTCTATAAGAGGTAATGAAAATGATTCATTTATTATTAAAACAAACTTAGTTCATTATTTCATATATTGTTTTCTGCGTGAAATGTAAACTACATGAAAGAAATTCAAGAATCACAACAATCAGACCATTGAAGCAGTCTGAATTACTTGCAGGTGATGATGATAATACATTTTAATTCCTTTTTGTATAATAAAACATCAAAAAAAAAATTCTGTGCCGTTAGCATACTGAATTTTGAAGCTTGGTTGTGTAGGGTGTAAGGGGTCGATCCAGTAAAAAATTAATTCTTTTTAGAGCCTATTCACGAAATTCTACTCCCCAAAAAATCTATCACAAAATTTCCCTTCATAATGAAGAATCCTTTTAGAATTAAGCTTTATTAAAAGGGATTTTCACAAAATTCCATTCCATAAAAAAGGAACGCTTCAGAATCTCATAAAGATACATCATGTGCAATTTGGCAAACAAGACAAGCTCACCAGAATAGAAAATTTTAGTAGGAAGATTTAAAAAAAAAAAAAAAAAAAAAAAAAAAAAAAAAATAGTATCAATAGCTGAGTTTAAATCCGACTTTTCATTACAAAATTTTATTTTTCACAAAAATATAATTAACTATCACATACATTAATTTATCTCTCTACACAAAACAGTGACCTAAGGAAAAGATATTTCGACACTTGCCTTTTCCGAAAATATGCTAGCG
Organism: Maratus speciosus; assembly: GCA_963932465.1. Lineage (NCBI taxonomy): Eukaryota > Metazoa > Arthropoda > Arachnida > Araneae > Salticidae > Maratus > Maratus speciosus. Next base: position 389,788,329 of record OZ010787.1, on the reverse strand, counting down.
TCTAAAAAGTTATCAAAAGGATAATTTAAAAAAGGTTTTTACAATAATTCAATTTTCATTCGATTGTTCACCATGCTACTAAAATACAGAACTTTAGATCTGGTATTATTTTCGCCAAAACTGCCAAATTTCTCATCAATAAATTAAAGGATGATGATTCAGAGTTAATCTATGAATACGATAAAAAATACAAAAAATGCAGAATTTATATAGAATGAATATGCATTTTATCATTGGAGCATCGAAGAGGTTGATTTAAGTGTTAAAATGATGCATAAGAATAGACGAAAGTAAAATCATAAATAGACAAAACAAATAGCATTCAATCGTTTCATAATACTAGAGCAGGGTTGGCGAACCTTTTTATAGTCGCGTGCCATTTTTTTTTTCAAAAAATATTTTACTTGACCTTGACGTGACAAATAAACAGCTAATTTAGTGTATTGAAATATAATGAATCAAAACTACTTGAAAATTACTTATTAGGATATTTTCTAAAATGAGTTACATACATGTAAGTATTACACTGCAATAATTATAGAAACAATTATATTTTAGAAATTAATTAAAAACATAATTTTTGTATCTTGGATGAAAAATAATTAATATCATGTTCATGTTCAGCTAATTTCAGCAGAATGCAAACTAAATGAATTTATATGGCAACCACTCTCTGTTTGATTTTTTATATTCTAAATTTGCGAAAATGACAGATATAAATAGTAGAAAAAATTATTAAAATAAAAAAAAGGCAGTTTATTTAAATAATTCTAAAATTAATTTTCAAGTTGCCATAATTTACCATCGGTAATAATCTTTACTTTTTGATAGTTTTCAAACATATCCTTTGTTTGATAAATTTTCGAAACCATATTGAATAAGATTAAAATTGTTCAATTTGCAATCGAATTTAGAATCTAATCAGATCATCTAAGTTCGTGTATTTTGTGTAAAATCGCTGTATCCTCATTTAGGAGACATAATCAACGCCGCGCCGTGCCAAAATTATTCTTTGGCGTGCCGAAAGTGGCACGCGTGCCATAGGTTCGCCGACCCTGTACTAGAACGTCCCTACATCAATGCAGAGTGAGTACAGGTGTTACTGCATGTGAAGAATGAAAGAGCTCATTTAATAATGCCTTAGAACATATGAATGTTAAATTTATTTTGGCTGTTTCTGCTTAAAATATTTCGCTTTTTACGTGTCACACATTTATTGAAAATTACTTTATAACAAATATAAAAGAGCAAAATTACTCATTTTATGAATAATATTCATTCAAAACCCCTCCCAGGTGAAGATCCTCGCTGCGCTATTGATTTTACTAAAAATATATCTGATGCTATATTAGACACGACAGCTAATTTTACCCACTATTCTCTTTTCGCAGTTAGCATTCACTCGCTGCCCAACTACTCAAGAAAGTAGACCATCGGCCGAAATTTTCAAGACTAGTAGTGCACGACCAAGTTTCTTGAATTGGTCGTTAAATAAGACTTTCTCAACGAGAGCGTAACACTTCGTTCGACTTCATTTTGCAGTATTACGAGTGCTATTGCGAAAGTTACAAAAGCGGAATGTATTTGATTACTTACTGCTATATTATACAAATGAATCTGATCTCGATTGACTAGCAGAAACAGCACCTACTTTTATTGTTTCAAGAGTGGGAATTGGAATCTAATGATGATGGGGATACAGGCTGTTCGCGCCTGTATATCTAAATATTTTCATCAAAATACTTCGTTAATAAACAATTAAATTTAAAAAATAAGAAAACCCGACTGCGTAAAAAGCGAACTAATTAATTATTTCTCATCAATGTGAAACTTTTTTTTTTTTTTTTTCAATTCCTACTATTAGCTCACACTCGCTATATATATATCTTGTTCAAATTTTCAGTAATTAATAAAATACTTATTATACATCCAATCAAGCTCAAATAAATTTCTTTAAACTTGTAGTGGATGACACTTGATGTTAATCCAGTTTTTTTTCAAATATTAATTCATTAATTAAATTAAATTAATTAATTTTCAATAATCGAGAGAGCCCTCATCTTGATCAAGGCATTTTAAGCGCCACTCAAAAGGAAAGAAGAATGGGAGGAAAAAAAAATTCTCTTATTGACCTAAGTAGGGATTGACTTAAAATATTTTTTTTATATTACTTGTTTACATTACTTACCTATTTTTTTTTTTATTTATTTACTTGTATTGATGACTTTTAAGTTGTGTTTAATTGTTAATTCCTATCTATAAACACTGTTTTGATGAGGTCTACAGATGTCTATGATGGTTAGAGTCGCAGTAAAGCTAGAGATCCTACATACACAACTTCCAGGTTGTATAATATTTTAACGGAGCTTCTGACTGGTAAATAGTCAATGAAACATCGTCTTCATTTTGAAAGACATATCCAATGATATGCCACTCAATAGGGTGCGTAATTTTTTTTCGTCTCTACCGCCCTTTTGTATTTTACGGCCGCCATTTTGAATTTATAAAAACAAAACCTAGCCTATAACCATCGGGCTGATAAGACGAATCGATAGAGACCTCATTCATTAAAATCCATCCAGCCGTTGGGATGTTCCGAGGGTATAAAGAAATCCACATACACAGATACGAGTGAAACACATAACCCTTCTTTTCAGTCGGTAAAAACGGAATTTGACATGAAAAAGGCATGAATTAAAAAATTTTCTTCCCCATCTTTTATGTTTAATTTCTCCATTAAAAACAGTATAATGGGCGTAATTTTCTCCAACTTTTAGGGGTGTTCTAAAATTTGTATTTTCCATGCTCAACTACACTGGTGTCCAAAATTAAGGACCAGTCACAAAATGCTAATTTTTTAGTAAACGAATACTCAAAAGGAATTAATATAATTCAAATAATTACTACCCCCTACTGCACAGCTAGTCCATATAGCATTTCATTCATGTCACAAGTGCCACAGTCACTACGGTGAAACAAAAAATAGGAAATTCCACACGTCTCATTATGAGTCTCAAATGATCACTATATGTGACTCCACTGATACGTCTGTGTGACTGCAGCTTTGTGACTTTACAACGTAGTTACAATGTGACTCTCATGTGACTGTCATTTTTAGACTCAATTTCAAAGTCATCATGAACGTTGCATTACGATAAGTCACCAAATAATATCACATTATAGTCACATGGTGACTTTTCATAAAAGAGCACAATGGTGACTTCACAGTAGTCTCTCAGTCACCTGAAAATCATCATGTGACTTTAATATGACATTATTTGGTAACTTATCACAATGCAGCGTTCACGATGACTTTGAAATTGTGTCTACAGATGACAGTCACGTGAGAGTCACAATGTAACTACATTGTAAAGTCACATGGTGACTCGTCACAAAGCAGCAGTCACAGTGACGTCGCAGTGGAGTCACATATTGTGATCATTTGAGACTCATAATGAAATGTATGGAATTTACTATTTTGTTTTTCTTCACCGTAGTAACTGTGACACTTGTGACCATGTGTAACATGAATAAGATGTTATATGGACTAGCTGTGCTGTAGAAATAGTAATTATTGGAATTATATTATTTTCTTTTGAGTATTCGCGTACTTGAAAATTAGCATTTTGTGATTGGTCTTTAATTTTGAACACCAGTGTACTCAATTATTTTTGGAGCTTTTGCAATAACATTTTGATACGTAACTGCGCTTCATTTGCAGACATTACTATTTATTTGCTAAAGAATCGGAACGTATATGTATAATATATATATATATATATTATATATTTGTATAAATGCTTTGATTCTTGAATTCTCATAAATTGCTTTCCTATGACATTGCAGCCACCGTAGCAACTTTTTTCGGACCACTGAATCAATTTAAATTAAGTGAAACTTGTCTTGAACCAGAAAAGTTATATAATAAAATGTGTCTGATTTCTTTGTGGTACATACATAATTTTATTTTGTTAAGAAAAATTTACGGTTCAAAACACTCTTATCTGACTTCGAATTTATACAATGTTCCTGAAAATATCGATATTTTGGCATCTATGCCATGACGAATTGTACCTAACTGTCGACCACATTGAACAACCAACTTTGACACAATTTTCTGAAAGCATTCTTCGTAGAAAAATTGGAAAAAATGCTCAAAACTATTTTAATATCTGAATAAAAATAACCGATATTTTATGCACTTACGAATGAAAATTCCTTCGTGAATGCATCAGAAAGTGGAAAATTTTAATTTAAGAACAGATTTAAAAAATGGAGGAGATTCTTAATTCGATCTCAGTTGAATTGTATTGTGTGTATGATCGATCACCTATAAATTAGACACACGAGTATGTCATAAGGAAGATAAAGTAGACAATTTCTAAATGAACGCACATAAATTTTATTTAGAACCCGATCATGCTTTTGTCTTTTTATCTGCCTCTTACTTTTTTGAAAATGCTCAGATCACCGCAAATTTTGAATATGCTGACCGCAGTATTACCCTCATCCTCTTCTGAAAATGATCCTCGGTAATTTTCTTTAATTACAGTACTAACTCTACAACAAAATTTAATACTCTGCATAAAATATATTTTGTGTGATTGCTTTGCTGTGAACAGTAACATTATATCCGCAGCTCTAACTTTTCTAGAATAATAGTTATCTCAAGGTTGCATCCTCCAGGGTTCTGGGTTCGGACTCTGGATGGAGGATTATGTGTTACATAAAAAAGATATTTGGAGTCTCTAAAATTTCTAGATGTCAGATTCGCAACCTATGTGGGGTTGAATAATAATTTAAAAAAAAAAAAAAAAAAAAAAAACTGAACTCTGTGGACTATACAATCCATGAAGGATCTGGGCCGACAGTGCCCATCTCTGTTTTCTTCACCCTTGTGGGGTTGAATATTTAGATTAATTTTCAACGGCAGAACAAAGATAATTTCTATCAAAATCACCGATTTCTTTACGGGGGGGGGGGGGGGAAAGAATAGGTGGATGGAAGAAAAGACAGAGTTCCTAAAAAGAAATTCATAAAACAATCAGCAAGTTTTTTTTTTTTTTTTTTTTTACTGTAATTTACTTAATGGTTTAACATTGCAGATTGATGTTGGAATGCAAAATTTACAGAATATTTAGATACCAGATTCGTAATCTACGTTCCTCAGCAGCAAGAGGAAAATATATCCAATCAAAATAAATGATTTTCTTTAAAAAGTGGAGGAAGAAAGAAAGAAAATGCGAATTATCATCATTATTAAATTTAAAATCAACAATTTAATTAGCAACATTTAAAAGTGTTTTATTCATTCATACACCATTAATAAGTTGGTAACTAATTAACAGTATACAGGGTGATCCCGAATTAATGGTTCAAACTTTAATGGTTGGTGCAGGATACTGTGACATTTTGACTGGCCCATACTTGCTACAGAAGCGCTCTATGTCCGCTGTTGTCGTATTTTTCTGGAACATATTTTACTAGGACTGCTGCAAGATATTCCGATCGCCATTCGTAACCGAATATGGTTTCAGCATGATGAGGCGCCAGCCCACTTCAACACTGATGTGCGCAATTACCTGAATGCCACTTTTGGGGCGCGATAAATAGGGCGTGGTGGACCAGCCCCTTGTCCACCCCAATCGATCCAGCATGGATTACTTTTTATAGGAACATCTAAAGAGTGTTCATGTGACTCCAGTTGACTCAGATTAGGATCTCGTTGCGCAAATATGCTGCTGCACGTGTGCATGAAATACCTGGCATCTTTGGAAGTGTAAGCCAATCGCTTCACTGACGTTGCCAAACACGTATCACTGTTGGTAGACGCAATTTTGAACAGTTATTGTAAATATTGCACTTATCAACGACACTGTCAATACGACGGTTGCCAATAAACACCTTGTCTTTCCTTTCATGTCTTATTTCTTGTGTTTGCGCCTCACTGCGTCACTTGAGCACATACATTCCTATACAATAAATGAATGTTACAGTGTTCTGTATCAACCCTTAAATTTTTTACCATGAATTCGGGATCAGCCTGTATAAGATTTAATTTTGATTAAGAGCCTACATTAGTCACGCAAAGAAACGCGACGCTAATGTTAAACCTATGGAAGAAATCTTATCAGATTTATCGCTTGTATTTTAATATTTTTACTTTTTTGGGGGGAGGGGGGGGGCGTATAGGATACCTGAGGTCGACATCTAATGTTGTGCGTTTGTACTTTTCCGATTTTGGTTACAGTTTCTTAATATAAGGATAGTTTCACTTTCAGAACCGGTTCTAAGCAGTTCTAAAAGTGAAAGCGTCCACATAAAAAAGAAAAAAAAATATTGTAACCAAAATCGAAAAAGTACAAATTCACAACATTATATATCGAACTCAGGTATCCTATGCAACAATTATAATTTTAAAATATTATAATACAAGCAAGAAATTTGTAAAGATTTCACCCATATGTTTGTCACCCATGGGTCCCATAGACATTAGAATTCCTTCGCGTCGAGCTTGTCGTATCTTGTTAACATCCAAAGTTGCGATAAAATACACTGCGGGAATACTTTTTCTCATTTTATTTATTAATCTTTTCGTTTTACTATTCATCTTTTAACACTTTAATTTAAAAGAAAAACACTGCAAATAATAACAATAAAAAATCATAATTTTAGGTCAAAAATTTTCCAAATCTTTACAATATCAGACACGCAACCTACAGTTACATGAAAACAATAGCCCGATTTACAGAGCATTATGCTTATGAAAAAAGATTGGAAAATAAAAAAGACCTAATCAAACGATATTTCTGTTGCTTACTAAACTTTATGTACAGGAACATTATAATTAAATTTCACTTACTGAGATGTTACTAACGATAGTACTAGAGCTGCAAATGAAACAAAATTTTACTAAACTCAAAATAACTGAAAATTGGGGGGGGGGGGAGCTGCGGTCTATGAGAAACAAACTTTTATATCCATGAGCAACATTTATTTCCATACGAGTAACATTACAACCAATTATCTGAATAGTGGCAAAATGCCAGAGGCTTAAAATAGTGGGACACCGCTAAATCACCCATTTTTAAATATATTTAAATGTGTTTTGAATAGCAGAAGTATGTGATCCATTCGGCATTACTACTATATACATATATATATATATATTATATTATATATATATATATATATATATATATATATTATATTATATATATATATATATATATACATATACATTTTTTTTTCTTTGTAGTAGTGTCAGTTTAGAAATAAATGTGCTGATATGTTAATTCACATCTATTTAAAGAAGAAAACGAACATTTTGTAGTAAAAATAGACGATACTAACAAGGGGAGGTCCCGAGGTTGGGGGTCACAGAATGCGATGAACGTTTGTGTATCGATAGAGTATAGCTAGTATATAAATATATGACAGCCATAAAGCGCAACACTTAGGGGGTCTTGAGAAAATAAGTCGCAAAGTTTACACTACAGTTTATAATCGGATAAATTTCCTCCTTTGGCAAGCGGCTCAGTAGCATGGTCGGCAGAATTCTGGATTTGAGATTTTTAGGTAGATTTCGCATAAAATACTACCTATTACATTCTCCCCTATATTGAAATTTTTGAGCAGATCTACACCGATCATGACCCCTAGAACCCAAAACCACCCTCAGTAAAAAACTTTATATATATGTATATATATATATATATAAACTTTGTGTACAATTAAACATTTAAACACATGAAAATTTACCAAATTTCATGCAATAACCAGATATAGACAAAAGATACAAAAATCCAGCTAAATAAAGTTGAACTTATGAAAAAACAAATGAAAGATCAGTTGGATGGATGTAGAAGGAAGCTTATATGGCCTTTCACTTCATCAGGTGTACATGAAATACAAAAATAAGCAATACACAGTCGATTTCTGTAAAAGAATCAAACTATAAGCTGAAAAATAAATTATTTTATGTACCCTATCTACTGTAAACCAAGAAGTATATAAACAATATAAAATAAGAACCACATAGATTGAAAAAACTAAGAAAATTATTTGAAAATACAGTATGGAACAATTTATTTGGAAACCAGTTATCCGGAATGATATTTCTGATAGATTGATTTCAGAATCCTTGCAGAAAAAGGTGTCATACACTGCCAGTTTGACATAGGCTTTGCTTGAAACAATTGTATAATTTGATGACAACATCTAGTATTTGAAATGAAAACATATTTAGTTGTATTTTAGATGATTTAATTTTTATGCAGAGGAAACAGAAGAAATTTTGTGCCTAAGGGATTCCCATAAATTACCTTCTTTTAAACTCTGGTTAACTTTTGATCTTTCTTGTATCAATTTTTAATCCAAATAATCTAATAATTTAAAATCAGAAATAATGCCACAATCACACATATTCGACAAAACTTATCAAATGGATGCTGCTTTAATTCACAACCAGTTAAAAGGAAAAACCAGTTATCCGGAACACATCTGACCCCAAGCATTCCGGATAAATGGTTCTGTACTGTACTTTTAAAATAAATTAAGCTTACCCCCTAGATAATCATTGAAGGTGTATAAAAATTTTACACATGCAGCAAAGATATATATATACGGTTTAAGGTGATCAACACCGTTAGAATATGGAAAATGTATAATAGTTAACGGTTAAAAGTTAATCTCGTTAAAACATATATTTCTAAATTTAAACCAATAAATAAATAAATAAATAAATAAATAAATAAATATTAAAATATTATAAATGTAAAAATTATTCAAAATGATGTATAATTATGTATACAAATAAATTAATAAACTAATATTAAATTGTTTAGATAACAATAATATTTGTAGATCTAAGTACACTCTAAATAAAAAGGAGTGACTATTCACTCCAGAGGAGTGAATAGTCACTCTATCGCAGAGTCAAAATATGCCCAACCTCTTTAGAGTGACTATTCACTCTGAGCAAAAGTGAAATTTTTGACTCTCTGAAAGAGTGAATAGTCACTCCTGAGAAGTGAATATTCACTCTAAACAGGGGTGGATAATCACTCTTTCGGAGGAGTGACTATTCACTCTTGCTAAAGGAGTGCGGTTTTTCACCCCTGGTAGGAGTGAATAGTCACTCTTTCATAGAAGTGAATGTTCATTTTTTATGGAGTCAATTCTTTTTTTTATTTTGCATTTATGGTCATTTTAAAAGAATCCCATCTTTTACAACATGCAATGAAAATAGATACAAGCGTGGTAAAGATTGGAATAAAATACTTTATCAGCAATATTTATTTAATTCATAGTTTGTAACACTAATTGAACTTTTAAGGAAAAAATCAGTTAAAGTTACATATGAATTTAATTCAGATTACTGACAGAAATAAACTAATATATTTTATTCCAATTTTATCCTTTGTGTTTGCTTTTATTGCATACCCTATAAAAATATTACTTTTAAAGTTTTATAAATAACTTTTTAATAGGTGGATATTATATGTTTAAGGGGTCTAAGGACTCTTAAAATTGGAAAAAATGAAAAAAAAGGACCATTTTCAACATTTAATATCTTAAAATGTATTTGGTATTAAGACATAATTTTAAATGGGAATGAAAGATATAAGTATGTTCTTTCATTTCAAATATTTGAAAAACTGCAAGATGCAGAATTAGCATTTACAGGGGGCTCAAAACTGTCAGACATTTGACGAGCACAAAATCGGCATAACAGCTTATGCGCACGATTACAAAGTAAATTTTGCAACTAGAATAAAAATGTTGGTGCCTACTTATACCTCAGATTATAATAATTACACTGAACCTAAATAAATTTGTATTTAAAACATTTTTATATTTTTAATACAAAGTTGTATTTAGCTAATGCAAAATTTAGAAAATTTCAACAATATAAACCCCTAAAAAAATATTTTCTTTTTATAATAAAAAGGAAAGTTTAGGTTCAGTTTATACAGACTAACATGAAACATACGTTTTGAAAATTTCATGAAAAAATATTCAGAAAATTTCATGAAAAAATATTCAGAAGTTTTTGAGATATCGTGCGCGTTATGCCCAAAAACGTCATTTGGAGAAAAATGACTTCAAAGTTTTGGAAACACCGCTTCAGCTATTGAGCGAGTATAATTCTAAATGCCATAACTTCTGTTCTAATGGGAATTTCAAGATAAAAATTATATCAAAATGTTCAGAAAACATAGAAGTTTAACATCTAAAAAAATTTAAATTTCGAAAATTTTAGAGCTTTAAGAGTCCTGAGACCCCTTAACAATGTTTGATGTCATTTTAATTTTTGGTTTTAAATATAAATTCCTATCTTTTCACCGTACTTTTTCCGTAAATTATTGCTATTTTTGCAAAGTCCTATTGTTCTAAAATATTTTTCATTTTTTTACTTAAAAACAATGCTTATAAACTTACATATTTTTTTAAAAATGAGTTCTAAGTATGATTTAAATATTAAGAATGTGTATTTTTTTCCGCTGTGATTTGCTTTTGTTTTATTTAATATGATCATGTAGTCTAAATTTTAAGTTCTCTGGAATATGTATGTAACGAATCAGCCGCTACTCCCGTTATGGATCCTCTGCCGTGGTGTCGGTCAGTGCCGACCGCTGGGGGCAGGGGCGCGAACCGCGGCCGCGTGCGTGCCGATTTCTGAGCGAACCCTCGGAACTTCTAGCATAGTCAGGTAGTCGCAGGCCGTAAGTGGTGTCCGGGAAATCAAAGTCAGTTTAAGATAGTAGTTGTTCCAATAAAGACACAGTTTTTCCGGGGACCTGATTTATTGTTCTTTGGTTACATCCTTTTGAGAAATCAGGCCCCTTTTGGCTTGAGAGCTGCTACTTTACTTTATGGACATCGGGCTTGGGAAATTAGGTGTACCGCTAAGCGATACTTAGAGAGCCGAGTGTCGTGGAGTTAGTGCATTCTTTTGATGGTAAAAAGCTCCGTCCGGGGACCCGTGCATCGGTATAAATATGCTGTATTTCGCATTATTCCTGCTAGGGGACGTTGAAGTCAAAGGAGGCGTCTTTAAACTATAATTGGTCGTTAGCTGAATGATTGACTGCCCGGGATAAAGGCTGTGGTTTGAGTTTGGCCGATCGAATGCAGCAAGACTTACAAATTGCACTTATTCAGCAAAAATATTCTTATGAGATGTGCCAAAACGATCTTTGAAAGTTATAAGCTGCGATGCGGGAAAGTTAATTTAACAGGAGCAGATGCATTCATTCAACTGAGACACAATTACAAAAGCATTTTAAAAGTTTTAATTTTAATTTCTAAATTTAAATTTTTAAAAAAGGGACAAAAAGGGGATTTTAAAAAGGGGCTATCCTCTGCCGTGGCGTCGGTCAGTGCCCGACCGCTGGGGGCAGGGGCGCGAAACGCGGCCGCGTGCGTGCCGATTTCTGAGCGAACCCTCGGAACTTCTAGCATAGTCAGGTAGTCGCAGGCCGTAAGTGGTGTCCGGGAAATCAAAGTCAGGTTAAGATAGTAGTTGTTCCAATAAAGACACAGTTTTTCCGGGGACCTGATTTATTGTTCTTTGGTTACATCCTTTTGAGAAATCAGGCCCCTTTTGGCTTGAGAGCTGCTACTTTACTTTATGGACATCGGGCTTGGGAAATTAGGTGTATCGCTAAGCGATACTTAGAGAGCCGAGTGTCGTGGAGTTAGTGCATTCTTTTGATGGTAAAAAGCTCCGTCCGGGGACCCGTGCATCGGTATAAATATGCTGTATTTCGCATTATTCCTGCTAGGGTCCGTTGAAGTCAAAGGAGGCGTCTTTAAATTAAAATTGGTCGTTAGCTGAATGATTGACTGCCCGGGATAAAAGCTGTGGTTTGAGTTTGGCTGATCGAATACAGCAAGACTTACAAATTGCACTTATTCAGCAAAAATATTCTTATGGGATGTGCCAAAACGATCTTTGAAAGTTATAAACTGCGATGCGGGAAAGTTAATTTAACAGGGGCAGATGCATTCACTCAACTGAGACACAATTACAAAAGCATTTTAAAAGTTTTAATTTTAATTTCTAAATTTAAATTTTTAAAAAAGGGACAAAAAGGGGATTTTAAAAAGGGGCTTAGCTTTTATCGTTTCATGTATATATATATGTCTTTTAAACATATTCCTTAACTTAATCATGATTTCTAATTTTGGCCCATTATTGTTGAAAACAATACTTATTAATGAAACGACACGGTAAGTCATATTTAATTTAAATTTTTTATTCCCGTAGATATTGTATTTTGGGTATATGAGCAAAATAGATTTGATATGTTTTATAGGAAAAGATTGACCTAGGAAATAGAAAAAAATAAATATAAAAATAAACACATTACATTTATTTGTATCTGTATGAATTTTAATTAAAAAAAAGTGAATGACTGCATATAAAAGTTCTTATTGTTTGAAAAACATTTTAATGTAAAAAAGTAGTTATTAATCTCTTTAAAAAGATATTCAGTCCTAAATCATGTAAGAAAATATGAACTTTTTAAAAAATATACTAAAGCTGTCTTATCGATAAACTTCGAAACAGGCATAAAAAACCTTTTATTTCAATGCTTAAATATCATGTTTTATTTTTTAGTGCCAAAAATTACGTGCATCAAAAACGTAGAAAATGCGTTTAAATTGAAGAAAATTTAATAACTAATGCAGAATGTCTATAATTATTATTTTTTTATATTACTCAGTCTCGAAATTTTAAAATCATAACCCGCACAAAAATGTTTAGATACAATTTTAAAAAATAAATATACAGTAAAACCTCCCTAAAACGACCACGTACTGTTACGTCACACTAGGAAAAAATATAAAAATTTAAGTATCAAAATAAAAGTTAAGTACATAAGTTAATTACTGCAGAGTTTACTTTATCTATTTCTTTGAGAGTTTTCCGACACAACAGGGCAGGGGAGTTTATTAACAGTCAGTCTTAATTTGTAATCAGAGTTAAATTCATTGCCTAAAAAGGCACAAAGTGGTTTAAACACTTAAAAGTTACTGAGATAAAAAAAAAAAAAAATCTAAACTTAGTTTAGAAGTTTGATGAATAATGCACTCTCCGAAATTATTTTTTTAATAAAACCTTCTTCAAGCGACCAGGAAAAAACGGAATTTATTTCATTTTCTTCAAAGAAATCGGTCTCTCATGGAGGGGGGTTCAACTGGGATGGTCTCTGAATGGAGGTCAAATTAGTATTGAGCCTATGGGAATAAATTTCGTTCCATGAAAAAATGGTCGTTGAGGGAGGTAGTCGCCAAATAGAGATGGTCGCACAGGGAGGTTTCACTGTACCAACCTTTTCGTAATATCATAAACATCAAATATCATATTTAACTCCGAAACAATAATAAATACTCTTAACTGTATATAATCCGAAATCAAAATTAAACAAAAAACTCATAGAAAGGCAAATTAATGTTTTCGAATGACGTGTGTCCTACGATTGAGAAAATCTATCTTCTCTTATGAGTCAGTCACACTTTCAAACGAAAGAGATAAAACTTCTTTGTTTTGGTCGTTGGTAAAAGTTTTATAATTTGCAAACACAGCATTGAAAGGGAATAAAACAATATTTTCACTCATTTTTTTTTTAATTCACATTTCCCGAACTAATGAAGTTTGGATTATTTTTTTGCTAAGCATTGTGAGCTTAGAGGTCTGCACGGGCCGAAATTTCCAAGGACCCGGACCGACTCATAGAAAAAAAATTTGCCCGGCTCGGTAAAAAACTTAAAAATTCTCCCCGAGCACGGCCCGGAAAAAAGTTAAAAAACTCGGCCCGAGTGAATTTCAACAAAACATTGATTATTTTTTTGAAGTGTTAAAAATCTGGAAAATGCTATACAGTAAGATGGAATTGTATAGAAAAAAAAATGCATTATAGACAAGTTCCCTTCTTAGCGAGTGTAAATGTATTATATATTCTTTTCTTATGTATTAGTATATGAATTATGCATGGATCAATACGTTAGTGAGTTTAAAACTGGGTTCCGTCATACGCAGGTTCTTTTCACACGTTTTACTATGTTTTAATTTAGCTATATTTTAATAAGCGCAGAAATCTAGTGTTCTTTAAAAATAATAAATTTTAATGTTTAAGGGTAGAATAATAACGATTTAAAAATGTATGCATTTTTTGCAAACATTTTTGGGCCAGACCTAATTTACTGACCTTTGAATACACCAGGCGACGGTGAGACAATGATTTTCATACGGGCTGGGTCAAAATTAGGACTGAAAATTTTGGGTCGTGAAGACTCGGAATGAACCAGTCCCGGCTTTGTACAGAAAAAATAAGCTAGGCCCGGCCCGAGCCTTCAGAAAAAAGTGTGGCCCGGGACCGGCCCGAGTTCCGTGAGTGAAAATCGGCCCGAGCACGAGCCGGCCCGTGCAGATCTCTAGTGCGTATTCAATTGTTAAAAGAATTATATTTCAAACCACTACATGAAGAAATATAACAGACAATCACTTTTGAACACTCTAACATTCAATCTTTTTCTATACAACATACAACTATTTAGTGCATAATCTTAACATATCTACACGAATAAATGGTTAAAATTAAATAAGACTTACCTTTATTTTATGTATTCCATTAAGAATAATTTTAATGATATCCTTATCTGTTAATCCTAAGATGGCGGACCAGACGAAAATGTGATCATTTTTCTTATCTTACGAGGGCGCTGTCGCCTTGCTGTTCTGATTGGCTAATAAGCAATGCATACGCAAGCCACTCTTTCGGGAGTGTATAGGTCAAAACTGGGAAATTTCATTAGTGGCCACTGGCCAGTAAGACTAGTTTTTTAAGTGGCCACTTTCTTTATACTAGTGGCCACTTTTTTATTTAAAAATACTAAACAGTAAAGTTTCTATAAGTATTAATCTAAAACTGAATAGCCCAAATAAATATGTTAATATAAATATATTAGAACCAAAAAAATTGAATCCTTGATGAAATGCAAGAAAATTTTATTATTTCCTTGTAAAAAAGTGGCCGGAAGGTGGCCGCTGATAGACAATTTTGCACTAGCCACTTTTTCTCATTTACTGGCCCTGTGGCCGGTGGCTAGTGCTAATTTTGACCTTTACGGGAGTGACAACTTCACTCTCGATAACGGAGTGAGATATTGCACTCCTTTCTAGAGAGTGGGAAATTCCAATCTTTAAGGAGTGTATTTTTACAAAATTCACTCCAAAAAGAGTGAAAAGGCCTGTCACTCTTTCAAAGAGTGAGCTTTTCACTCCTCCCAGTTTTAGAGTGTAGCATAAAATATTTTAGTGCTGCTATCTTTTAGCCATTTTAATCATTATATATATAGAGAGAGATATATATAATCTTATGTATAAATATAAAAAAAAAGCAATTGAATTACTACCCTCAAAGTAAAATAGATAATATTATAACAATATTCTTATATCTATACAGTGTGTCCTGTCCACGTATAACCTGACCGACCTTTATTTTCGCAACCGTTGGTCAGAGATGCATACTTCCAATTACAAAAATGGTTTAAATAAGGTAAAGAATTATTTGTAAAGCGATTTGGGTCAAGAAAAATAATATTAAAAGATTACGAAATTTAAATTTTTTACGGTCCCCCGGTCCTATAAGTTATATTTAGTAAAACTTTACTGTGACACTAAAAAGTAAGACAAAAAAAGTCCCATTCATCTAACATTAAAATTGATCGAGTTATGAAACTTTGAAATGCACGACTTATACTACTTTTTTGCATCTCAAAACAGATGATTTCTGCCATGCTTTCAGCGATCGTATTTAAAGTACTTAAACTTATTTCAAGGTATCTGCGCTTTGAAAGAAATCGTACAAATATTACAATTAAGTTTTATTAGTTAAGTTTCAGATTAGAAAATAATTGTATTTTAACATATGTTTTATTTTGTAATTATTTGAGGCTATGATTTCTTTTAACTAAAATTGTGTTATTTTCATAAGGTTTTATTTAACTTGCAATGATCGTCTTTCCAGTTTAAAATTTGTACTAGAACTTTAACTTACTTTCAAATGTCCGATCGAAGTTAAATTTTACATACTGATTTAAATCCGATGACAATGCAATATTATTATGATTTTCGACTCTTATCATCTTATACATACTTATATTAGAGGACAACACAAAAAAATTCGGATAGATTACCGCCAAGAATTTTAAGAAAGAGTTTTAGATTAGATAACATAAACCTGCGATGGTTGTGTTTTTTTTTTTTTTTTTTTTAATTTTGTAATTACATTTTGTGTATTTTTTAACGCCGAATAAAAAAATTACCTTCACTTTTAACCATCATGTCAAGATCTTTCGCAAATCGTAAATTTCAGGGTTAAAAAATAGCGAAAAATCGGATACTATAAAATAGATGTAAGACTTTTTTATTCGGTTTAATTTTATTTAATTCAATAATTTATTAGATTTTTTGTCTTATATTGGGTTTCTTACAGCTAAACAACTCGGGGTCCGATGAGGTTGGAAGGGGAGGGGGATCAATTTTAACTTTTAGCTTTTTAACTTTGAAATTTGCGATTTGAGAAAATTTCTGACGTGATGGTTTAAAATGAAGGACATTTTCGGATTCAGTGCTAAAATTACATAAGAATCACTTTTCAAAAGCTAAAAAACATGCCACAATCCAAAATTTGAAAGGCAGTGTAATCTAACAGCATTTTAAAATATGTATCATTTTTTAAAGAATTGAGGCTGTTGTTTTTCATCCTTTTATTTAACAAGAAATCTGTTATTTTTATCCTCTTATGATGTTCAGTACAAATTGTGCCTTTTGAAGTAATATGTCAGAATGATTAAAGATTTCAAATTTATATTGCAATGCTAATTTTACTCTCAACCATTTCTTTAATATATCTAACAAAATTATATTTCTACTAAATTTGTGAATGACCCCTAATATGCAGCAAAAAGCATACTCCAACTTTAAACAGCTATTACTCGGTCAATTTTAATCGTAGAATAACGGGACTTTTTTTTGCCTTACTTGCCAGTGTAAGAGGGAAATTTTACTAAATATAACTTATAGGACCGGTGGACAGTATAAAAATTTCGATTCTGTAATTCTTCACTAAATTGTTTTTTCGCTTCAAACTTTTTTTATCTTAACCCTGCACCTAATTTTTGACCATTTTTGTAATTGGAAGTATGCATCTAGGATCAACGGTTGCGAAAATAAAGGTCGGTCAGGTTATACGTGGACACACTGTATATATATATATATATATATATATATATCTTAGTGTTGAAAATATGTGATATTTATTTAAATCTAATGTATTTATTTGACAATCCAAGTTACTTAAAAATAACTTTTAAGTGCTGCCATCTGTAATCAATTAATGAAAAAAATAATATTCTTATACATAATATATAAATCCAATATTATATAGTAAAAAAGATAAAATAAATACAGTAAGATAGAAAGTCTTAAATAAACCCTTATTGCAGCAAGCACACAATAATTAATGGAAACTTATCCCCCTAAATAACTAGTATGTAAGAGTCATATTATAACACTTAGAAAAATGACATGGTATTCAGTATTTGCGGCAGACGCACACAAAATTAAATGCTAATTGCATCCAAAAAACGAAAATTGTAAAATAGCATAGATCTATATTTAATGTTTAATTATGTATGTAAGATGGATTTAACAAGAAATGATGGAAAGGAATTTTTTATTGCTTGTTGTTCAACATTTTTTAAATTTATTAATTTACATTTATTAGAACAAAGATTATTAATTCTGTGAGCAAAGTTAAGTAAAATGTTGACATAAACAGATTTATGAAGACATGAGTTATAATTCATGAATAAATTAACATTAAATGGGAAATCTATTCGTTTATCATATATGTCAAAAAGTATTTTATGAGTATCACAAAGGATTAATTTAAGATCTAGGAAATTTATTTCATTATTTATCACATCATTATTACTATATTTTAAATTTTTATGATATTTTCTAGGTAATAAATAATTTGATTGACTATTATAATAAAAAACAATTATGTCATCTATATAACGGTATAATTTGCAATCAACAATAGATGATTTATGTTCATAAAAATAAAGATAGAGCTCGGCAAGAATTGAAGATACAATTCCTCCCCGTGTTAACCCACATCTTTGTTGATATATAGTGTCATTAAAAATAATATAATTATGATAAAGAATAAATCTAGGTAATGTTTTAAAGTAAGATAAAGAAATATTAGTCGTTAAATTTAGAGAATTCCTGTAGTATTTGAATAATAAATTGATAATTCTAAACATATCTGTGATAAAACCAAAAGAAAAAAGGGGGGTTGAAGAAGAAAAAAATCCATAACTTCGTCGATTCACAAAATATAAAATCCGCATGCATTTATTATATATCTCCTTTATATTATCTACAACTTTCATAGTGACAAGTTTTTGATAAGACCAATTATTACAGCAAAAACAAATTAAAAATACATAGCGGTTGAACAAAAAATCATCGTATTAAGTGTGTATTCAAATCCAAACTGCTTATTTTCTGACTCATTTTTAAATTCATTTTTGCTCTCAAACGCATCCAATTGGTAGATTCTCTTATTCAGAAACTATAAGGTACCGTAATGGATTTTTTTTTTTTTTTTTTTTTTGATAGAGATAGAATATATTTCAAAAAATGATGCAAAGTGGGCATTTTGAACCGAATTTCCTGAAGCGATTGTATTGGAAACGAAAAATATTGTCTACTGTGAAAATAAGTGTTTATAAATCAAGTTTTAATAAATGGAACGAAAAATAAAAACACAAGTCGCTTATAAATCTCTTCAATAATCACGTGACAAATTTCATATTTTTTTCTTTTAAAAATGAATCTGAAAATGTGTCAAAATATTTCGAGTTGTTGAGCATGGAAAAGTATTTTTTCAATACTGCCTTAACACGATTCTGATAAAACCAGCTCTTATATTAAAATGAAATAAAAACTCGTCAAAATAGGCCAGATAAAATTGTTAAAGTGGATTTATCTCTAATCATGATTTAGTTTTTGTTGCTGATATTAGCACTTAACTTCGAAAACTACCTGCACCTGTAGGCCGAGAGTCCCACCAGTGGCTGAGAGGTTCTGCTCTCAGAACTGGTAGACGGCAGGTGCTGGGTTCGAATCCAATCGCGTTCGTCGGCCTAATCGTTCGGAGTTTTCGTGGTTTTCTTCGAGCCATGGATTTCCATGCGTAATACGGGTTAGGTTCCCTTAGAATAGGGATGCACAACCTGTGGCCCGCGGGCCAAAAGTGGCCCCCGATCGGTCGACTTGTGGCCCGCGAACTTCGGCAATTTATAATGGCAAAAATTGCAATTTTTGTTCATAAGTCGCAAGAAAAAAATCGTAAATTTCGTGTATTTATCGCAGGAAAAGATTGCAACTTTCGTCAGTCAGTTAAAAATCGCGAATTTCGTTAATCGGACGGCCGATACCATAGATATCAAGATAGGAAATTCTTAAGTTGAGAATTTCGTCAGTTGCTAGTCGAAAAATATCTTAAAATTCGTCAATCGGGCACGGACAATCACATATTTCGTTTATCAGACATGAAAAAATTGCGAGTTTCATCTATCGGACCCATAAAAATCGAGAGTTTCATCAAACAAGCGCGGAAAAATCGCGAGTTTCATCGATCGGCCGCTGAAAAAACGAAAATTTTGTTGATCGGTCGCGGAAAAAATGCAAATTTCGTTGATAGGGCACGGAAAAATCGCCGATTTTGTCGATGAGAAGCGGACCAATTGCAATTTTCGTTGGCCGGCAGCGGAAAAATCGCGAGCTTTGTCAGATTATCGTTCGGGAAAATCGCAAATTTTGTCATTTTGAGGCGAGAAAAATTGCAAATTTCGTTAGTCAGTTAATAATTCCGAATTTCGTTGATCGGGCACAGAAAAATCGCGAATTTCGTTCATCAGTCGCGGAAGAAACGCAAATTTCATTGATCGTTCACGGAAAATAGCAAATTTCGTTAGTCAGTTAATAATTCCGAATTTCATTGATCGGGCTCGGAAAGATCGCGAATCTTGTCGATCACGTGCGGAAAAATCGCAAATTTGGTTGATCGGGCGCGGAAAAATTGCGAGTTTCGTCGATCGGACACGGAAAAATCGTGCATTTCGTTGATGAGCCCTTAAAAAAATTAAAAATTCAGCCCTTAAAAAAGGCACACAAAAATTGTGAATATTTTTCCTCAGGTGCAAAAACATCGCAAATTTCGTTGATCAGGCACGGAAAAATCACGAATTTTGTCGATAAGGTGCGGAAAAATTCCAAAATGTCATTCATCCGCCGCGTAAAAATCGTGAGTTTCGTTAGTGTACTGTGAGAAAAAATCGCGAATTTCGTCAATCTGCCTCAGAAAAATATTGCAAATTCATCAGTCAGTTAAAAATCGTAGATTTCGATGATCGGGCTTTAAAAAAGCGCGAATTTTGTCGATTAGGAGCGGAAAAATCTCAAATTTCGTTGATTATCAGCAGAAAAATCGCGATAAAAAAATAAATTTACCGCGGGGAAAAATTGCAAATTTCGTCAGTCAGTTGGGAATCACGAATTTCGTTGATCGGCTTCGGAAAAATAGCCAGTTTAATCAAGTTATCGCGAAAAAAACGAGAATTTCGTTAATGTGTCACGGTAAAAAGTCACTAATTTCGACAATTGATGGGAAAAAATACAACTTTTGTTAATTGGTTGCAAAAAGTTTCGCAAAATTTGTCAATCGCCCGTGTAAAAAAATCGTCAATTTCGTCAAAGTTTCAAAGGAAAAAAAAAAAATACAAATTTTGTCTGTTGGCCGCAAAAAATATCGTGAAATAGATACCCATTGTTCGCAGGAAAAAATTCGCAAATTTCGTCGATCGTGTTCTAAAAAGAAATCGCGACTTTCCCCAATTTACCGCGCAAATAAAATCGCGCGAATTACATCAATGTATATCAGAGAAAAAAAATCACGAAATAATATATGCTTCTCCTCCTAAATCACTTTGTTCATAAAGTTAACATCTTTTTTTTCAGCAGTAGCCGCTCCCCACGCCTATGTTTGCTTTTTAGCACTTTTAATAAAGCAAAATTCATTCCCCCGAATAAAGTCAAGGAACATTTTCACTCCTTGAAAATAATCTTTACTATATATCTGTTATATATACAAATATAAACTGCTGATATATCCTTGCCAATTGAATTGGGTATGTTGACCAGGTAGAGGAACCTAGAGAGGTAAAAGAGCCCCCGATCTGTAACAATGCTTTTTCTTTTTTTAAAATCTGATTATAGTCCATAGATCCCCCTCCTACCTCCCAGAAATGGAATTCTCTCTGTGTTACTGATGTGGCCCTCGACAACCCAGACATTTTTGTAAGTGGCCCTCCTCTTAAAAAGGTTGTGCACCCCTAATCTACAGGGTTTCATTAGTGGAGAATAAAAGCCTTAAGGCTGTTCTCAAATCCATTGGGTCAACTTTCTGACATAAGTTTTAATTCATTTTTGTTCGGAAACGCATGAAACTAGAAGGTGTTGTTATTCCGAAACTATGTCATCGACCTGTTTTTTCCGTTTTCTTGTAAACGCAATAGATCTTTCAGAAAATACTGTCAAAGTTGACATTTTGAACTGAACTTCCGAACGAAAGAAGAAAATTCAGTCAGTAAGGGGAGAAAAATGCCGTGTCACGTGATCAAAATCGCTTATAACTCAATTGGTAATTGATCAAAAAATGGAAAACACAGCTTCCATGGTCAGGCTTTCCAATTTTATCTTTCCGTTAAAAAATGAATTTGTAAATGTGTCAAAACGTTTTGCGCTTGTTGAACAGAGAAGTTGGGAACAGCCTTAAGGAAAATATCAAAACTCGCGTTTCATTTGTAAAAGCAATTTTTAAAAAATGTGAAGAATGTTTTATTGAAGTCAAACTTTTTCTGAAAAGCAAATTTAATATAATTGGCCTATACAGAAGAGAAAGTTGGTCATCAAAACTCCCGACAAGACAACTTACTTCCAATTGCTAAACATGAACTGGACTTTTCCACCATAAAATCATACGGATTATATCTCTCTTTCTGTATTTTCAGTTAGATTTTTCATGACCATTCAATAATTTCCGTGACTTTGGTAACACGATTTCCTATTTCAAACAAATTAGTAATTAATTCTGAAGATAAAATATCTGTTTATTTCTGAAAAAAAAAAATGCTTAAAGACGAATGTGCCAATTATATATTGTAACAGCAGAAATTATTATGCTATGTTAAAATTTAATTCTAATGCTCTTTAATTATCTGATAATTATTGATTTTCTAACCTTTAGCCCACGTTTTTTCAGCTGCTGTAACACACACACACTCACTAGTGACATGTCATGTACACTGTTTAAACAATGTGTATATTACAATCATAAAATTTATAATGCTACCATAATAACAGTGTTAATTAATACTGTTGCTAGTAATAATAATGAAACTAGCTATTATTGTGTATTTGCCAAGAATTTTTTTAAGATATATATATTATTGTGAGATAAAGTAGAACGTGAATAAGATTTAGTTGAAATGGTACCTGCATGCGATTTATTGAAACACAGCAATTAGAATTAAGTCTCTGATATTTTTAAATTCTCAAGTGCTCTTTGCTTATTCAACTATTTACCAGTGCAGTCAGAATTATCTCGCTTGAAGTTAATTTAATTTGAGTGAAGGAACTTGCTGAAAGAACTTTGTCGCGTATTATTAGATTTTAAGAAAGTTCTACATAAGTCATTCCCTTTTTTATTCTTAACATTTCAATGCAACGAATAAGATGCTCTGACAATTTTCTAAAAAATATTGAAATAGATTATATATTATATGCATATATGCTTCATAAAATTAATAATGGGAGACTGGCTAGAATAGGGGGGGAAGGGGAAGAAAGGTGTTATCAGTAGGAAATCATGGATATGGGGGTGTGTAAACGAAAGGGGAAACAGATTGATTGAGTTTGCAGAATGTGACCAGATGTATATCATGAATTCATTTTTCAAGAAAAAGCCACCAAGAAAATGGACATGGCGTTGTGCAAATGGCTGAACAAGTGAACTCGATTACATCTTGACAAACAAAAAAATTCAGGACTGCAGCGTTCTCAATAACTTCAATACAAGAAGCGATCACAGGTTGGTTAGATGGAAACTGCTATTAAATACTAAAGTGGAAAGAATGAAGCTTTTGCAACAAATCAATTGATATAATAAATCTCCAGAAATATAAAGAAGAATTCCATTTGGAACTTAAAAACCGTTTCCAAGTACTTCAATCAACTTTAGAAGAAGAGCAAGATGTTACAGTAGTGAACAAGAAACTAACCAATACTCTACAAGATATTGCAAAGACGATAGCCGGCGATGCACGAGTAAAGCAGACAAAGAAAATAACAGAAGAATCAAGAAGATTGATGAAGAAACGCAGATAATTTAAAGTGAAGAAAAACGATCCTAAATCAAGAGTTGAATATGCTGAAATATGTAAAACGGTAAGAAAATGTGTTACAGAAGATATCAGAAAATTTAACTGTGATCTTGTAAAGAAAGTTCTAGACGATAACAAAAGTTTAAAATCAGCTAAGCGCAACTATGCGTTGGAACAAAAGGTAATTTTGCACTAAAGAGGGCAGATTGAACAATCACCAAAATCAATAACTAAATAGTACACATTGTCGAAAAATTCTATAACAATCTCTATAAATGTGAAGATCAAAGGCAAATCAACCTACCTGATCCACGAGAAAACTTAACAGAAACTGGAGAGATAATCCCAGTGATGACAGATGTAGTTTCACAAGCCATTAAATTTATGAAAAAAGATAAATGCCCTGGCGAAGGTGGAATTACAATTGACCTTATCAAAGAAGCAGGGGAAGAATTTGCAAAAATGCTATCCTTACTGTTTTCGAAATGTCTCGAAGTCAGATGTACCAGAAGATTGGAATAATGCTGTGATGGTGCTACTTTACAAGAAAGGGGAGAAAGAAAACATAAAAAATTACCGTCCGATCAGCTTACTATCAGTGATTTATAAAATTTTCACCAAAGTTTTAACGGCAAGACTCGAATCAGCTCTGGACTCAGCTCAACCTAGAGAACAAGCAGGATTCCGAAGTGGATTCAGCACATTGGATCATATCCAAACGGTAAGGGAACTCATAGAAAAACATAAGGAATATAATTTATCTCTTTACCTTGCCTTTATTGATTATGAAAAATCATTTCATTCGGTCTATACATCAGCAGTAGTAGAATCTCTGGAGGACATTGGTATAGACAAACCTTACATCAATATTGTAAAGAAGATTTACAAAAAAGCACCAGCAACCATCCGTTTGGACAAAGGAAAAGCGAAGATAAAGCTCGGAAGAGGGGTAAGACAAAGAGACATCATTTCGCATAAGCCTTTTACTGCTGTCTTACAAAATATGTTAAAGAAGCTGGATTGGGAAAACAAACAGATTAGAATAAATGGGGAGTATTTAAGTCATCTCCGATTCGCTGACGACATTTTAATTTTCAGTAACAGCCCTGAAGAATTGGAAAATATACTAAGTTTTGGCAGAAGCTAGCATTAATGTGGGATTAAAAATAAATTCGGAAAAGACTAAGGTGATGTTCAATTCATTTGCATCAAAAAGAAATCGTCTACAACAACACTGAGATTAAAGAAGTTCAAAGTTATGTATACCTTGGACAGGAAATATCATCGGATAATAGTATCATGAATGAAATCAGTAGAAGAATTAGAAATGTAAGGAGTGCTTTTGGGAAGAACAATATTATTCTGAAGAGTAACATCCCTCTTTGTTTGAAAAGAAAGGTGTTTAACCAATGTGTTTTACCTGTACTAACTTATGAAGCAGAAACATGGACGCTAACAAAACGAATGGTACAAAGATTACAAACAACACAGAGAAGTATGGAAAGATGTATGCTAGGTATAACTAAAAGAGACAGAAAGAGAATAACCTGGATAAGAGGTCAAACGAAAGTTTTTGACATCATTGAAAGAATTAAACTGCTCAAATGGAAATGGGCTGGGCACATTGCAAGAAGACAAGACATTAGATGGAGCACAAACACCCTACAGTAGTATCCCCGAGATGTAAAACGGCCAAGAAGACTATCTCAAGTATGGTGGAGTGATGAAATCAGAAAAGTGGCCGGTGTTAATTGGATGACTAAAGCACTAGATAGGAAACATTGGAAAATCTGGGGGAGACCTACATCTTGCAGTGGATTGAAAACGGGGGTTGTTGATGATATATAACGGTAAATGGATTGCATAGTCTATTTTTAAATTTTTACCCGATATTCAGCTCATTTAGACCAAAACTATTGAAGACAAAAGCTGTCATTTCATTCATCGTGTTTCATTGGAACAGTAATCGTAATCGAAGCATTCTATGTGTTTGCCTTCTTCCATTTTCTTTCGTCTTGTATTGTTCCCGTGTTCAGGGGATTACTTAAATAATTATTTATTTATTTTATAAGTTATTAAAGTGTATCGGATTTTGCCATTGTAACTGCCAGAGTGTGTAATAATTTTTTTCTTTTCTTTTTATTCGTTTATTTATTTATTTATTTTTTGGTAGAAAAATGTTATATTAAGTAATGATTAATTCTTGCAAGGAAATGTCCCGAGGTTAGGGTCACCGAATGCGATGAGCATTTGTATATCGATAGAGTACAGTTAGTATATAAATATATGACAGTCATAAAGCGCAACCCACAGGGGGTTTTCAGAAAATAAGTCGCAAAGTTTACGCTACAGTTTATAATCCGATAAATTTCTTTTTTAGGCAAGCGTCTTAGTAGTATGGTCGGCAGCATGCTGGATTTGAGAATTTTCTACGTGAGTTCGAATCCCGCTCGGACTTATTTTTCGGAACGAAAATTTCCACCTATCATTTTCGAACCACAATTAAAAAAATATGCATAATAATTGAAATTTACGAAAAATATAAATTAAATGTATGTTGTGTTGATAAACATTACACTGTGTATAGCACTATAAGTGCTTTTTTAACTACGAAATTTTGCATGTTTAAATATTAATAATAATAATAATAATAATAATTTAAAAAAAAAAAGAAATATTTATATGTCTATAGACTAGAATTTTTTTGTTATTAAAATTATTTCAATGAATAATCTACTATTTTTCACAGAGAAATCAATTAAAACACGTGATATAAATGCGTGAATATTTATATTATTTTAATTTTGTTTCATTACGATAGTATTTTGAATATTTGATGATTTTTTTATACACTTTTTAAAATTCTTAATGACTTTTTTTATTTCAGATTTTTAGTTTTGTAATTATTGCCTACACAATTATTTTCAGCAATTCAATCTCTTTTTAGAATTTATTTTTAAGCACATAGACAGTTCTTTTAACTATAATCATAAGAATCCAAGATTTCAAAAGTTAAAAAGCTAGTTGTTAAAAAGCGATACATTTATTTCACTGTGAAAAATAGTAGCTGATTTATGTAAATAACAGTAAATAAATTTTAAAATTAGCTTAATTTTATGGGCTGTTGACCCATTGTTTCAACTGACTTATTACTATTTATTTATTATTTATTTTATCTTTAGTTTTCATTAAATATATAAACATGCAAAGATACGCAGTTTAAATTGTATTTATATAATTAAACTGCATTATATAAAAATATTAAACAAGAAAAAAAAAATTGAATTCTGAAAAAAATTTACTACGTAGGCATGCATATTTTTAATAAAACATGAAATATTAGGGAAAAAAAATGAAAATAATATATTTGTTCACGTATTTTAATTTATTTCTCTGTTCAAAATACTAGATATTCATTGAAATAACTGAAAATAATTTTAAATAACAAAAAAAAAAAAAAATTCTAGTCTATAGACACATTTCTATTTCTATTATTTATTTTTTTTTTACTTTTCATTATATATTTAAACATGCAAAATTCCATAGTTAAAAAAGCACTTATATGCTACAAAACATACATTTAATTAATATTTTTCGCAAATTTAAATTATTATAAATATTTTTTCAATTGCGGTTCGAGAATGATTGATGAAAATTTCTCTCCGAAAAATAAGTCCGAGTGGTATTTTAAGTCATGTAGAAAAATTCCTGCCGGCTCGGCCTACAGGTTGGTTGGTTGATTTTTGACGGCCGATTATCTACTCTAGGGATATAGGCCCGGGGGGAGTGCCCTCCGTGGGGGTCCTTCTAAGGTAGGGGTGCACAACCTTTTTAAGAGGAGGGCCACTTACAAAAATGTCTGGGTTGTCGAGGGCCACATCAATAACACAGAGAGAATTCCATTTCTGGGAGGTAGGAGGGGGATCTATGGACTATAATCAGATTTTAAAAAAAGAAAAAGCATTGTTACAGATCGGGGGCTCTTTTACCTCTCTAGGTTCCTCTACCTGGTCAACATACCCAATTCAATTGGCAAGGATATATCAGCAGTTTATATTTGTATATATAACAGATATATAGTAAAGATTATTTTCAAGGAGTGAAAATGTTCCTTGACTTTATTCGGGGGAATGAATTTTGCTTTATTAAAAGTGCTAAAAAGCAAACATAGGCGTGGGGAGCGGCTACTGCTGAAAAAAAAAGATGTTAACTTTATGAACAAAGTGATTTAGGAGGAGAAGCATATATTTCGTGATTTTTTTTCTCTGATATACATTGATGTAATTCGCGCGATTTTATTTGCGCGGTAAATTGGGGAAAGTCGCGATTTCTTTTTAGAACACGATCGACGAAATTTGCGATTTTTTTCCTGCGAACAATGGGTATCTATTTCACGATATTTTTTGCGGCCAACAGACAAAATTTGTATTTTTTTTTTCCTTTGAAACTTTGACGAAATTGACGATTTTTTTACACGGGCGATTGACAAATTTTGCGAAACTTTTTGCAACCAATTAACAAAAGTTGTATTTTTTTCCATCAATTGTCGAAATTAGTGACTTTTTACCGTGACACATTAACGAAATTCTTGTTTTTTTCGCGATAACTTGATTAAACTGGCTATTTTTCCGAAGCCGATCAACGAAATTCGTGATTCCCAACTGACTGACGAAATTTGCAATTTTTCCCCGCGGTAAATTTATTTTTTTATCGCGATTTTTCTGCTGATAATCAACGAAATTTGAGATTTTTCCGCTCCTAATCGAAAAAATTCGCGCTTTTTTAAAGCCCGATCATCGAAATCTACGATTTTTAACTGACTGATGAATTTGCAATATTTTTCTGAGGCAGATTGACGAAATTCGCGATTTTTTCTCACAGTACACTAACGAAACTCACGATTTTTACGCGGCGGATGAATGACATTTTGGAATTTTTCCGCACCTTATCGACAAAATTCGTGATTTTTCCGTGCCTGATCAACGAAATTTGCGATGTTTTTGCACCGGAGGAAAAATATTCACAATTTTTGTGTGCCTTTTTTAAGGGCTGAATTTTTAATTTTTTTAAGGGCTCATCAACGAAATGCACGATTTTTCCGTGTCCGATCGACGAAACTCGCAATTTTTCCGCGCCCGATCAACCAAATTTGCGATTTTTCCGCACGTGATCGACAAGATTCGCGATCTTTCCGAGCCCGATCAATGAAATTCGGAATTATTAACTGACTAACGAAATTTGCTATTTTCCGTGAACGATCAATGAAATTTGCGTTTTTTCCGCGACTGATGAACGAAATTCGCGATTTTTCTGTGCCCGATCAACGAAATTCGGAATTATTAACTGACTAACGAAATTTGCAATTTTTCTCGCCTCAAAATGACAAAATTTGCGATTTTCCCGAACGATAATCTGACAAAGCTCGCGATTTTTCCGCTGCCGGCCAACGAAAATTGCAATTGGTCCGCTTCTCATCGACAAAATCGGCGATTTTTCCGTGCCCTATCAACGAAATTTGCATTTTTTCCGCGACCGATCAACAAAATTTTCGTTTTTTCAGCGGCCGATCGATGAAACTCGCGATTTTTCCGCGCTTGTTTGATGAAACTCTCGATTTTTATGGGTCCGATAGATGAAACTCGCAATTTTTTCATGTCTGATAAACGAAATATGTGATTGTCCGTGCCCGATTGACGAATTTTAAGATATTTTTCGACTAGCAACTGACGAAATTCTCAACTTAAGAATTTCCTATCTTGATATCTATAGTATCGGCCGTCCGATTAACGAAATTCGCGATTTTTAACTGACTGACGAAAGTTGCAATCTTTTCCTGCGATAAATACACGAAATTTACGATTTTTTTCTTGCGACTTATGAACAAAAATTGCAATTTTTGCCCTTATAAATTGCCGAAGTTCGCGGGCCACAAGTCGACCGATCGGGGGCCACTTTTGGCCCGCGGGCCACAGGTTGTGCATCCCTACTGTAGATAATATCCTCTTTCTAACATTTTTTGGGTGGTCACACAGTTAATTATTTTAAAATTTATAAGAACTTTATCCGTATTTAATATATATATATATATATATATATATATATATATATATATTTCTGATAATAATGCACATTAATCAAGGGTGTCCATTTAATTGTCTGTTTAATCTTCAAATATTTTGGACCTTATGATATACTAAATAAAATTTTAACTCTGTCAAAGATTGTCGAGCCCAAATTAAAAAAAATTAAGTCACTTTCCTGATATATTTTCTTCCTTCTGAGTACAATATAAATAAAAATCAATGTTGTTGTTGTTATTATTATTATTATTATTATTATTATTTTAGTTATTTAATGCATTAAAACGACTGATTCTATTAACAAGCGTTTCGTACAAGCAGCATATGTTGCAATATAGTTTATGTAAAAGTTTGGCACACGTTAATGTTGATATAGGATAGATGTGCCGGCAACGGACACCCTTAAGGAATTCCTTTACAAATTATTTTTTAATTAATAGTTATAATTATCATATTTCATTTTTAAGAATTAATCTACGGACAATATGTTACGTGTCAGAATCTTTGAAACAAAAAAACTCTTATAATATCTTAGATTTTTAATGACTTTTCTTTTAATTCATTTCTGTTCCTTTCATTTCAGGGTTCTTTGATGTACGTGTTTGTGCCCAACCCAGAATTTCTGCCGGTTGATGTTCCTACATTGGGCATGTATGTGGACTTTGCCCAATGTATCTGTATCGCCTTTTCGCGCGTTCTTCTGTAATGTTTCTTTCGGAAGGAAAGAGGTGTTTTTTCCTATCCCTCCATTTTCTGTTATTAATTACATTTAACTTAGAAATTTATAAAATCATTTAAAGGAAAAGAAATCTGCTTTTATGGTTCAACCATGCACACTATTGATTCAAAAGAAAAATAATAAGCTATACATAGTCCAACTTTCTATTTATAACACTATAAGTATTTTTCTTGTGAAATATGCAGAAGTCTTCACTGACGAAGTTCAACCAAGGATCGTGGCGGACCCTGCGACATTCTGAGGTAAGACGGGGTTGCCATCTCCCGGTCCCAGGCCCTTGCAGGCCCTTACGTCTACGAGCGGAAAGACCCCCGTTCCAAACCCCGCGGCGCGTCCCGAAGGTCGCCGCCGGGAGTGGCCCGTTAGGGCCGGTCCACCCGCAAACTCCGGTCAAGCCGGTGCACTGCCCAGCGCACGTCACACCGGTTATTCCCAAGAGGACGAATGGTCGCGTGCGACAGATCCCACCACTTAGCTAGAGGAGCAGAATGGTTTTTTCTCTTGGTTCCCGACCCGGGACGCCCCGACAGCCCGCAGGAACCGAGCACCTATAAAGGAGTCGGGCCCACGAACCAATTCGAGGTTACCGAGTCGGAGTTGATGTACGGAGGCCCCTCAAGATCAAATACCATTATCCGGCAAAGACATATATGAGGGTTGGTTGTATTTATGTCGGCCAATTATCTGCACGTGGGATATAGGCCCTAACGGAGGAGTGCCTTCCATGGAGGTCTTTCTAAGGGAACCTAACCCGTATTAACGCTTGGAGAACCAAGGTTCGAAGAAAACCACGAAAACTCCGAACGATTAGGCCGACGGGCGCGATTGGGATCGAACCCAGCACTTCCCGTCTACCAGCTTCGAGAGCAGAACCTCTCGGCCACTGGTGGGGCCTGACATATATGAGGGACAACCGATTAAAGGGGTTAGGTGCCGCTCGCGAGCCCAGGAGAATCGCGGAAAGTTTCTCCTTGAGCGCATAGACACGCCCTCGCTAGGGGTGGGCTGCGGGGTCGGACGTCTCCGGCCCCCAGTCCATAGGTAAATTACCTACATAATTATTGCACTACACATATTATACACTACTACATAATTATTTCATTACACATATTATACGCTACTACATAAATACACTACTACATGTTATACACTACTAAGTGCAGGTTCATGAGGCAATGCCTCGAACCTGAGAACTTCATGCACCACCACCTCCAGTGCCGCGCGTGCGACGGACTGGTTGATTTGCGTTCAACTGCGGCGCTTGACCGCGAAGGGCTCTGGTGCGGCGACCATGCCTCTGGCGACCCAGATCTCGATCCAGTGTCCGCAGGAGGAGATCATTTACGATGGCCATCACTCCCTTCCGACAGTAGCCGTCTAGACTCAGATCGAGAAGCGTTCGAGTATGGTAGTTCCATGGGAAGAATTTCTCCCTGATGGACCGCCATAGGGGACAAGAGTAGAGACAATGTCTCCTGTCACTTATCCCTACACCGCAAAAACATGTGGGGTCCTTCTGGAAGAAGCGAGCCTGGTGATCACCAAAGGTGCCATGTCCCGTGAGAACTTGGTTGAGGTAGAAATCGCCGTGCAGTCGCCGTAGGCGTACGCGCGGAAAAAGTTCGTATGTCACTTCGCCTTTGCCCGTGGCCACCCACTTGCTTTGCCATCTTGAGACGGCACGGGCCAAGAGTTCTCTCTTGGCCTGGCGGCGGGTGGTCTTAATGTCCACATCCACAGACGAGCGGGTCGTAGCGGCTTTCGTCAGCTCGTCCGCACGCTCGTTGTAGACGTGGCCCACGTGGGCTTTGATCCAGTGCATGTGAACTCCGATTCCACTACTCTTTACCAAGTCCCTGATCTCAGAAATAGATCTGTGCCTAGGCACAAGACTAGTTGGGGCTTGCATCGCCGATCTCGAATCTGAGTAGATGTCGAGTTCACTGAGATCCCTCTGGTGGGCATCTGTCAACGCCTCCTTGATCGCGTGGACCTCGGCTGCGAAGACTTCTGCACCATCTGAGAGGCGGAACTGGCCCTCACTAACGACCTGACCCTCAATCACGGCAGTAAACGCACACCCTACGGTGCGGCTTTGCTGCCTGGATCCGTCCGTGTAATATGAGCACGTCGTCCGTGGACTGAGGTCCCTGGTCCACGGGATCCGACCGAGAACTTCTGGTCGGTAGGATGGTCGCCAGAGATCGACTGACTCAGGGTCAAGCCCTGAACCGTCAATGCCCCTGCCCCACCTGACAAGGGCCGTGAAGTCCCTGTCCATCTCTGCACGCAAGTCAAGAGGTAGAACCCCCCGACAAGACGTGCAGCGCGTCGTTCGAAACCGTGCTATAACACTTCGTCACGCACAGGAGAAGTCCCCTTTGTACGCTGAGCAACCTGTTAGCTTCTGCTACTTTGCCAGTGTACCAAATAGAGGCCGCATACAAGATAATTGGCTCCGCGACAAGTCGATAGAGTATCTTGCGAAGAGGCGGCTTAATCCCCCAGCTGGCTGCGGTGAGACGGTCTATTTTGTGCAGCAGCTTGAACGCCCTTTCCTGAACTGCGTTTAGGTGGGGCATCCAACTTAGATGCATATCTATGGTCACCACCAGGTAGGTCAGGCGCTGCTCGAATTTGATCCGGTGACCGTTCATTAGGATCGGTCTGGATGGAGCATAGTTGAGCCTTCCCCTCGGAGGTACCACCGTGTAGTTGCACTTGGCGTAACTGAATTCCAGACTAAACTCCGAAGCCCATTGATGAATCATGGTTAGAACCGGATTCAGGATTTCGGCAAATCGGAAGACAGCTCTGCTTCGTGCCGCTACGAAGACATCATCGGCGAAGGCTTGAATTAGCCACGCCTCGTCTATATGTGACCGCCCCAATAAGATATTAATCACAACCATCCAGAGAATCGGGCCTAAGCATGACCCCTGCGGGACACCGACATTAAAGTAGTGTTCCCCGGCGAAGAGAATGATCGATCTATACCATAGGTAGTCGTCGATCAGCCCTAAGAGATAGGGTTCGATGCCGAGATCCGCAACACACCGGAGGATGTCTGCTCTGCGAACGCTGTTAAAGGCGCTCTTGATATCAAATGTGAGCAGACACGTGAAGTCCCCACGGGTCTTTGATTCGGCTATGTAGTCCAGCACTCTGCGCAACGTGTCCCCCGTACTGATGTTCTTGCGAAATCCGTACTGTCTGGCGTCGAGCAGTCCATTGGTCTCAAGATGGAGAGCCAATCTCGTTGCGCACATCTTATCCAATACCTTCCCGAGGGTTGGTAGATCGGGCGGTAGGATGCGGGGTCGCTGCGGGGCTTTCCTGGTTTAGGAAAATACACCGCTACAGCCCTTTTCCAAGTCCGCGGGAAACAAGATACTCTCAAGCAGTGGTTATAAAGTGCCAGTAGCCATTGAGGATGGAACTGGAGAACCTTACGGACGATCTCAAGACTGATCCCATCGTGGCCGGGTGCCTTATTAGGCGGCAGTGACTCCACTGCAAGCTTCAACTCTTCGATGGTAAACCAGTCTGGTTCACCGGTTCTGTTGTGCGCGATCTGCGAAGCTTCATTTCATCGGCCTGCAGGAAGTGGTGTCTTGCAAGTTCGTTCTGAGATTCCTCCCAGGTGGAGACTTCCTCCCCGGAGGGAAGGATCAGGGAAACCGGAGCCTTTCTTCTCCACTTGCCTCGCACCACCTCGACTGCACAACCTAGCTTGTCCGTGACCAATCCCTCCGAAATGAATCGTCGGAACGATGCACGTTTTGTGTGCAGGATCGCCTCTTTATACCCTGCCCGCTTACGCTTGTAGAGAGCATCAAGTCTCTCCCTCTGTGGCTGCTCCAGCGTTCGCTGGTAGAGCCGCCTCAGCACACGCAACCGAGATCTTTGGTTGGACAGTTGACCCGTCCACCAACACGCTCCCTGACGTATGGTAGGTATACGCTTTTTGTGCTTTTGACACAGCCTCACCAGGATCGACATCAGGTGTTCGACACCTTTGTCGGGGGTTTCGAAGGTGTACCGACCCAGATCTACCGTGCGTAGATCGTGTAGGAACTCGTCCCAGACCAAATCCCTTTGTCTCCACCTGCGGTGGACGTTCCGGGGAAGGCGAGTGCCCGGTCTGCCTTGATAGGCCCACGTCATGAGTCGGTGGTCGCTGAGTGTTTCGATATCGGACATCATCCAGTCTTCAATGCGAGAGGCGCAGAACCGAGCCAACAAGATGTCGACCCAACCTTCACCCTGAGGGCCTTTGAAGGTCGAAATGCTGTCCGGATCGTTCACGATTTCGAGATTCGCGTTCGAGGCGAAGGTGATCATGGATCTCCCTCTGACGTCAGTGGGTCGTTGCCCCCAAATCGTGGACTTAGCGCTGAAGTCCCCAACCAAGATGACATTGTCCCTTGGGTAGGTACTCGGTAGCTGGTCCAACGAATCGAGTACGATCTGGATGTCTTCCGAGGGTGCGCAATAACAAGTTATTATCAACACCTTCTCATTAGACAGATCGCAACGGATGGCTACCACATCAGAGTGCCGTCTGACCGTGCAGAATGAAACACGACGGCTCACCCAGAGGGCCGCTCTAAATCGGCTGCCCTCCGAGCTCACCTGTGTGTATCCCGGCGGAGTTCCGAGTATTTTACCCTCGCTCACGTATGGTTCGTTCAGAGATACAATGTCGTATCCGGCGGACGAGACGTCCTGTGAGAGCTGGTTTGCCACCACGATGGCGTGGTGACAATTGAGGTGCGCAAATCTCAGTGGATTACTCCCCATGATTGCTCTTCCTCAATCGTTCTATCTCCAGCTTTTGGATATGACACTCTTTCGAGCCTGCGGAGTGATTGGTAGGTAATGATTTACTTCCCGGTCTCCGACGGTTTTTCAAACTGCAATTAGGACAACACGCGTCGGCGGTGCACGGAATTACATGGTCAGCAGCGCCGCAGTTCCCACAAATTTGTGTACCGCGGCACACTGATTGTGTGTGGCCGTACCTCCAACACTTATAGGAAACCAAAGGTCGCGTATTAGGTCGGAAATCCACTTGGCGCCAACCCACATTTAGTCGACGGAGATTTGCGAGGCGATCGAATGTCCTCTCGTCTACCGCCAACACCACATTGCGCCCTCTCTCGTCCACGAACGAAGTTCGGAGCTCGAGGGAGGATCCATTCAGGATCTCATTTTGTTCTTGTAGCGCCGTAGTGATGTCGGTGATTGGTAGATTCGAGTCCACTCCAAAGAGAACTATCTCTGGAGCTCGACGTCGCGGTCTCATGACAAGGAGGTCCTTCGTCAGTTCAGCCTTCTCCAAGGCGCCCTCAAGCTTTTCAAGGTCCGCTAGACTATTGGTCAGGAAGAGAATACCTCCTCCTGAGATGTCCCGCGTTCCCCGGATCGCTATTTTGGCCTGGATGGGGTCGACTTTACTGACTACTTGTAGGTATGTATCATTGGAAGAGACAACGGCGTGTGCGTCCTGCCCCTTCGGACGCACTATGAGTGCTATTTCCTCTTTCGGGAGTGGTCTTGCTTTTGGCTTGACGCTGCTACCCCGGGGGGACTGGGCCTTGTTTTTCCCTGCCCCTTGCCGTGCGGATTCATGCGGAGAGTTCTTATCAGCCGCGTGGCCGTCTTTCGGGAATCCCTTAAGTTTCTCCTTCCTCCGCAGTCTCTTCCTCATACTTTTAGTGACCACCCTCGCCCAGGACTGATTCTCCACGTGGTCAGCCGCTTCTGATTTGGTTTCAAGGTTGCCCGCGGTAGGTTTCTGTCTCGGTTTCACTAGCCGAGATTCCTCCTTCTTTGGGTTCCCTCTACTGCCCTGCTGAGAGCGGTCTTTGGTAGGCTTCGTACCCGGTTTCACTAGCCGGGACTCTTCCTTCCTCCGACTACCCCCAGACTTCTTGGCTAGTACGTTGGTCTGCTTAGTGTCCTGAGAGCTTGCTCTGCCCTTCCGGTTTTGACTGTCCTCCCGGGGAGTCCGTCGCGAGTGCTTTGGCGCGACTACTTCTACCTCAGTTAGACCATCTCCACCTTCGTTGCCTCCCGAGCCGCTCCCATTCAACTTCGCTGACGATCGCAGGTCTGTCTGGTCGCCCGGTGACGGCTGAGGCCTGCTCTTTCGACGTCGGCGCCTCTTGCGTGGAACTTTCTGAGTTTCCTCAGGCAGCTCAACACACTCAAGTCGCTCTCGTCTCCATTGCCTCCCGAGCCAGCCTTCTCCGTTAAACACGACTTATGCGTTTCAGCCAGTCCTTCCTTCCTGTCTGTGGCCCTGCCCCTCGGGTTCGAACTATCAACTTCCTGAGCAGAACTTTGTGGTTTCATACCTCCTTCTTCAGGTGGATCCGAAGCCTCATTTCTCCGCTCAACGGAAGGACCATTCTCCCCTCCGGCGCCTCCCGAGCCACTCTCTTCAGTCTGGACCGCCTTACTTTTCAAATTGGGGGATCGACGGGACGTCGATCCCTCTACATCATCGGCATTTTTCGGTACCATCTCGTTCCGGGATCCCAATGACAGTCGAGAGCGGCTTTTCAAAGAGTAGGGCGCGTTCCCTACTCCAACCTCCCTGCACACTACCGGCTGTTCTCCCGTCTGCGAGGCTTTCCCATGCAAGAGACAGAGCCAAGAGTGTTGTCGGGTCACAAAGTCCATGAGCGAGCAAACGAGTTCGCCGTTCTCATCCTTCTTCGCAACCTTCAGACTCTTGTCCCGCTCGAGCTTCTTGATGAATATCGCACCTATCGAGTGCGCGTACTCTGCGAAAACAGCCGAGATCTCCACCATCTCCGCAAGGGAGATATGGGCAGAGTTCAGGTTGATTTCGACTTTGACCTCCGCATCCGTATGCCTATCCTTAAACAGAGCATCAATTGGGGGGAATGGGGACGTTCGAACTCGAGTTTTGGCGTTCACTGGCCTCCGCTCGGCTCGACTCGTCACCGCTGCGTTCGATAGTAGATGTGTTATTGATTACCCCTACTGATTCCAGCTTCTCCTCCGGACTCTTGGCAGGCCTCCCTCCTGGACCTGCCGGGGCCGCACCACGTCGAGGTGGTCCGGAGGAGGAGGACTTTCCGCCCTGAGAAGGACGTTTTGCAAATCTTTGTTTGCGTCAGCCATCCTCAAAAAAGAGCAAATGTCAAGGACGTTTTGCAGTAAATGAAAATTAGAAAGTATCTCGAAAACGCAAGAACTGCGTGAAAGACTTTGGTGCTTTGATATACTCTAGGATTTTGTCAAAGCCAATCTCTCAAAAATAACTTTCTAGAACGCCCCGGGACCGCAAGTTTGCTCTAAGCTGGGTGCGGTCGGAGAAATTCCTTATCTCTTTTACCTAATATTGTGAAAATGATATATTAGAATATATAATATTCAAAAAGGTCCCTCCTTTATATCACAATATTTAACAATTCTCATTGTCACATTTCGCAATGTGAATCAACATTTTACTGTAAATAACAGAAATAAGTCAAAACACCCTGTGTTCCAGTAATCGACACCCTACTAAAAGTAACAGATAACTGTTTTGAGAACATACTAATAAATCAAAATAATCATTTTGAAATAAATTTAACACTTAGGATATCTAAAATATATATAATATTTCTGAGAATAATTCATTGTTCAAATTAATTATTGTCATTATCACAAGTGAGTAAAAAAAAAAAATCATGATTTTATTTTATTTAAATCTGAATTGTTTTAATTGAATCATGATTTTTTTAAATATTAATTTTGTAAACGATTATGTATACCTTAGATTAAGGATCAACCGAAACAGGTTTTTAAGACCGAATCCAAATATCGGTAATCTTCCTATTTTCGGCTGAAAACGAAAACGCCCAATTTTTTTAAAGTTATTAATACATACATAAATATACATAATTATTAATTAATCATACGTGTATAGAAACACATTTCTAACAAATAAACATAGATATGTGTTTATTTATTGTCTGTATAAGTTTCAAACAAAAACAAAACATAAATAATAATACAACTTTTATATTTTATTACTTTATGACAACCAATAAACACATGCATTAATCAATAATTAATTAACAACGTAGTTAACACTAGAACCGCGGAGCGGGTCAATTTGACCCGAATCGATGTTTAATTTGTCACCGCGCCAAAAATAATTTTTGAAAACACATTTCCTTTTCTGACTTTTAATATTTTAAGGTAAGCAACAACTTATCAAATATGAAAACGCATAACATAAATAAATTCCCAATTATAACAACCTATACCTAGAACCGCGAAGAGGGTCAGTTTGACACGTTACATGTTTTTACGCATAAATGAGGAAAAATGATGCATTTTCTCAGAAGTAACGATATATATCCTCTATGTAAAGGAGTAGTCGAATGCAATGGAAAATTAGAACAGATATTTAGAAGAATGCTTGAAGTCGGTTTTATTTTAGATTTATTGTAAATATAGATATGATGTCATGACGTTGTAATCTTACAATGCCAAAAGACAAATTTCGTGAAATAATAGGAATCTTATAGTTCGATATAATATCAAACCGATCAAGTCATCTAGAGACTGGCAAATCTGCCCTGATTTCTGATATCTGTAATCATTTCATTGAAATTTGAAAAACTAACTATACACCAGGGCTTATAAAGCTTGCAAAGGCATTGAAATACAAAAACACCAACTTTGTAGGAACAGTAAAGAAATACCAGTCTCTGTAAAAATGTCAAAATCGGAATTGCATACGACTACTACACTGACCCATAAGCACTTTAGCCTAACTGTTTAACGGCGAAATAATATATATATATATTTGTTGCTGAGCAGTATACTGCATCCAAACACTGGTTTTAGATGCAATGCAACTTAGATGCAATGGAATTTTAGGTGCAATGCAACTATATTCGGTGTAGATGTGATAGACTAGATTGACCAGCATGTATACTGTTAAGTCTGCTTCATGTAGCTCGCCGAGGTATGTATTTTATATTTGCAACTATCAAATCTTGGGTTCTATACAAAGTCGTAACTAGAAATTTTATTAGTAGACGGCAATTTATTCAAGACTTAGTTGAAAAATTGGGAGAAAAATACGTTCTCTATCGGCAAAAAAATGTGTCATTTGGGTGCGAAGCAACCATTGAAAACCACGGAAAACCTCAAACTTAGCATAAACGAGTCCGATGTCACACTTCAAAATGTGAAAATAAAACTCATAATATTTGTTCATAATATAATGCACCACCTTTTAGTAAACGTACAAAACTTATTGCAAAGTTTTGCATATAATGCACACAATGAATTGGATTAAATAAATCTGTAAAACTAGTAATTAACTCGTATATATTTTTTATATTTCTTTGAAGTATTCTTAGAAATTATCTCTGAACATATTTGAATGAGATAATCTATTTTATGTTAAAGTTATGAAGTCTAAGTTTATTTTTGTTTAAAATATATGCTATTATACTTAAGAAAATAAAATGTCAAATATTCACTTTCTAAAATGTTTGGTAATGTCTGCTAATTTATATATCAAATTTAATGTAAATGTATTCAAAAATTGATTATTATATGAAAATATACTATTTCAGTTAATTAAATTACACATTTATGCATATTTATATATATATATATATATTCTATCTTGGGTCAAACGGACCCGCTCCGCGGTTTCAGGTATACCGAAAGTACCGTGGTTCTAGTGTTAAATAATAGAGGATAAATTCAATAATGAATATTAAATTTTTAAATATATCCATCTTTTCAGTATTTAATACTTTGCATTTAAATTAATTGAAATAAACTCCTTAAGAGTTTATTTTGGGGAAATTAGCATTGAATATATTTTAATTTAAAAGAGTTTTAAATATAGATAACATATATACTTAAATAAATATTTGCTTACTCCCTCCCAAAAATCTTTGCCTTCCCCCTCCCCTAAGAAAGTTTTGAAATGGCACCTCTGATTGAAAATTTTATCCCCGGGGCCAAGGTTGGCTCCCTGTGCCTCTAACCGAAACTTTTTATTTTCAGGTGAAAGTAAATGTAATTTAATTCAACAACGACACAGAATGATTTTCTAATTATATGAATTTCATCTAATTAAAAAAGTTTTCGGTATACATATCTCGATTAATCTTTTATTACGATTTTTGTAAATGATCATCTGTTATAATAGAACTTTCTCAAACAGCATTCGAAACACTTCTGCGGTTTAAAAAAATACTGTTTAATCTGCAGTTTTGCACGTGAAAAGCATCTTCAAAGTTTAGTCATATTGCTTGCTTTATAATTGGCACTCACGTCTTGAGTCAGTCATGAATGATAAGCAGTGAAGTTGATAGCCATAAATAAAGAATGTCTCACTTGAGCTGATACAGCTCAAATTAATGAATAATGTTGAAAATTTCTGAAGAAAAAAAATGAGATTTTTCGAATACAGATAGTTCCCCCCCCCACACACACACACAAGAAAGTTTTGAGATGGCGCCTCTGACTGAAAATTTTATCTCCTGGACCACCCAAGTTGGCTCCCTGTGCCTCTGACAGAAAGTTTTTATTTTCAGATAAAAGTAAATGTAATTAATTCAACAACGACATTTGGCAGCATTTTTGCCGAAAACGAATTTTCGGCGCAACTGAGATTTTGGACCGAAAACAAAATCGAATTTTCGGTCAACCTCTACCTTAGATTTAATGTTATATGCTATACTATTGTTACTAATGACATACATTAGAAATAAACATTGCTAATCATTGTCAATAAAATAATT
The DNA here is from genome assembly GCA_963932465.1 of Maratus speciosus. Classification (NCBI taxonomy): domain Eukaryota; kingdom Metazoa; phylum Arthropoda; class Arachnida; order Araneae; family Salticidae; genus Maratus; species Maratus speciosus. The sequence goes on along the minus strand of OZ010787.1, from coordinate 389,747,179 downwards.
TTAATAATTTAAAAGCAAAAAGTGAAATAAAAGATAAACAACCAATAATAAAGTGATTTCAAACTAAAAATCAAAACAGAAAATAATTATTTTCATTTGCAATACATGATAATTATCTACAACATCAAAATATTTAAACAGGCATTTAATTTGTTTTATTTATTTTCGAATACAGATAGTTTCGCTCCCCCCCCCCCCCCCCCCCACACACACACACACACACAAGAAAGTTTTGAAATGGCGCCTCTGACTGAAAATTTTATCTCCTGGACCACCCAAGTTGGCTCCCTGTGCCTCTGAAAGAAAGTTTTTATTTTCAGATAAAAGTAAATGTAATTAATTCAACAACGACATTTGGCAGCATTTTTGCCGAAAACGAATTTTCGGCGCAACTGAGATTTTAGACCGAAAACAAAATCGAATTTTCGGTCAACCTCTACCTTAGATTTAATGTTATATGCTATAATACTAATGACATACATTAGAAATAAACATTGCTAACCATTGTCAATAAAATAATTTTTAATAATTTAAAAGCAAAAAGTGAAATAAAAGATAAACAACCAATAACAAAGAGATTTCAAACTAAAAATCAAAAAAGAAAATAATTATTTTCATTTGCAATACATGATAATTATCTACAACATCAAAATATTTAAACATGCATTTAATTTGTTTTATTTATTTTCGAATACAGATAGTTTCGCCCCCCCCCCCCCCCACACACACACACAAGAAAGTTTTAAAATGGCGCCTCTGACTGAAAATTTTATCTCCTGGACCACCCAAGTTGGCTCCCTGTGCCTCTGAAAGAAAGTTTTTATTTTCAGATAAAAGTAAATGTAATTAATTCAACAACGACATTTGGCAGCATTTTGCCGAAAACGAATTTTCGGCGCAACAGAGATTTTGGACCGAAAACAAAATCGAATTTTCGGTCAACCTCTACCTTAGATTTAATGTTATATGCTATATTAATGACATACATTAGAAATAAACTGCTAACCATTGTCAATAAAATAATTTTTAATAATTTAAAAGCAAAAAATGAAATAAAAGATAAACAACCAATAACAAAGTGATTTCAAACTAAAAATCAAAAAAGAAAATAATTATTTTTATTTGCAATACATGATAATTATCTACAACATCAAAATATTTAAACATGCATTTAATTTGTTTTATTTAAAGATTTACACATAAAGGCTAATTTAGCTGCCTTTTATACAATTTACTCTGTATGAGTCCAAAAGTGGAAAACATCCTCTTAATCAGGCCCTGACTATCGCACGGGCACCCGGGCCCGTGCCTTGGGCACGAAATTTCTGAAAGGCGCAGAATTTTTCATAATTGCATCTAAATTCCCATTAAAATAAAAATCCTAATAGTGAAAAAAAAATGTGATATTTGAGATATTAATACGATAAAATGACAAAAATATATCTCAATATATGGTTAAAAGCACATTTCAATAAATAGAAAAAATATTTTATTTTTATTCTTGCAATCGTTTTTCAATTTTCCGGAAAACTTTGAGTTGACACTTTTCGAATCAGTGTCTAATATGTAAAAAAACTAGTATCAGTAAATCAATCAATCTAAGGGGGCACGAAAAATTGAAAGTGCCCTGGGCACAGAAACTTGCTAGTCGGGCCCTGCTCTTAAGGCTCCGGTTCCGTCAGGCGAAGCGCTCGCGAGCTAATGCTAATCCTATGGGGAGGATATTTGCTAATATCTCGTTTGCATTTCAACATTTTTAGATACTTTTTTTGCATTGGATAGCTTAGATGCATCTCTACATTGCTCCTTTTTTACTTTTTCCATTTTGGTTGCAGATATTTATTTATTTATTTATATAAAGTTAATTTCACTTTCAAAACTGCTTCCGAAAATGAAAGTGTCATTATAAAAAATATCTGCAACCAAAATCAAAAAAGTAAAAAAGGGGCGATGATGAGATGCACCTTAGCTATTCATTGCAAAAAACATTATTTAAAAATGTTGAAATGCAAACGAGATATTAGCAAATAACCTTCCCATAGGATTAGCATTAGCTCGCGAGTGCACGGGGACAGGAGCTTTTCCTTTTGCAGTACAAAACAACTGTATTATAGCAAGGTCTTTGTAATATACACAATTCTTTAGAAGCGCTATTGATCTTTACCATTCCAAATAGATATATATATATTTTTTAATCAGAGTTCCATTGCAGGAGCGTGTGCTGCTGTTGTTGTTATGTGGATTTAAATGCGCCTATCATGGCTGGAGGCTGGAATCATATATAAATTGTTCAAACTATTAAGTTTTAAATTAACTAATAAAGTAGAAATAGGATGATATTGTGAATCAATAATAGTTTACAAGGTAGCTTAAGTATAATATCACAGTAGCAAGATAAGTGTACAGTAAACTCTGTCTAAGGCGGAATCGCTCGGGACCGAGAAAATTTTCCGTGGCATACAATATTCCAGCTTATGCAAAAAAGACCCCTCCACAAAAAAAAAAAAAAAAAAAAAGAAAGGAAGAAAGAAAGAAAATGCCCAAATCTTATATATTTTTACCTTCGTAACCTTTAGTACCGTTCTTGAAAATGAAACTTTTAATGAAATCAGACTTGTTATTAAATTTATGGTTTTTAATAATTTCGAAAAATATTATTTGATCACTAAAATATTACGAATACGAAATTGCTTCAATTCTGAAATTAAATGAAAATCATTTACTTTCACAAATGCAATTACATGCCTTATATTTCAAATAGTAGCGACCAAATGACTGAATTGCGTAGACGATCTTCGGAAGTGAAAGTACCAAGCAAGCAAAACAGTGACATTCTTTCTCTAGTACAATGAGAAAGAAAATCGTCGGCGGGATTGATTTAGAATCGGATAGCATTTTTCGTTTCCGATAAACGGATTGGATGTTGAGTTATAATGAATTCGAGCTCTCCGATGAAGATCTTTTATTTTTTGTCCTGACCAATCGGTTGGAAACTAAAATTCTGAAATATCCGTTGCCTTTATAGATAAATGTGAAACGCTATTCAATTTCTTCATACTGCTGTAACAAAAATGCCTGCAAATTTGACGTTTACCCCCAAAAATGACCGGGAATTAGACAGAAAGTTATCACTTTGAATTTGAGTACAACCTTAAAGCATAATGTATTGTACTTTAGAAAATACACATAGTTTCATAAATGTGCATTCTATTCATAATAATGACTTTTAAATTAAAATTCATGTAGGAAAAAATGAAATAAGAAGGAAATACTTAAAAGCTACTGTTCTTTTAAATAAACTTTATTAATCTATTACTGGATTTAATTAAAATGCTCGCCATAGAGAATTTGACGTATATTTATCAGTATTAAAGTTACATAAACCAAATGCCTTTCATTTTTAAAACATCCTTTTTTCCGCCTTATGCAAAATTTTGATTTCGGTGGGACCTAAAAACCTTTCCGTTTCCGCATTAGACAGATTCCGGCTTATGCAACATGAATTATTGTTATTCTCTATGGGTTCGCCGGGACTCGAGAAATTTTCCGCGATAGACAGATTTCCGGCTAACACAGAATCCGCCTTACACAGAATTTACTGTAATATACACAATACAGATTTTCCAAGATAAAAGCAAATGATTTACATAGGAAGTAGAAATGTTGAATTATATGTGAGTGAGATCTGAGCTATATATGGGGCATTCTCACAATCTTTTAACTTTCATGTCCCTGAATAATAATTTTTTATTTAATATTGTGTTTTTTTTTATTTCATATACTTGGGAACATCCCATTGCATGATTGCACAACAATACTAACGAGATAAATAAGTTTTGGACGATGTTGGGGGTCCAAACACATGGAAAACTCCTCTACCGTCCCATGTCCCTGATGCTGATTTTGAAGTTTGGAGCTGTCTAGATAAAATTGTTTCAATAAAAATAATTCGATGTAATTTTTTTCTGAAACTGGAACTATTGTTTTATATAAATATGTAACTAAAAATCAACCTGCGCACATTTTTAGGGTTGATATTATTTTTTGAACTCTGTCCCTGGGTTTTAGATTTTTTACCATCCCTCTTGTAAAATTATACAGAAAATCACTTCAGATGCAGCGACAGAATTTTTTTCAAGTTTTTGCTCATGCAGTATGCTAAAGAAATAATGTCTAAAATTCTTTGACTGGAAATTTACTGCAGAACATAAAATCAGCATTTAAATATCAATTTCAAGCCCCGTGGCTTTATTGGTAGTCTTACCGTCCCCAAGGCTTATTCCTGTACTTTTCGAGGTAAATTAAAAAAAAAATAATAATTTAATCCAATGTTAACAACTGTTTCGAAAAATCAATGAACATTGTGGCTATCACTTAGTCTTAACATGATTTTCCTAAAAATAGGTGGTAATTTTCCTTACCGTTCCATCCTTACCGTCTCTTTTTTTTTACCATTTCGTCCCTTTTTTTACCTTATCGTCCCTTCTTTAACACCGCTTCAAGACAATGTTATACAAAAATTCTGTATTAAAAATACTACATTTGTATTATTTCTTATTTGAATGTCCTGTGGAAACTATGCAAATTCATTATATAAGTAAAAAATTAGAGGAAAATAAAAAGTTATAGGGGTAAAATAATAAGGAAAATTAAACTCCCAAGTTTAACCTAAACTTCAGTTAAATAAAAGAAAATTTCGCTGCTGACCATTTTTTCTTTATTTTGAATCATTAAGGCATTCGTCTATCAGATTAAAATGTTATTTTAGCAAGTTTAATTTTGCCAGATTTTTTTCTCCAAAAGTCAAAAGATTGTGAGAATGCCCCATATATAGAACAGTCTTATTACTTTCATGTTTATATTTGAATTTAATAACCTTAGGAAAATATACAAAAAATGTTCAAACAATACACAAAATTGATTTTTTAAAATTAAAATGATTTGTAAAAAAATCATTTGATTTAAATCGTGATTTTAATCATTTGATTTAAATCGTGATTTAGATTAAAATCATTTACACCCTGATTATCACTGACTAGTGTTTTAACTATTTTAGATAGAAGATTTAAAATATTAAATTTCAAACTATTATATTTATCAAATTACTGACACAATGGGGGCTTTAGAGGGGTTAGTTAAAAAACAAAAAGGATCTGAAATAAATAAAAATGTCTTGAAGTACATAATATACAATAGTGCATGGAATGGTATTTACCTATTCTTTACTGTTAAACTTCATGAAACTACTTGATATATCTACTTGTATTACGAATATGAAATAAATGAAACTGTGTGTTTAATGTTTTAAATCTTAAATACAATGATTTCAAAATAAAGCTTCAGAACTGACGTTTCAGGTCTTTGATCTGCTGATTTACTAGTTTTATTACCACTATAAATTTAATTAATATAATAGTTTTTTTTATGTACAGAGTTGTATTGTCACAGATGAATAATCAAACATTTAAGGCAGAAAAATATAGATTTTTAACAACTTGTGTGACTTAAAAAATTGCTTTTATTTAAAAGGGGGAAGGCTTGAGCTACATGAACCCCTCCTTTATTTAAGCCCTTAAACATTATTCTCTGCTTCCTAATTGGTTTGATTGATTGCCAGATTATAAAATATTCAAAGCACGAGCACTGTTTAAATAAAAAATAATTTGATTACAACATTAAAAATTTTATTAATTAAATGAAATTAATTAAAAGCAGCTATTTAAACAAGAAAAATGTTATAACATTCTTGTAAGTGCAATTTAAAAATTAAATTTGATTACTTAACTTTTCAATTAAATCAAAAGATTTTATGCATTATGAACATTACTGAAATTGCACTTTTAGTAATGTCCACATGGGGTGTCCATTACTGGAAATTGGCTAATTAAGCATTCCAGTAATGGACACTGGTCTTAGAATGTTAAAAATAAATGAAATTTTGTAAATTGCCATTAGTATATAAAATTCAACGTTTTCAATTCTATCAAAATAAAAGCATGCAATTTTTGCACACACACAAAAAAAGCTAAATTAATTAATTGAAGTAGCACTCTTAATAAGATTTTCACTGAAAAACAGTGGATCCGTGAAACATTATTTTCTGCTTCTTGATTAGTTTGATTAAGAGTGTCAACAATAACTCAACAGATTATAAAACACGCAGGAGGAGTTATAAAAAATAATAAAAGCTAATTTTTATTGCTTACTTTTTTATAAACCAAAAACTGTGCAGGGTGTCTATTACTGGAAGGGTGTCCCTTTACTGACACATCTACCCTATATTGTTTAATTTTTTGCACGCGAACGTAAAATAGGTTCACCATCCGTAGACATATTTAAAATATTAATTTTAGATTAAAGGGAATTTTTTTGCGTAGAAAATAAACAAAATTTTTAAATTTGTATTTTCTGAGAGTGCATCTAATGCATCTGCGGGGCCCTACAACTGAGAGCTCGCTGGAGCATCGCGAGTCCCTGTCACAATCATACCTTGCTCATGGTGCTTAAAGGACACTATAACATTATAATCCTAGTGCCTTTATAACAAAATCAAAACTCTAGGAACAGGGCCGAAACTAGCCTTTCTTGCGCCCCCCCCCCCCTTTCTTCCTCAAAGTATATTTACAAAGAGAATTTTACTAATTTTCTAATCGCCGACTTATTTTAAAATTTAAAATATGTAATCATAAAATATGTAATACTGAACTACGCAAATTGAATGTGGCGTTTGTTGCAATTATAGTTCGTTCACATAAAAGAATTCGCATGTATTACCGGCTATGCACAGTGTTTGCTTATAGAGTAGAGTTCCGATTATCAGAGTCCCGCTTAATCGAGTTTCCGCTTTAACCGAGTTATTTTCTTCTGATGGACTGATGGATTTCATTATTATGAAACAGCTATTATAAATGAAGCGTTAGGTGAAGATGAAAGAGCAGTCATAAAAAGTTTGAACTCTGATTTTCTGGTCAGAATGGGGGAAAAAATGGCCATATTTTATTTATTTATTTATTTTTTTTTTTTTTTTGCAAAATCAAACTTTTACGACTGCTCTTTCATCTTCACCTAACACTTCATTTATAATGGCTGTTTCATAATAATGAAATCCATCAGTCCATCAGAAGAAAATGATCGATTCCAAAGGTATAATCTTTCACTTGGCGCCCCTTGGCTCTGGCGCCCGGGGCACATGCCCCCTCTGCCCCCCCCCCCCCCCCCCCTAGTTTCGGCTCTGTCTAGGAAAATCGCGTAACAAAATTTAAAAAACAGTCATAATTTCATCAAAATATAGAAAAGATTGAATAAAGAATAAAAGAATTGTGTAATCTTATATTCAAACTAACAGGCGAAAATCAGATAGGAAAGGGAACAGGAATAATGTGCTAAACTAAATTTTTCTTTACGATTAATAACGACATAGAAATAAAAAGAATTCTTTCCTCTAAACCGAGAGAGAAAATATTTCATTTAGGAAACAGTCCCCGTTCTTCATCGCGCGCGACGTCAGACGCTCAGCCTCTCACCCCTCATTTATGAAGTGGGAGCAGTCGTCATTGATCTGCCTTGCTTCAACCGGCAGTGGCGGCGTCGGGCCTCACCTATTAGAACAGCTGCCACACACAAACGGTAGGGAAGGATGTATATTGGCGACAAGAGCACTCTTTGGCGACTTCATTTAGGAAACTGTCACGAAAACGTGATATTACATCACATATCGTATTTGTGGCTGTGTAAAAGGCGCTTTTCCTAAAAAATACTCCATCTGTTGTACGTGTATGCTAATTTAAGCAGTATCGTATTCAGAAGCATTGCAAATAAAGATACGCGCTTCTCAAATTAGCGTATGTTGTTCGATATGAAAATACTTTTCCAATTAAATTGAAAAAATAAATTTTTCAGCGACAATCAATAAATAAGGATGCAATAATCAAATGAAACCATACATCCCTTGCTCTCTCTCGATAATATGAATCTTTCAAATAACCTATAGATACGAATATAGATTATAGTTGTACAAATGTCAAAGTTGGGATGTCTATCCAATTATACATTCTAATGCATTTTGAAAAAGCTAATTAAATCAGCTAATTAAGAAAAATTGTTTCCCCACACACTACGAAAAATCTAAATAAATATTCACCGTAGAATATCTTACCTCATGATTTGCTAGAAGTTGGCAGATTGAATTTTTGTTTCTTCAAAAATAATTTAATACTTCCCGGGAAAAGGAAATATTGTTTTCTTCACCAATAAGTTTGATTTTTCAAAAGAAAACGGTTTTATAAATAAATTTTAATTTTTAATTATACATAACTAATTATCGGAAAATTTATTTATGATGATATTGGTTCTGTGGATATTTTAACTAGAACAAAAAATAAATTTGATAATGAAAATAAAAAATATTTTATAATGAAAATAATGTGATATTTTACGAAATATTTAGTTCCTTTGGTCAACGTTAAAAAAAAATTCAAATTAGTGAGGTTTCGTGCTGATGCAATAAAACTTCACAAATTAATACATTATTAGCAGATAAATGTTCCCTTTTCCCCCCCCCCCCCTCCCTCCTCCGAGGGATCAAATAGTTTATTTAGCAATAAAAGGCTTATCATCACTTTTAAATAACTTTCAAACTAAATTGCTAAACTCATTCAAAAAGTGAGGCTAAAATACATCTTTTCCAGTATTAAACGTTTGGTCCGGCCTACGACAATGTTCACAGTAAATGTCGAGCCATCGAAACCAATTTCGACATGACAGACATATACAAAAGAGAAGCGCGCAAGAGTAAATTTAATCAAAATTGAACAACCACCAAGCAGCCATTACAATTTTTTTTATTACATAGCTAGGCAATCGTTTTTTGAATTAATGTATTTAACAGCTATAATTCAGCGGAATTAATTACAAAACAGTTATTTTTTGCTTCAATTTTGACAAATACATTTTAATATTTTCTTATTTGAATATGTCTTGAGAAAATTTCAATGTTCAGAGAAAGTCATATTTTAAATCATTGTAAAGACGTGTGAAAATTTAAACATACTTTTTTTCCAGTGTCCAAATTGATCTGACATTTTATGTCCTTATTTCACAACAGTAAGTCGGCCCTTCTATGGACAGACCAGGACCTCCTTAAGGCTGCTCATCACTCAGTTTCCGAATTCCCTTCGGTAATGTTAAATCTTATGGTCGTTTGATGCATTCATATATTTAAAATATCTTCTCGGGATATTTATATTTTTTACTTCTGTTTTCTGTGTGCTCTTCTTAAAGGACGTCTATTTTTTTTTTTTTAGTTCTCAAAATTTTTCTAAAATCTATGGTTAATTTTATATCAAGTGTTAAAATTTTACTCCCAGTTTGTCCGTTTTTAACACATAAAATATTAAATTAAGCATAGATTTTAGAAATATTTTGACAGCTAAGAAAAAAAGAGACATCCTTTAAGAAGATCACACAGGAAATAGAAAATATTAATACCCTGAGAAGATATTTTAAATATAAGAATGCATCAAACGCCCATAGACTTAACATTACCGAGGGGAATTCGGAAACTGAGTGACGAGCAGCCTTAATATCTATATCGATAAAGAGGAAATCTTGGTCTAGACAATCTGGTCAAATTCCGGACGGTTGGTAAATAACTTTGACTCCCAAAAATTTCATTATTAAAAGTAATATGTAAGAAAACATGGCCGTAACATTTCTTTTCTTTTTTATGAAGATAAAATGGAGACAGACACTTAAAAATAAAGGAGTACTTAATTTCTATATCAAAATACTATACTATTAAAGTACATTAAGTTAAAATAGTACAACATAACAATTACAATAGAACACAGTTGTTAAAATAGTACAACATAACAATTACAATGGAACGCAGTTTACATTGTTGTTTACTTACGAAAAAAAGGGGGTGGAAGACCCCGAATGTTAGGTGCAATCACCCAAAAAAATATCAATTCTATTAATAATTTAATAAAACTCTTCATTAAGTGGTCTTATAATAAAATCATGACGAAAACAAAGTTGCGATTAATTTATATATCGCCTGCAAAAGATCACAGTGCAGTTAAAAGTTTTAAATTTTAAAAAAGGAATCTTAAAATAATAAAAATGCGAGAAAGTATTTTATACCAGAAATCTTTTATGGCAATATTTTTATTATCTTTAAAATTAAAAAATACAGCATTTTGAAAGTCTTAAAAAAATTAAATGAGTTCATTTAAGTTTTACAAAGGACACTCACAAATGTTGACTCCATGTAATAAAATGCAAAACATGCAGATGTTTTTTCAAAGAAACCAAAATCGTCTGAGAACAAGTAAATTCTTAATCAAAATATGAAATTATAAAGCATTCAAAATAATTGTTTTGGTTTTATACATTGCATTGAGTGACGATAAAGCTTACATTCTGCATTTGATTGTGTGCCTGTAAAGTAGAAATAAAATTTCGAGACAAAATATTTATCAAGAAAAGAATTTTTTCTATTTTGAAGGAAGAAGTAAGAAATAGATTTTCATAGCTTGCTTTAACTATACATACAGCCATTCTATGTAAATTTTATGCAGAATGAATGAATGGTGATATTACAATATCTTTATTATTATTATTGGTCGTAATATATTTTAACTACCACGCATGAATTCTATACCTCTTATGTGAAATAAAAACAGCGCGGAGCGATTGGCCAGAGAGCAAGATTTCGATTCTGTACATTAAGGAGAAAATAATTTAATTCATTACCAAAAATCTCTCTAAAGGGAAAAATATTCAAAGAATTTTTGCCAGTGTTTTATTAGTACTAAAATATTTTCACTACAACCAAATTTTGAAGTTTCTTTTAGTATTTGAAGTTTATGCCATATATAAAACTTCGTTAAAAACATACTTTTGTAATAATTTATCAACTCGAAAAATTTCTGCATATTTTTTACATCCAACTTTTATATCTAGAAAAAGGCATCATCACATGGAGTAAAAAAGACTAAATAATTTATAAATATTTTTCTAGAGAAAGGGGATACATAGAAATTAAATTATTTATCTTGCAATACTTTCTAAATAACTGAAGAATACGCTTAGGCGTATTACTTTTAAGAATACTCATTAAATAGAAACAAAACAAATTTTAATGTTTTGAACTGTGTTTAAATTCAAGGTTTTTATCATCTTTTCTTATTACGACAGGGACCAAGTTTTTGACGAGAGAATATTTCCCAATAAAACAATTAATTTTTCAATAATAATCAATATCGCGGAACTGCAAATCATTTTATAAATAGAAAAAATAACTTTAATAGCGTCAGAAGTTTAACTTTTAAAGCATACTAGTTTCGGTAACATTAAGCGTACCGTCGTCAGTGCAAAGAATAATGGAAATTTTCTCGAATATATAGGAGAGAAGCGGATTCAAGTGAAAGGTCTCCTGTTTTCCTATTGGTCAATTAACCTTTCACTTGAATCCGCTTCTCTCCTATATATTCGAGCAAATTTCCGTCATTGTTGCCGACGGTACGCTTAATGCTACCGAAACTAGTATGCTTTAAAATTTAAATTTCTGGCTCTATTAACGTTGTTTTTTCCATTTATATTATATTGCGCCAGGTATCATCTTATTAATCATGCTAATCATTTTCTTCGTTTTGGTTAAGTTATCATAGCTTTACTAAGTTACCCATAGCTATATTTTGACACCACTATTTTCGAATAATAATCATCGCCTTTTTTTAATCACAGCTTTTAGCGATAAAATAAGGCGAAGACTACTATTAGAAAGAGTGGTACCCCAAAAAATTGTAGCAGTTGGCAAATATGGTTAACTCAACTTCACCGAAGATTTTAAAGGATTCAAGAAACGAGCAATTTGAATAATTTAAAAATATTGAACATGTTAACGTCAGCAGTCGGTGCAGGGTTCCCCCCTCTTCTTGTGTCCCCTTTGTGTGAGAAAAAAAGTTATTTTTGAGAAATTTATTACTTTCTTATTAAAAATTAAAGTTTGTAAGAAAAGATCAAAACCAAGTATTTATATATAGTCCAGGCAATAGGGAATTTTACCTAGCAAAATTAATGGTAGTTCTGGAAATCGGCTTAATTTATGTTTTTTGGGTCGCTGAATCCGCATTTTTAACTTCCCACCAAAATTTCCCCCGGCAACCCTCCAAAATTTTGGTAAAAAGCCCCCAAAAAGGTTTTTATTAAAAAAATCAATTTTTTATTGTTTTAGGGGAAAAGTATTTAGAAATTCAGAAAGTAGACAAAATTTGCAACAAATTAGATACATGACATTATGACTTAGGATGAAGGGGAAGGGGGATCTGCCTCGGAACATGCGCCGTGGTGCTGCGTGGACTAAGTTGCGCAATTCCACTTAACCACTCACACGTTTACATTCGCCCTCCCATCTCCCCTCCGAACTTTCCTTATAAGGTTTACTTTAAGTTTTTTGGGTCGCCGAATCAGAATTTTTAACTTACCCCCAAAATTCCCCCCCCCCCGAAAACCCCCCAAAATAGTTGTTATTAACTTAAATTTCTTATTGTTTTAGGGGAAAAGCATTACGAAATTCAGAAACTAGCCAAATTTTGCAATAAATAGGATATATGATATTATGACGTAGGATAAACGGGGAGAGAGGGGGCTTCCTCGGAACATTCCCCGCGTGCTTTTCTCAAAAACCAAATTTTTTCAAAAAATCAACTTTTTGGGAGGTTGCGGGGTGAAATTTTGGTGGGAAGTTACAAATTCGGATCCAGCAACCCCCCAAAAAAGTGAGTCGAAATCCAGAACTAGTATTAATTTTTCCAGGTAAAATCCCTTATTGCCTGGACTTCATAACTTAGTGCACGTAGCACCGCAGTGCATGTTCAGAGGCAGCCCTACCCCTCCCCGTTCATCGTACGTCATAATGTCATGTATCCTATTTGTTGCAAATTTTGTCTAGTTTCTGAATTTCGTAATGCTTTTCCCCTAAAACAATAAGAAATTTAAGTTAAAAACAACTATTCGGGGGGAAAATTTTGGGGGTAATTTAAAAATTCAGATTCAGTGACCCAAAAAACTTAAATTAAACCTTATAGAGAAAGTTCGGAGGAGAGATGGGAGGGCGAATGTAAACGTGTGTGTGGTTAAGTGGAGTTGCGCAACTTAGTTCACACAGCACCGCACGCATGTTCCGAGGCAGATACCCCCTCCCCTTCATCCTAAGTCATAAATCTAATTTGTTGCAAATTTTGTCTACTTTCTGAATTTCTAGAAACTTTTTCCCTAAAACAATAAAAAAAATTGATTTTTTTAATAAAAACCTTTTTTGGGGGGCTTTTTACCAAAATTTTTGGGTGTTGCCGGGGGAAATTTTGGTGGGAAGTTAAAAATTCGGATTCAGCGACCCAAAAAACATCTAGTAAGTCTTTTTCCAGAACTACCATGAATTTTGCTAGGTAGAGCCCCTATACGATCTCTATTGCCTGGACTAATACTAATTTTTGAAAGTCTTTCTGATAAAGTTTTCCTTCTGGTGAGCTTTTATTTATTTATTTTTTTTTTTTTTTTATTGCACATTTCAAATCTTAGCATAGTACAAGAAAATATAATATGAAAAGAGTGCTTTTATTGAATAAAATTTTGTGAATATTCCTCTTTATTGATAGGAATTTTTCAGGGATAGTTTTTGACATGGCAAGCGTGAAAAACTGGTTTAAATCATTAAAAATCTAAGATGAGAATTATAAAAGAGAAGGGACTGTGTATAAAGTATTTTTGTAGCATATTTTAAACTTACGTTGATAAATGTATAAATAATTATATTTAAAAATAGCAATTGTACTAGAAAATGTATTGTTATTTGAATTGATTTCATTAGCAATAATTAGCTTAATATAAATTATAATTTGCAGTTTTATAAATTTAGTTAAACAAGCTCTGAAATGTCTAAAATTTTGATACTACAATGTGGTTAAACATTTCCTATGAGTATTCATAAAAACATACTTTTGACTATAATCTAAATTGAAAATATATGAAAGAAAGACACAGCAATTTCATTGATAAAATAATGTTCAGCACTTTAAGTAATCAATATATACCAATATGAACCAGATATATTGCATATATATCAATATATACCAATCAATATATCTTATAAAAATGGAATTTTGATTTGGAACACGAAATTTAATGTCCCATTCTATAATGCAGTTAAGTAGAAAAGCTATTAATGATGATTAAAAGTAATTTCATCACTTAAGCAAAAAAAAAAAAAAAAAAAAAAAAAAATCTTTCTTTCCTTTATTTATTATATTTTGTATTTTTCTAATTATGTATTATATTTTCCCCTTTTATTAATTTATTTTTGTGCATGGGGCCCAAAGAAGATCCCCGAATGCACACTAATTTTTCATTTTTTCCCCATATATTTTTAGTGAAGAAATTACGGCAACCCTATGTCTATCAGGAATAGAATTGCTAATTTTAAAATATTCTGATTTTTGAACATTTTGCATCCAGTTGCATGTGAAAAACGTGTGTGTTTCACGTGGTTAAACATAATTCTGAAATTGGGCAGTACGGTTAAGAACACAATTGTCTTTACTTAATAGTAGACTCCGCTATTGAGATAGTAATTGTTTCAATTTGTTTCATACATTTAAATATTCTTACATCTTAACCACATTATTAAAAAATATATATTTGGTGAAAATTTTTAATGACGATTTTCCCGCTTAAGCTGCGAACGGACCACCCTTCTAACTGTTATCAGTATCGGCGTCTTTTGTTGTGGCCACGCGGTGTTTTCGATCTTTAATGACTTTAAAAGGAAAGGGACTGATGTGCTGCAAAAGAGGAACCTTTCCTTTAAGTAGAGTTGAGCTCCTTATCTCCTGACCCATTGTTGATTCCCCTCATCCTTTTGTGAATAAATCGCAGAAGGGTCCAGAACAAAAGATTTCCCCGAAAACTGTAGAAGGCTGGCAAAACAAGCGTGTGTATGCAGCCTCACATTTGTCGAAATAAATACTACATCAATTTCCCCCCATGAAATCAAGACGCGGGAAGACTTCATTCAGCTTTTCTACAGCGCGTACCTAGGGCAAGGCAAGTTGTGGATAGTCGTGGAAGCAGGCATTGCGTCATCCACGTGCTCAAATACAAATTTAGAACTAAGCTACGGCTACGGCCACCACGTGGCGGAAAAAGACGTCAGGCGCGCACCCAAAGAAAATTTAAATATTAGTTCCGGTCATTCACAAATTACAATAGCAGATGGGATACGGCCATACGTCGGCCTTCACTAGTAAAGGTTTTACAACAGGTTTAAGTTTTAAAAAATCATATGTACTTCTGGAACTTTTTACTTGAAGATTTTTAAGATCTGTTTTCTTTTAGAACAAAGAATTTGATTAGCATAATATTTCAACAGAAAAAAAGGTTTAAACATAATCTGAAAAAATTTCATAAAGTTGTCTCTCCCAGTTAGTTTCAAAAGATCTATCAAAAAAAAAAAAAAATCGGTACGTGTTTATAAGATATTTTATGAATAAAAATAGCAAATTTTTGCCATTCCAATGAAAGCTACCAGGTATAACTAGATGGGCGAAGATTCAGACAAAAATTATTACCGATTTACTGAATCACATAAATACAATTTTCTATGGATCTGGATAAATTCCAATTATTTTTTTGTAAGGTTTTTAGCCTGTAAGTCGCGTCGTCAATTTATTGTGCACTGTGAAGCATATGCACAGGAGTCTCTGGAACCCGACAACAGGGATTACGGGCTAAATCTTCCAAATTCCTAGCGATTGCTAATAATCATTCTGCCATCATCAATCATAAAGACTATAGTTCAGAAAAAGGATGGTGTTCTTAAAATTAATTTGGCAGCAAAATAGTGAACGCAAATGTTATAAATATTTGGGCAGTTTAATTTACAATAATTTTACACAGACATAGAGCCTGTGGTCTTCAAATAATGTAAAATAGAAAACTGAACCCAGATATTTTTAGGCGATTATGATTATTTTGAATTCACTTCTTCTAACAGACACACCATTATTCAGCAGAGTTTAAGCCACATTTTATCCATATCCCCTTCAGTAACACAAACCGTCGTTAATTCAACAATAGCCCATAAAAAGAAATACGGATATACGACGACAAAATTTGGCAATGTTACAAAATCGCGCCAAGCTCGCCTAAACGAGACACCAAACTACTATAACCCTTTCTTAGGCACCCAAAGAACAGAGTTGTTCCCGCTGCGCTCTGAATAGCTTTAGCTTCCCCGTTTTTCCCTGATTTCGGCCGCAACCCTCGGAATGCCTCGCGACTGACTCACTTCCAGCGAGAACTATTTTACTTCAGTAGGCTTACGGCTTACATGGATAGTAGTGTTTGAAATATAAATTGTATAAAACATCATTTTTGGCGCCAATGGCTGATATTAGGTCACGCCAGAAAATAGTCTATTTCAAAAAATATATAAATTTAACAAAACACAGGAAGCAGGATTATTGGATGAAAGAAAAAAAAAAAGAGAAATGAAATAAATATGTGGAAACGTTTATAGCATTCAACAGAAGTTAACGGGAAGTTTCTGGTTTTAAATTGAGAGACAGAGTTGGTCTTTCTGTTCATAAAAATTTGGTTAATTTATGTTAAATATTTTAAATGGACTTAAATACTAGAAATTGCACCCGAACCCGAAAAGACTTTGTTAGCGTCCGCTTCATTTCCGAAATAAACAGTTGAGACAATCTGCACGTTATTCTCACTGATTATTGGAAATTTTAAGCACTCAGTTAAAATAGAAAATAAAAAAAGAATGGGTTGGGAAGAAAAGGCTGACTTTACGTTTGGATTATAATTATGGTATTGGTCAAATAATACAGATTTACTTGTTGATTAATCAATGAAATGACTAAGCTCAAATTATTTTCACCGGGGCGCAATTTTTAATGAAAATAACTGTAAAATATAAATAAGGATGAAAAGTAAATAACAAAAAACTGTTCTGCCCGCGTCGATTCAAAAAAGGGGAAGAAATTGGCGTTAATAGATTTATTTTTACTTTCATATACAATTAATTATGATTATTTTTATTTAACTTTGTCTGATAAAGGAAATAAGAATTCTAATTTCAATAATATTTGCAACATACTGCTAGATTAGAACCATCGAAACAGTGTAAAAATCCTACAGCCACAGCAACGGCGGTGCAGGTAGTGTCCTATAAACAAGCGTCAAACTGGATAGGCACTTAGTATCGGTAAACAAAATCTCACCAAGCACCAAATAGAGTTGCTTTGGTCTTATGCAGACCCACTAGTGGCTATGACACTAGGACACTTGTCGAGAGTTGGCGCCTCTTTGCGCGAGAGATTTTATTCCACTTCTTCAAAAGTTTGAGATGTGTCGCTGCAACGGCAATATATTCATCTGATTGAATAAATTTCGAATAAAAGCTCATATATATCCTAGATGCTATGCGACTAAAACCACAGTGTAAAACTGTTTTAAGGGCCAAATTTTGAACGATATCAACGAAGAAAGAAAATCTCTTTTGGTCTCAAGCACGAATTTCGAAATCGAAACCGTTTGTTTACTTATATCCCCTTATAGCTGCGAAACAAATAAACAATAGTATGACATCAGAGAAAAAGAAAATGAGGTCTAAATTTGTTTCGACAAATCAGCCCACTACAATATTCGTCTAAATTACGCTAACGTAGACTTTTCGTAAACCAATGAAATTTTTACATAAAAAATAATTTTATTGTCGTTTTTACAGTATTTTTAAATCTAAGTTTCACAGGCGTAATAAAAAACTAATAATGCAATGAAAAATTCAAGTTCACTGTGAGTGCCAATAGCAAATAATGACGAGTGTTCGGGTTGCGACTCTGCAACCATACATAAGGATCAACAAAATTTCTTAAACGACTTAAAATAAATTCTAAATTATATGTAGGATGAAACTCGAACTCAGTAGAGTCTAACTTGGATTAAACTCGTTCAAGCAAACAGACATTTTGATATATATAAAAGAAAATAAGTAGGATCCAAAATATCAGTTGCCATGAAATAAAAATCTTACGTTGAATGTAGAGAATGAAAATTCTCATTTAATAAATAAAAAGGGCACAATTTTTATAACTATTAAAACATTAATTTCACATTTTGAATAAGTTTTATACATACTGCAAATAGGGACAATGTTTTTCGGAAACATAATTTTAGTTCACAATAAAGGGGGAACAGGGAGATTTACAAGAAGTTACTTGCTACTCCTAAAAGATTTTAAACTTAGTAAAATAAAAAAAGCACAGATTTATTTGTTTAATATAATTTAACAATACAGGATATCTCTAAATATCAGTTATTTTTAAAGACGTTAACTCAGTTGTTGAATAAGAAAATAAAAATGCTACAACACAAGAAAGACTGGACGATTTTGAATATTATCCAAAAGTAAAAAATGTTGAAGCCCCATGATTCGTTTCCACTTTTTTCCCAGTAACGCTTACATAAGATGATACGAAGATTTCTGGGGCGCATCATACGCTGGCTTAGCGGCTTATAACCCGGGAATTCCCGCCACTGAAAATTTTCACGGTTTCCCCCACGTGGTCGGAAAGCAGGTAAGGGCCACACAAACTTACACTCTAAGCATATAGTTGTTGATATGTTCGATCGCGACTACAGCTGAGAGATAGTCGTCTGCTATTTTCATCCCCCCCTTCCAACTTCATTCGACAGCAATGCCACCTGGCGTCTAAGTAAAACGTCCTGCCCCCGAGTCCGGGCCGGAGAAACACTGAGCAGAAGCGGGCGAGCCATGATAGGTGGTGTACGTAGAATGCCCGTCCGAAGAAAAGTAAGGATGAGTGTTGAGATTACTTGAAAAATCAGCTGTTTTATTCCCGCGCGGTCTGCCATCAAGGAAGAATCAATTGCCAATAATAAAAAAAAAACTAAACAGTATACGTCACTCAACAGAAATATGGGTATCAGCAAGTTATCGTTATAATTTTCTACGGTTTCCTTTTCGGATATACTCTATTATAGAGGCCAACAACTGCTGGTCACAAAGATACCGTTATTTTTATACAGAATAATTTACCTTATTTAATGACAGAAACTTTTATATTAAATAATTCGAAGATAGCCTTTCAAATTTTGTGGTGACAAACTACTTTCAAGCAAAAAGGTTGTGCAGCACTCTGGTATCAAATTAGTAGGAGAGCTGTTGAACATTTTTGAGTAGGTATTTGAGGCACCCTGAAAATTTGTGCAGCACTTCTTTTGTAATGCCTGAATACAAAATCGAATGTCTGGCTGAAGGATCGTGGCCCAAAACCTGTGCCAGACACGTGTCAAGTGCCATTTTTTGACACTACCCCAAAAAAGTATTTGAGGCACGCTGAGATTGAAACAGAATAATATTTATACTTAGAAAAAAATATTTTGAAAATGACAGACACTTTAGTCGGCCCAAAACCTGTGCCAGACACGTGTCAAGTGCCATTTTTTTTGTCTGGCACAGGTTTTGGGCCACGATCCTTCAGCCAGACATTCGATTTTGTATTCAGGCATTACAAAAGAAGTGTTGCACAAATTTTCAGGGTGCCTCAAATACCTTCCCTAAAATGTTTAACAGCTCTTGGACTAAATGTTTCAAAGATCAATGGATTATTGAATTTTTCCTAAATCAAAACCAATCCTACCAAAAGATCCTAGATTTCATATCCAATTAAATAATTTATTATACATTTTAACTAAACACTTGCTGATGCTATTTATTTCGTAAGACCAGATAAGTCATACAAAGTAACAGCTTCAAGCATCACAAACAGTACAAAGATTTGAGAATTGGGACAATATTAATAATTTAATGTAACAGTAAATAGGGCCACATTATAATATAACATATGGTTCCCTTGTGGAAAATTGCCATGAGGTCTATTTAGTCTTTAATATGTTTATAATAAATTCCTTTGGCGCAAAACTAGCGCAAGCTTAGTTAACAGTATCCAATGACAAGCGGGTTCCGCCAAACAATTAGAAAACATTTTACATACTTTGAGCATAGCATACAGTATAATATTAACAATTTACGACTAATATTTAGATTCTCCCAAAGTTTTGAGGTTAGATTTGTTTTTAGTGTACTTGTATTCTTACAACTAAATGTACCTTTTTGAAATGAGCGGTACTGTTTTTACGGAAAGGTCAGCAAGGTACAGACACGAACCCAGCTAGTGGCGTAGCGTACGGGGGGCAGTTGCGTCGGGCGCTAAATTTTCAGGGGCGCAATATTCTGAATTGCTCAGGCCCAGGGCACTCAAAACCCACCCTACGTCCTTGGACCCAGCGCTCCGGGACTCGGCTAGGTGAAGATTAATAGATTATTACATAGTTACTATATTTCTTTTTTTTAACACTTTGCAACAAAATTGAAAAGCGTTTATGACTTCGTCATAACCACTCGTTCTGTCCACCCTCTAATTATGGTAAATATGCTTCGATTTCAATGCTTTCTATATACATGTTGGTTTAGTATGTCATGTTTCGTACCGAAAATGGACTGTGTAGCATTTATAATTAGTTTACAGGGGTTCTCGAAAGAAACCAGATACATTGTAAGTTCTGTTGGCGATAATTGTTTGAAGTACACGTTGATGGTGTTACACTACTTCACATGATACGGAATTAATATGCATTGCTGTTATGTACCATAACACGTTTCCTCTATAAAAAGGTCATTGAGTATACGCTATAGGCAGAGGGTACACTAGTGAGTATAGGCTAGAGCTAAATAGGGTATACGGGGTTTCTAAAAAATATCCAGAATGTATGTGGTGTCAGGGTTGGCAAGTTTTTGATGCATGACGGTTTTTACCGGATTTTACCATGGTTTTTACCGTCATGTCAAAAACCTCTTTGTCAAAAATCCATTTTTTAGTAGTAGTTTGTTTTTACATTATGTGTTTTTCATTCTATCTTTAGTATTAAGTTGTTTCACATGAAATATTCAATATCGAAAAGGATCTAATGTATATTTATCCATCCGAGAAAAACAAAAAAGAATTGCATTAGAATAATATGTATACATCTCTGTTAGACGATCTCTAATATAATTTTAAGCTATTTAGCATATTCTACAAAAATTATATTTTTAGAAGAAATCCTATAACCCATAAGTATAAGATTAAAAAATATGCATAATTTCGGCAGAATGTAGTACACTGTTTAATGTGAAAACTCAATTTTTAACTATATATTTGTTAAGTAGTTTAGTCTAATTATTTCCTTAAACTAAATAAATATTATTTTTAAGCAGAAATGTAAATCCCTAAAGATCCATTAATTAAAAAGTTAACTGCATTAAAAAATAAATAAAACAGTTAAGATTCTTTCTAAATTTAATAATTTTAAAGGTAAAAGATTTTTACTCATATAGTCATATGTATGTAATAAAAATATGCAATGTGTTATTTCTTTCAATTCACTTTAAATAATGATTAAATAATTTCAAGTAAAATGTATACAGTACATAAATAGTTTGTCTTTATGGTAGCTTTAATAAATTTCAATTTAATCCCCTTCACGGCGAGCATCTTTTACAGAATTTTTAATCTTTTATCGCTGGTATTTTAAAACAGAAATTTTTGACTAGATGAATCGAGAAAATGCCTTGATTAAATAAGGCAAAACTAACAATAAAAAATAACTGGTAGGAATAATCATGAGCGTATATGTGACACTAGTCCCCAAGGGGTTAAAAATATTTCATGACTATTCAGGTATAAATTTATATCTAAAAATATATAAGCTGAAATGGTCTGTTTATAAGGTTTATATATATATATATATATATATATATATATATATATATATATATATGCACTAAAGTTAACAAAAGAGTGAAACTATAGTGTGTGTGTATATATATATATATATATATATATATATATATATATATATATATATATATATATATACATATATATAAATTCTATTTTGTTTTTTTCTTTTGTTTTGTTGTGTTAAATTTTAAGCCTAAAAACTTTCATCTGAAATCAGGACCTACAGGTTTGTATAAAAATTTTATTAATTCAAAATTTTAAGATTCTGCTTATTGAAGTGAAAATGACCATAATTGCATTTATGAAATACATAAGATTTGCATTTTAAAATATTATATCTAAGAATATTCAAATTTATTCAATGACCACAGTCCATGCTTGACATGTCTATTGTCATACTATATAACAATATTTTTGCATCTCTAAAATAATTTTAATGTATTTTATTAAAAATGTGTATTGGATGTTATTTAATAATTATAATAACATTTTATTATCATTTAATATTAATGTTCATTGCAGTTAGTAGAATCTATATTAGTGTAGATTATGACAAATATTGTTCTTTCCTTTTACTCTAGTATTTTTAAATTTTTCCCATTTAGGAAATGCTCTTTTAAATAAATTTAACAAAGTAATTGTGAATAATAATAACAAGAACTACAAGGAAAAATCAATCTAGAAATGTATTGTATGCTACACTTACACTATAAATTGGAGGAAAATCGAAAATGATAGGTTTTTGACGGAATAAACCGGTAAAAACACGGTTTTTACCACTGCCATGTCAAAAACCCAACCCTGTGTGGTGTATACCACCGTATACCCTCCACTACATCCTTGACAGGCAGTGATTAGCCAAAACACGTTTTAACAACGCTATACTATAGCTGTAGCATTAAAAATTTTTCACTAGCCCCCACAACAGAATTTAGATCCATTAACATCTATGAGTGATAATTGTTGTAAGCGCGTTTTCAATAATATTATGAAACACTTACTTCAAACAACTAAAATTTAGAAAAATATGTGTAAATTATATAACTCATACAATTATAAAGTTCAATACAAATATATACATTTATAATATATATATATATACAATTATACTGCTTATAAAGTAAAACTCTTTTAACTGCATAAAATAATTAATTTTTTAATAAGGCCAGCACAGTTTCTTTTTTAATTATTATTCTTAGACAAGATTTTTTATATAACAGTATGCCAATTCTTATAAAAAACATCTGGCGCATTTCCTAGTATATGACGCATATGTCCGTTGTATCAATTTAAGCCCTTAAGGCCTATATTATATCCCACCTAATTTTAATCATGATTTGCACCAGGAACTTAATTAAATTTTACCTTTTTAACTTTGTTGGAAAAAAGTTGAAAAATTGCTTTTCCTTATTTTGAAACGTTTTTTTTTCTAAATTTCCGGTGTGAATTCAACATTACAGAAACACAATTGCTTGCCCCTGAAAAGGTTAAAAAATAATTTTAAAGAGAATGCACATTCTATCAATTCCACGATAGTATTTATAGTTCGATTAATAACGATGATAATAATAATAATAATTATATCATTGTAAAATTTCATAATAAAGTCCCCACAACCCAGAAAAAACACGAGGTAAAACAGAAGAATGTTTTTATTCTTTAAAAATTCCCAGCCCCTTTTTCTTTCTTTCCATTTGGACAAATAAATTTTGAATTTTCAAAATCATTTATTAGAATACCATTAATTAGGAATTGTAGCCTGGTGTATGCATGGTAAATGCATAATAGACGAAATGAAATGCTTTTAGATGTCCATTTAAAACTACATTTGACTTTCATATGTTTGACTTTTATGAATTAAAAACTGTATAAAATCTCCTGTATAATTAAAAACATCTGGCACATTTCCTAGTATATGACGCATATGTCCGTTGTATCAATTTAAGCCCTTAAGGCCTATATTATATCCCACCTAATTTTAATCATGATTTGCACCAGGAACTTAATTAAATTTTACCTTTTTAACTTTGTTGGAAAAAAGTTCCTTATTTTGAAACGTTTTTTTTTTCTAAATTTCCGGTGTGAATTCAACATTACAGAAACACAATTGCTTGCCCCTGAAAAGGTTAAAAAATAATTTTAAAGAGAATGCACATTCTATCAATTCCACGATAGTATTTATAGTTCGATTAATAACGATAATAATAATAATTATTATATCATTGTAAAATTTCATAATAAAGCCTCCACAACCCAGAAAAAACACGAGGTAAAACAGAAGAATGTTTTTATTCTTTAAAAATTCCCAGCCCATTTTTCTTTCTTTCCATTTGGACAAATAAATTTTGAATTTTCAAAATCATTTATTAGAATACCATTAATTAGGAATTGTAGCCTGGGGTATGCATGGTAAATGCATAATAGACAAAATGAAATGCTTTTTGATGTCCATTTAAAACTACATTTGACTTTCATATGTTTGACTTTTATGAATTAAAAACTGTATAAAATCTCCTGCATAATTAAAACGATAATTCTGAAAGACAAGGCATTGAAGTCATAAGAAAAATGGCTATTATTTGATAATGATCGCTCCTATCCGTATTTTGAATAAATTGTAATTTATAATTATAAAAGGCTGATAAAAGAAACTTTTTTATTGAGATTTTTTTTCATTTATTGTATTATTTTTATTACATTTAAAAATTCGGTTTCAGCATTATTTAATCATTCCTGCACACTGTGCACAAAACTGCATGTAAAAGTTCACATATTTTAACCGGAGTTATAGCTTGTTTAAACAAAATTCTATTACTGAGCAACACTTACAGCTTTAATCTTTCGCAACTAGTGTCGCGTATAGAGTGCGCACATTTTATAGATAGAAAATTTCTCTTTATTTAAACACAGAACATCTGTGACTAAATTAAACAAACATTTCTACTTAAAATTACTCGGGCTAAAAGATTAAAAATTGTGCACGGGACACTTGCCGCGAAGGTGTTAAAATGATTCACCACCCCGCCTAAACAATGAATACCGAGTGTGTGCGTACTGTTACTCTAAAACCGATCAAAATCCGTTCATAAAATTTTAAACATATATGCATTTGTTTCTTGCAATTAAAAAAAATGCATTTGAACGAATGGGAAAAAATATATTTATTATTATTACTTTTTAAATATATTCATTTCTAAATTTATCCAAAATGTTTTGCATATATTTTAGCTTTAGATTAAAAGGTAAAAAGCGTTAAACTTATTTTGGTCAAGAAAAAAATATATATGCATAACTATTTAGTTTTATCATGCGCGCAATATTTATGTCCCTTTCACGTACTAATCCTATATATTTTAGCATATATAATTTTAATACTTATTAATGATTTTAAAACTTTGTTAGTGTAACATTAAATATAATATTGAATTATTACATAGTATGGAGCGAAAAAGGCAAAATTCTTTTCACACAAAAATCAAAATCTTTAAATAAATTTTGCTTTTGTTTGTTGTATGTTTCAATGTTTAACATTGAAACATACCCATAAGGGCAAACTTAATGACAGGGTAAAGTAATTTTATATTAATGAAAGATAGAATTTTTATTAGAGATATAATTGCACTCAAAGTGTTATAAAAATGGAAAATCTGAAATAGACTAACTTCTAAGCAACTGCAGTATTAGGTTTGCCTGAAGGCAGAAAAAAGAATCTAGTCTAAAAACAAGGATATCCCTGTAAAATACATATAATTAAGCGGTGAAAAGTTTTTATTAGGATGAAGGCATTGACGCAAAGGCTAGATCATGAAATAACATTTTGATACTAATGATAGTGTTGTCTGGCGCAATTTGCAACTTTTCATCCAAAATTCAACATGAAAGTTATTGCAAAGAATAGAAATTGAAACATAATGTCTTTCGATGGACAAGTGGCAGAAACTTAAAAATTTGCTGTTATTTTAAATGAATACCCCAAAAGTACCAAAAAGTAAAATTTCTTGTTAATCTTAGAATTCAAATTTTTAATTATCCCTAAGCTTCTCAAATATCAGTCCTATAAAAAAAAAAAAAATAGTGAGTTATTAGTAAAAAGGACTCTTTCTAAAGAGGCTTTAACCAGTAGGAGGTTTAACCAGTAGTTAGTTGAGCACGGTGGACCATCCCTTCAAAACTTAATTGTTTTAACTTCATATGTATATTTATAAATGACAGTAGAGTAATAATCAATATTTCAAGCCATAAATCGTATGGCCAAATCAAAATACACTCATTTTAGAGGAAGTTTGCTGTTTTTAGCCACAAATAGTAAAATTTTGCTTCTTGTAGAATTTTAGATTTTTTGTTAAAAAAGATTAGAAGTAGGGGAAAGTGGCTCCCCTTGGGACACTTTTTTTTTTTTTTTTTTTTTTTTCAATATTGATCAATTTTTAAATTTTCACCTGGTATTCATTCTTTTAACCTTTGCCTACATTATTAAATAGCTTTTGATGTTATATCCATTACAGAGAAAATAAAAAATATATATTTAATAAACTTGTGCTTTGTCCTAAAGTGTACCACCTGGTGGGGCACCTTGAGACAGTTAAAAATAGATGTGAAAAGTTCAATATTTGAATTACAATATAAATAGAATTGTTTATTCAGGAAAAGTAATTTATTTAAAAACTGATGAAGATAACTATTGTAAATTTTCTAAATTTTAGGGATACAACGAATATTCGGTATTCGGCCTTGGTATTCCTTTCCAGTTTTTTTCATGCTCCTAATTTGAAGGAATGTTCTTTTTATTTGATGAAGCCTATTCATAAGCAAGGGTATGCGCATCATTAATTATTAGACAATAGTGATATTTCGAAGCTTGTAAAATGTTGTCTACCAACTTTCCTGCTTGATCATCGGTGAATATATATATATATATATATATATTTTTTTTTTTGACTTAGCATCTTTGATACATACTTGAAGTTAAAATTTGGCTGTTTACTTTTTAAAAAGTAGTAACATGACGATTCATAGTGGTCTTGCTAACATTGTAGCAGATTTCCTAAAAGACATTTCGCCTGATAAATGTTTTGCAGCAGCTTTCTGAATATTGTCAGAAGGAATTGTTGCTTTTTTTTTTTTTTTTTTTTTATTCTAAATTTCTAATCCTTGCCATTGATAAGCCTAATGACTTCCTAAAATAAGAAATAATAATTATTAATACATACATGTTATGTAGATTAAATAAAAAATGTTTTAAACACAATATCTTTTTGTTAAAATATTTCGAGTAAAAGTCAGCTAGGCATATCTTGCGTCATAAGGTGCCCCACCTCCACTTGTCCAAAGGTGCACCATTCACCCACTAGAACTATTATTATACATCAATTTTATAGAGAAAGCTTTAAATTTCATTATATTACCTTTTATTTCAAAATATTTTCAATGAAATGTCACTTTGCAACTTATCAAATGAATATAAAAGTTACTAGACATGTTTGCAAAATAAAAATCTTAATAAATTCTTGCCTGCTTCATCAATGGAATTAAAACATGCTTGAAAGTTAGATTGTGCTGCTATCTATCTGCATCTGCAAGAGCTAAGTGTTAATTTAAAATCTAGGGCAAAAAATAAAGCTGTCCCGTGGTGTCCGTGTCCCAAAGTGAGCCCCTCTCCCCTATACAGAAAAAAAATGAAATTTAAAGATAAGGCGTTTATTTATTAGTATGTTAATTCGAAATTGTCCTTTCTATCAATACATACTCGTACTTAGAACATTTTCTTATTCTATATTTACATGGGGCACACTGAACCACTCCAGTAAAGGGCGCGGTGGACCGCTCTTTTATACGGATTTAATAGTGAGATTTTCAATTTAAGAAAAATTACAACAATGCTTTCTCTTTTTGCAGTTAAAATTAAAACTGCAGTTTAAAAAGTTCCAGTACATTGTTATTATTTGTTATATTTTTATAAAAGTTAAATAGATCAATCACCTCCTTCTTCTGTGCAATTTTAATATCTTGAAGAACACAGCTAAGAATAATAGCTACCAATTCATATTAAACTGAATTTTCTTTTATTCAGAAGGAAGGCTATTTGCATTTCTCTTTTTTTTTAAAGAACATAATAATTGTACCAGTAATTAACCAAGATTAAGTATAACCTAATTGAGTATTTAATGTGCTGTATCTGTAACTGAAGTCATGTTGTTACAAAGCAAAATTTTCTTAAAATTTATCTTATTTACATATTGTTTAAAACATACGAAATAATTTTTATTTAACCCTTCACTGCACGATTTTTTCTATTTTTATGAATTTTTTTAAAACTATACAGCGGTCTAATAATGGAAAAAATAGTAAAAAAAATTAAATTTCAAATTTTCAGCTAAAATTTGATATTTTATGGTGTGTGCTATATGTACACATTTAGGGTTTAAAAATATTGTATAGCTGCAACTGAATGAGCTTAAATTAATTAATTTTAGCTGCTTAACACTCTGCAATTTTTTTTATATTAAAATTTTTAAGTATTCAGTAAAAGTAATGAAAGTAAATCTTACCTTAATAGCTCAATGGACACTTTTTTTTTTTTTTTTTTTTTTTTTTTTTTTGGTTTCCGAAGAACAAATTCTATTTTTTTTGTCTAATGCAGCTATCTGACATGGACAAAATAAGTGTTATTCCGTTCTTTGGATTGTCCTTGATCGGTTAGAGTGATCATATTAGCCAAATTCATGTCACATAATGAAAATTACAATGTTTTTAGGTATGTGCTAGACTATTTAACCCTTCACTGCACCATGTGCAGTGAAGGGTTAAAATTTAGAGCAAAACCTTATTAAACATATTTATACATATAATGCCACTGTGCACAAAAATACTTTTACATGTTTTCATGCTTGTGAAGTAAATTAATTGCATTGAAAAATATGATTACAGATTTCTAATAAATCACTTTGCCCTTTAAATGTATATTAATACTATAATTTACCTTTCAGCATGCATGTTTCACTGTAGACATGGAGTACAGGGGTACACATTTTTAAGCTTTAAAAAGCATTTTTTTTTTTATTAAAATACTAAAACTTATGCTCCGAGAGCGTTATTGAATGAAGATTATTAACTAAAATATATTCAGGAATTTTTCCGTATAAATGGATCTCAATGTCAATAAAAAACTTCAAAAGTGGCCCGCTGTACCATATCTTCCCCTATTATGAATTAGAAACTAATTGTTGTGGTTTTATGGGGTAATATGTCATATTATATTTTACTATCTTTTATTCTTTAATATGAAAAAAAAAATGTATTTCAAAAAATGAGAAAAGGTTAAATAATATAAATTATATAATTTGTTAATTAGGGTTTTTTGAACAAAATAAAGTAAGCTTTCTCAAAATAAATGTTTTCTTAAACAAGGGTGCAAGAATTCATCGCAAGCCAAAAGACTGAAAACGTTTCGAGCTTTAGGTATTAACAAATGCAGATGGGGCTAGATGCTTTCTATTTGTCTTGAATGATAGCTAAAAATTGGTCTTTAACAATAAAAGAAAACGATTAAAAGTTTTTGCTTGTAAAATTGCTAAAATATCCCCAAGACAGAAATCAGACCTGAGACTTAAGATTTAGCATCCCACGTTCCTGAAAAAATTATGTTTATTTATATCTTTGTCCATTATTTTGATCCCGACTAATATAAAGCAAAAAGAAAAGTATTTTTTTTTTCTTTTTATCACATTGTTTCAATTTCAGGAATTACAATATGGCCAAGTTTTTGATAATTTCGACAGATTTAAAAGTATTATTAGCTCCTTAATATTTTTCAGTACAACTTTGAGAAATTATTAATTCAACATGGAAAAGGTGATTCTAAGCTTACAAAAAATAATCTTAAAAAGAGTTATTGACTAAATTGTTTATCAAAATTAATTACTTCCTACAGGAATTCTGAATTTTATGGCACAAAAATATTTCTATTTAGATCATTTCAACTTAGTTATATCTATTTCTGAAAACCATCAAAATTTTAAAGCACCTAAATACAAAATTTATCTCGTACAGTTACAAATGACCCAGACGAAGCTTTCGCTTGAAAACGCAACACTGTAGCATCATCTGTTAAAATTTCTACTGATAATTTAGTTTAATTGCAATACCAGGGTGTCTACAGAAATTGTAAAAAAAAGTTTCCTGATTTCTCTGACTATCTTTATCAAACTTCCCTGATTTGGATTTTCATTATTAGCAATACACATACGGTAAATTTCATGCGTGCTGCTTCCTCATATAACACAGTTATCCAGATTGCTAATATCTCATTTGGGAGAAAAAATAAGAGAAAAACATAAAAAATGCCTAACATTCATAAAATATTATATGACAGCAACATTCATAAAATATTATTTGACAGTTTTATAAGTTCGGACTCAAAATTTAGTGCAACAACTTCATACAGTGTCTGATGGATATATGGTAACCAGAAATTTTCCCCATTTTCTGAAAAATGTTCAATTCTAAGACATTACAGCTGACGGGATAGCTAACTGGATTAACCTTTTCCGGCGCTGTGTCCTTAAAAAAGGACACATAATTTTAATTCCAAAACTGACAAACGGCACCAAGAATATTTAACTAAAATTTTTCTATTATAATGTACATGAAAATAAGCAATTTCTTATTTTCTAATAAATTCGTTTATAAATTGCGGTGTCAGTCCATTATTTCATCAGTTTATAACCAGAATTACTCCGCGCCGGTAAGGGTTAAGCTGGCCACCTGGATCAGGTTATGCTAATGTACCTTTTAATTTAAAAAAAAATGGGTAAATTGCCTTCAATATAAGAGCTATCCATAGAAAACGAGGACATGTGATCATCTTAATTTGTGTTAAATGACAAAAACTCATTCCATGTGCATCTTTTGAAAAATATTGGGAGAGACTAGTCAGCATGTGAAAAAATAAGGTATATAAAACAGACAAATCAGTTTCATTGGCAAGGTGAAAATGGAAATATTTTCGCATATAGGTTAATTTCCCGGATTTTCGAGTATTTTTACGAACTTCCCCGACTTTTCCTTGATTTTTCCAGATTAATAAACCTTCCTGATTTTTCTATGATTCCCTGATTTCCAGATTCTGTAGACACCCTGAATATAATAGAAGTGCAACCATAATTATAAATAAACGGACAATCTATTTAGAAATTAATAGGTTCACTATGTGTGTTGCGTAACTGCAGCAGAGTGATATTAAGATATTTTATTTTTTTTAATAAATTTGTTTTTAAATTCCAGTGTCGTTCACTAATTTCGACTTTTAAGAATAGAAGTATCTTGCCTCTGAAAGGGTTAATAATCAATCAATCAATCAATCAATAATTCGTGGATTGTGTTACAAACACACTGAACTTTGACCCCAGCCACTTTTCTTCTGTAGTCATTGTTGTAGAACTTATATATTTCTCTAGAGACAGAAAGAGTTTGCGTATGCACAGTTGTCGATATTAATAAGGAGAAAATTAAGTATTTTTTTCAATTACGATAATTTTAACTTCCGGAATTAACTAAATAAAATTCATTCACAACTTATTGCAGCGTTCCCACAACGTTTGTTAATGTAGTTAGTTCGGTAAAAAGGTTAAAAAATGGTAGTACTCACATTACAAAAACAGTGGTCGTTTCAATTACTAAGCAACAGGTGCTTTATAATAGCTTAGGCACTTATTTTAAGTTTAACTGTATTAATCCCTCAACCTACCTTTTTTCCATTCATACACCTGTCTAAATAAAGTTTAACAAAGTGCTTCCAATAACTATATGACCCACTTCCCCATCATAAAAATGACTGAATACAGAACTCTTCAATTTAAAAAAATGTGCGGAAAAAGAAAGATTTTATGCGGCATCCTTGTAAGGGTTCCATAAATGACATTTATATATATGGCCGAAATGTTTGATATTAATTAGAATACTTGCTATTTCCATTAGTAAATATAATTTTTGAAAGAAATAAATTTGCTAAAGTTAAAAGACATGCTAGAGCAGACTTGGGATAAAATTATCGGAAGAAGTCAACTTTATGCAAGCTAATTAAATTAATCGTATTCCTTCCATTTATTTCTAATCGCACCAGGTATAAAATTTTCGTCAATCAAAGATTTCATTCTATGAGATGCCAGAGACCGGGTGAATATTTGACATCTGTCTGATTTTGTTTTGTTAACTTATAGCACTGTTTCGATGAATATATAAGTCAGTATTTCGTAAGTTTTAAAAAATACAATCAGAATGCCCTACGAAATATTTTGTACAATAATCTCTCATGGTATTTTTAAGAGAATCTTGAAACAAGATACAGGCTATAGTTAGACGCAAGAGCAGTATTAATATCGGAAAAGGGTTAAGGTGATCATGGGATTTGTTAAAAGATATTGTTTAATGACGAAAATATTTACAGCTTCTAATAGCACGCGAGATCACTAATCGAACAATTATTATGATAACAATGCTCCTAATAAACTCGTTCATGTATTTGTTCAGTTAGCACAGTATAAAAATGATAATTATTCGCCCTCTTCCCTCTATACGAAACCCATAATAACGAGTAACGAACTTTTTGGATTTAATTACTTCATTTGTGAAGTAAGTGATCAAGCAGAAAAGGTGAATTCCAGCGAAAAATCAAAGCCTGGAATTCGAGGGGAAGGGTGGAGGATGTGCTTGTCATAAGCGTGTAATCGGCTAACAAGCAAGAGAGCCAGATACGTGGATGCGGGGGATGAGATTTTTCTAAAGCGCTGATTGGGCAGCGCGCCTCTTCTGAGATGGATGATGATGCTCCCTAACAATCAATACCAGTCGCAGTAAGCGGCATCAACAGTAGAGAGAACAGAAAAGATGCCGCAATTCTCTCTTGGTCGACCCATTGCGACATGGCTAGGACTAATATAAGTAAAAGGGGGGAGGTTTAACGGCTAACAACAACAACAGTATTACAGCTTCAATTATAAAACGCGCTGTAACTGAGAATATCGATTTTTTAAACGTTTTTGTTAAATTGTGAAAAACGCATTTTTAGTCTTCCAGAGCATAAGCATCCTATTCCAATCAAAAGACGAAAACACGCGTTTTACATACTTCTGAGAACATCTTTCTTTTCTTATCTTTCTTTTTATTATTCTACTCAAATAAACTCAGTAAGTTATAGGTATTAAAAAATACAAATGTAGGAGAACGACTTCAATCGAAATTTAGTAGAAATTCTGCATGGGAAAACTTTCTTATATTTTGTTTCACAGAGGTTGAGTGGAGTAGGAATTAAAACAATATGGGAAAGGCTTCATTTTTAGACAATCAAGATAACTGACCAATTAGGATTATGAATAAATAATTAGATACAAAATAATTCATCGCTCAAAATAATAATTGCTACAAAATCGATATTTTTAAAACTTTAAAATATGATTTCGAAAATCGTTTCTGCAAATTCATCTATCGTGATGTGTTAAAGCTTTACTATGCATAACGTCATTATCAACCGAAAACACCAACAAGAACAGTCTTATCATAAATAGAGAGATCCCTAATAACAAACCAATAGTGGTTACAACTTTTAAAATATCGGGTCTATGGATAAATATAGTCATGCAATATTGCCCTAATACTTGGGCATTTATACTTTGCCAATATTCTAAAGAAATATTTCGCAAATGTAAAGTGAACATTGACGTTTCATTGGAAATATTTCCAATGTATAGCCTTTGTTGACAAAGCCTATATTACATTGGAAATATTTCCAATGAAATGTAAATATTGGACCAATGTTGCTTGCTACTAGGAATACAATTTTAATACTTTAAGAAATAAAACAAGAGTGTTGTAAATTCTTAAAGAAATATATAAGTTTGAAAACGTAAATTTAACATTTGAAATTATTATTGCCTTCAGACTAAGCTCTGATTTCGATATTAAGACATTGGGTATTATTGTGACGTGATCTGAGAGCAAGCGGAATGCAGATAATTTTCTGTCTCTGCTATAAACTGTAAATGTAAAATATTTATAAACAAATTAAGATAAAATTTAAATGAAATTACCCTAGACTTTTAAGTGGAATTGATTATTTTGCAATTTGACAATATTTCAAAAGATAACAAGAACCAGGGGTGTAGTGGAGGGTATACGGAGGTATACGCCTATACCTTCTGGATTTTTTTAAGAAGCTCCGTGTACCCTTTGTCTCTCGAAGAAAGCTATAGCGTATACTTGAGGCGTGACGTTAATGACTTTAGCGTATACCCTTAGCCTCTACCCTCTGGTTCTTTTACAACAACAACTACAACACTGACCAGAGCTACTATTCGTTTCTAGAGTTTTTAAAAGAGTTTACCCTTGATCAAGTTTAATTGCAAAATTTGTTTGCTGCTTTTATCAACGTTCGAAAAAAATTAACTTTATTAATTTTAACACAATTATTCCGGTTGGTAAATAAATCATACGAGTTGTAATTTTCCAATTAGGTGAAAAAGTGTCCATGCCAGGATTCGAACCAAGAACCTTTGGCGTAAGCTGCCAATGCTCTGCCAATTGAGCTATCCTGGACAAATCTGAGTAACAAATTACCTTTGTTAAAAAGTTCACATGAAACTAAATTTATTTAAAATGTTGACAGAAATAACTATGTATAATTATAATTCGAAACTCTTGGACACTCTTGTTATAATTTATGTTATTTATTGAAATTTATGAAAATCCAATCTCTGAGTTGAATGAAGATGTATGACAATATTTTCAGTAACCTTAGGAAAAAAATTATTTTTCAAAACAGTTTAGAATATTTTATATAACATTTCGAATTATTACAAAAAGAGAGAGTGCGAGAATACCTTATTAATTGTGTTT
This sequence comes from Maratus speciosus, assembly GCA_963932465.1. Taxonomy (NCBI): domain Eukaryota; kingdom Metazoa; phylum Arthropoda; class Arachnida; order Araneae; family Salticidae; genus Maratus; species Maratus speciosus. The sequence goes on along the minus strand of OZ010787.1, from coordinate 389,712,413 downwards.
AACAATGCATAAAGGATGCAAAACACAATATTTTTCAAAATTGAAATAATAAGCTAATATTAGACTACAAATATTTGTGGTGATATTTACATGGCTTGGAAGCAGTTTTGAATTCAAGCAATTTTCTCCAGATGGGATTTTTGCAGTCCTGGGAGGAGAGGCTATTATTAAGTTCCAGTGGAGAATTTACACTTCTAGACCATTAATAAACATAAAATTCTAAATCTTCCCGAGAATTCAATGCTTCGGAGGAATGTCCCTGCGCTTTCCCCCTGAATTCGTCGCTGGATGGAAGTTTAAAAAAAACTTTAAGGATACGATTCGTAATATATTTGGACCAGTGGCGTATCTAGATATGATTTCGGTGGACGTGGACTGACACACAGGGAAAATTGCTAAGACGAATCTTAAAGGACCTAGGAAAATTTAATTCTAAACAGGTGTGTCATAGCAGGTACCGCATCTCTTATACAATCACACCTGCTAAAGCGGAATCGCATGGCACCGGGAAAATTCTCCTTTAGACAGGTTTCTGCCTTAACAGGTATAATTATACTGCATTTTTTAAAAGTAGGAACCAAAATATTTTCCCCTCCAAGGCAAAATTGTTTCCGGTAAATGTATTTTACTGTTTCAATCGGGATCATAATTCTTTCTTTTAAGGCAGTTTCATTAACAATATATTTTACTTCATTAAATTTCTTAAAAGTTTTTGGTCTGAAAATTCGATAAAAAGGCAAAACTAATTCTAATTAACGCACATTTTAAATGCAGTAAAGTCTGTCTAAGGCGGAATCGATAGGAACCTACAACATTTTCCGTAGTAGACAATATTCCGCCTTAGACAAATTTTACTCTACGTCTATGGATTCACAGGGACTGGGAAAATTTTCCGAGCTAGACAGGTTTCAGTCTTACACAGAGTCCGCCTTACAGAGAGTTTACTGTTGTTAAGAAAAAGTAAAATATCTCTAATCAACGCACATTTTGTTCGGTTTAAATTAGTCTTTGTGAGTGGTCCAAACTGGTTACTTTCTGACACTTACGAAGTCAGATTTAACTTCAGATGCTTGAATTTTGCAGGTGCTATTTTTCAGAAAATAAAAAATTGAACAGCATTTTTCACATTTCAATAAATGCAAAGGATAATTCAAAAAATGTCAAAATTGAAATCTATTTCAGAACACTAACACTAGACAGAACCAGTCAAGACATTAGAGCCAAAGAAAGGTCGTCACGATACACCAATCACACATAACCCAAAATGTACACAGACGTCCAAATATTAACCCTTAAATGCCTGGTGTTGCTTTTCGGCAACATACCCAATTTAGGCTCTAAAATACTATTAGAATAATATTGAAGCTATAATGCCTAATGTTGCCGATAAAATGCAGTCTGAAAATATTATTAAATCGATTTTCAACATTTAGATGGCAACACTTGTGCTGCTTAAGAATAAAGATAAATTTATTTTTTCAAATGTTTCTACTTGTTCTTTTTGTTTTGTTTGAAAGCTTGCGAAATACCCTATTTTGACCTTCAGTGAGCAAGTAAAATTTATTAAAGTTCCTAAAATTCTTGTGTGTTTAATATTGTAGAATTTTATCTAGGGAAATTATTTTTTCAATTAAACACCGGTATTGCCGATTAGTAACAAACTGTTTTTTAGCCGTAAACTATACTTAAAACTAAATATGATTTTTTAAAGTATTTTTCCCATGATTTATTTAAAAAATGAAAGTCGAAAAACATTATTACAATGATTTTTGAAAAATCAGGCGTTTAAGGGTTAAGGTGAAGTGACCGGACGCTTTCGATTTTACACGTTTCGTCGAAGATCTACTGAAATTCTTGACGAATTGTCCTTGAACTTTAAGGACGTACAGAACATGTTTGACTTCATATTTTTTCAGTGAAGATTTAGTCGCGAGGACAATTAAGGTGCTAATAATAAATTTAATAATATAGTAATATTTGCGATCACTCATATAACAGAAAATGCTCAAAATGGTCTGTGACTATTAAATGACCCAAAGTCCTGTTTAACGTTTGTGTGCATTTGTGTAAGCATAGCACTCATATCCGTGAAGGTGTTAACGTTTGTGTGAAAAATTCAAATTTTTTTTTTTTACAGCATTCAGTTTTCAACCAAATTTAACACAACTTCCCGAACACTTGACAAAGAACAGTAGAAACGGTATACTGCAATTAAAACATGAATATATTGAATATTTTATGAGATGTAAGCACTTGTATGAAATAATTTATAATTGTGCATGCGTGGAAGATTCCAAAATTTTAATTTCATAAGTTGGTAGTCAGCTATTTAGAGTAACTTATATAAAAACTTCAGTCAAATGTCGTGAAAATTCAGAAAGATTCTGGCGATACAGTGAGTTGCTTTTTAAAAGGAGCTGCCAGGGCTGCCACTGGCGATTATTATTATATTTTATTGGCACCACTACTTTATTTCATACAAATGCCCTCATGAAATATTCAATATATTCAAGTTTTAATTGCAGTAACCAGTTTCTACTGTTATTTTTCAAGTTTTCGGAAAGTTGAGTTAATTTGGTTGAAAACTCGATGCTATAAACAAGAAACGTTAACATCTTCACGAATTTGAGTGCTTACATAAATGTACACAAACGTTGAACAGGATCCACATAATCATTTCATACAGTGACAGACCATTTTAAGCTTTTTCTGTTAGATGAGTGATCGGAAATATTATTTTATTATTAAATTTATTATTATTTATTAAATTTATTACTATTTATTATTTAACTGACTCGCGACCAAATCTTCACTGAAAAACACGAAGTCCAACTTGTTTTCTGCATCTTTGAAGTTCAACGACAATTCGTCAAGAATTTCAGTAGATATTCGACAAAACGTGTAAAATTGAAAGCCTCCGATCACTGCCTCCTAATTTTTGGACATTAGTGTATAATCATTTAACGAAAAAAAAAAAAAAAAAAAAAAAAAACTGTTCTATTCCAAATTAGTTAGAACTATCTGCTAATTTCATGTTTTTGTGTTTAAAAATGTGTTTGTGAATGTGTCCAAGTTTTCTCTGTTGAATTGGGAATTTTAATTTATTTTTGTTTGAGAATTAGCTGTTTTTAGACTCTGTTGTACAAGGTCTTCACTTAAAAGGAACTGGGTGCAAGTCGCTTTTTTTTTCTTTCAAAGATTAAATTATTTTTTCAAGAGATAGAGAAAAACATATTTTAGTCTCATTGGAGGTCCCTATAAGAGCGGGGCCAAGGCACATTGCATCTGCCGCTCGAGTGTTGTGGCTATCACACTTTTTGTATCGCAGAATATGTAAAAATATATGCATTTCAGTATACATTTAAGAAAAAGAGCGAATTACATTAAATTTTTTCTTTAAATATTAATTAAAAATTATTAAAAACTTTTGTAAATCTAGACTTCCGGTACACTTCTTTAAAAAGGTGTACCAGAACAGAAGTATATTAACTTCGAAATTTTATGCCTATAGAAAATTCATCATATACAAATTAACATTTTACACATATTCAAAATAATATTTATGGTGAATTTTGAAAATAAAGAATTTTTTTCATTAATAAAGAAACAATACATTTAATAAGCAGAAAAGTTGTAAGTTAAAAAAAAAATCAAAACCCATATGATACAGTACTTACATTTTTAAATAAAATGACTTAATGTTAGCAGCAATAGTAAAGCACAAACAAGTAGGTAAGTGTGATCACAGATCGCACAGAGGGTTTCGTTTAATATTCCTTTCAAAACACTTTATCATTTATTTAATAAATCCAAATTGTTAATTTTATAATTATTAAATCCTTACATAGATCGTAGAATCAATAATTTTAATTTTAAAATTATTATAAAAGGAAGTTATTTTTCTTTAATCAAAATAAAAATATTCAAGTCAAATTATTTAAATAAAATTGAAAATTCCGAATTTTTTTTAAATTCCGAAATTTTAAAAATTTAGCGGAGATTTAAATAAAAATTTAAATTTCTAAACACACAAAAAAAAAAAACTGTTTACACGAAATTTTAAAGGCTGAAATTTCTCAAGAACTTAGTAGATGTACAAGCAAAATTTAAAATTTCTTATTTTCTCAAAACAAAACAAATTGTTTAACACCTTCACGACAAGAGCCCTTTGCTTAATTTTTAATCTTTTACCACCGGTTTTTCAAAACAGGAAATTTTCTGTAATTGTATCGCGAAAATGCTCTTATTAAATAAGGTAAACTTTAAAATTAAAAATAACTGGTAAGGATTCTGAACACCTTAAGTGGCACGTATATCGGTCGCTCGTCCCCAAGGGGTTAAATAGCAGGCGTGCTGCGCACGCTCTGCAAAATCTGCCAGCCCCCATTCCCATTGGGCAATGACCAAAGGAAAGAAAATGGCCTCTTGGGGAATGGAATCGACAGGAATGTCAACCGGCTGGAAATTTAATTAGCTAAACATTGATACCCAAGTTGAAGGGGCTAAGGAAGGAAATAAAAGATTTAAGATTTTTAAGATTTTATACATGGGGCGCCTCCCATACGGTAAAAAGATGAAATTAAGAATAAACAATTAAATTTAAAAAATCAAAAAGCCCGACTGCGTAACAAGCGAACTAATTAATTATTTCTCATCAATGTGAAACTTTTTTTTTCAATTCCTACTTATTAGCTCACACTGTTCTTAATTAGACGTGTGATAAATCTGCGCATGGAAGATCTGCGCATTCAGATTTTTTGTTATTTAAAAAAAATAATAATAAAAGTATATGAAGATGTATTAGATTCCATCGTTTCACACTATATATATCAATAAAAAAAATTATATTAAAAGTAATATTGGATGTATCTAAAATTCCATGCGCAGTCTCGTGTAATACACATTTACGAAATCTTAAAAAAAGAAATTGGGCAAAAATATCAATATTTCAAAATGCAGAAGGGATTTTAAAAAATTCAATTTTTTAAAAACTTTTAATTAAATATGCAGTTAAAAAAGAATTTTTTTTTTCAAAATGTACTTTTAGATTAACATTGAAATGCAACGAGTTCACCATTTGAAACATATTTTTAATAAAAACAATTAAATTTAAAAAATCAAAAAACCCGACTGCGTAAAAAGCGAACTAATTAATTATTTCTCATCAATGTGAAACAATTTTTTTTTTTAAATTCCTACTATTAGCTCACACTCTCGCTATATATATATATATATATATATATATCTTGTTCAAAATTTCAATCGTTAACAAAATACTTATTATTCATCCAATCAAGCTGAAATAACTTTTTTTAACTTGTAGTGGATGACACTTGATGTTAATCCAGTTTTATTATTATTATTATTATTGATTCATTAATTAAATTAAATTAATTAATTTTCAATAATCGAGAAAGCCCTCTTCTTGATCAAGGCATTTTAAGCGCCACTCAAAAGGAAAGAAGAATGGGGGAAAAAATTATCTTACTGACCTAAAAAGGAATTGACTTAAAACTATTTTTTTTTTATTTACTTGTATTGATGACTTTTAAGTTGTGTTTAATTGTTAGTTTCTATCTATAAACACTGTTTTGATGAGATCTATAGATGTCTATGATGGTTAGAGTTGCAGTAAAGCGAGAGATCCACAATACATACGCAACTTCGAGGTTGTATAATATTTTAACAGAGCTTCTGACTGTAAAATAGTCAATGAAACATCTAGTCATTGAAAGACCTATCCAATGATATGCCACTCAATAGGGTGCGTTAATTTTTTTCGTCTCTACCGCCATTTTGTATTTTACGGCCGCCATTTTGAATTTATTAAAACAAAACCTAGCCTACAACCATCGGGCCGTTAAGACGAATTGATAGAGACCTCATTCATTAAAATCCATCCAGCCGTTGGGATGTTTCGAGGGTATAAAAAATCCACATACACAGATACGCGTGAAACACATAATCCTTATTTTCAGTCGGGTAAAAAGGTAGAGTAGTTTAAGACAAGACAAATTTTTTCAGATTTTTGGGGCAAATTAGTTTAAATTTATAATTTAAAACTTTAAAGCGCCCTCTAGAGGTAAAAATGGAAGTAAGAGGTGGGAGAGTAGGTGAAATGAAATGCAATGGCGAAAATCTTTGCAATGATATGTCACATGCTAAAATATATTTTTGCCCCCTCCCCCCTCACCTAGGGGAATGGCCACTAATTGTCTGAGGTCAAAATAGAGAGCACCAAAAGCTCTCCCGCAACGAATTTACCTAAAGTCAAGCTTTCAAACGGGGACTTTCCTCGCTGTGCGTTAATTAGGAGTGGCGATAATTAACTTAGAGTGATTACAAAAGCTAGATCCCGGAAAGGTATTAACAGTTTAAGAATTAAGCAGGTATAAATTTAGCATGATGTCTGTCGCTCATATTGAAGTGCGTTAAAGAAATAATGTGCCGCAGGAAAGCATTTGTTTTTCTTTTAAAAAATCGATTTTTTGATAAAATAAAAAGTTCTTAATCGATTTTTACGAAAATTTCACATTCGGAATCAGCGTTAAAAAATACGCACAGATGCATAAATTTCAAATCTATAAATGCAGTATTTGTAAAATTTTAGTATCCCGCAAAACAATACCACTATAAAAATGATCTGTGGTTTTTATTCTCGTGTGTGGCCTCTAAATTGGCGTGTTCAAAGGAATTATGTTTCTGCAATGCAATTAATGAAGTAATAATTAATTCCTATGCTTGTAATTGACCGATTTTAGAGAAAATTACATATTCTGAATCAGCGCAAAAAAAATGCGCATAGATGCATAAATTTCAAATCTATAAATGCAATATTTGTAAAAACAAATTACAGCCCGCGAAAGCATCCCCCTATCACCAGCGACAGCTGTCTCGCTCGAAAGACACCCGCGGTCTACTCGAAACCTCTTTTGTTTTTTCCCACTATTATATAAAATTTGCGATATTATAATATTAAAAATGTTTAGGATTCTCAATATCTTGAGATTTCTTAGTGAGTTCTATAGGCCAATTAGCTTTACTTTAATATTGTTTTAGTATAACGATTAATGTATAATATTATTACATGCCATATTCATTCAGAATTTTGATTAATATTTTTATATAAACTTCGATATGAATCGATTTCTGTTAAAATTGCTATGGGTTGCAATAGATTATCGATTTCTAAACGCTTGAAATGTGAGAATAAAAAATTACAGCGTATTCACAAAGTACTTTTTGAGTTATGCATAAAAAAAGTATCCGCAATGCAATATGTTTTACAGCGATTAATAATGAATTTAACACTGGGGAGTTTTAATTTTGCTTAATTCCGAAATTACTTCACCGAAGACCTTCCAATTTTCTATCAAAAGGAAACATTTACCAAAGAATCCAAATATCATGTCAAGATTAGGTGATAGTATTCAAATTTTGAAAGTCTGTTACAATTTCAATGTGTAGACGCAGAAGGCCCCCGAAGCATAATTTAAGCATAGAAGTAATTAATAGACATTATTTCCAGTCGATTGGTACCAGTCACATTTTTATACGATGATTTGTGTCAGAGGGGGGGGGGGGTGTCCTTTTCTTCCCACGACTGTACATTATTTTGGAATCCTTGGGGCAATTTTAAAATGGAATACTAAAGTTATAAAATTAATTGGCAAATTTGATAAAAAGTACCATGAAAATATGAAAAAATATCAAAGTGTAAAATATAATTCATGGATTAGGAGATGATCTGAAATGGAATCCCAACACTGCCAGAACCAGAAAATTACATATAAACTCAATTTTAAATCCGAACTGTAAGCGACAAAAAAAATTTTGTTGACCCGAAACCGAATTCGACACATTTCAGCCGAACCCCAAACTCTTGAAGACCCAAATTCAAAGAAAATAAATCCAAATTATAAAGCAATTATGGAAAAATAGTCCACAATTATATATCTGGTATCAAATTTTAACTTTTATGAAGAAAAATGAACACACAGATATGTATATTAAACAGTGTGAAATACTCAATTGATTTCCTTTTTTTAACACATTCTAATAAAATGTTAATTTCTAAAGTATCCTTTATCTAGTGATTTAACAGTTATTTTATTTGCAAATAGTTTTATCATATTATATATACTCACACACACTCATTCATACTCAATTATATTGTTGTTCTGGACATCCTTTGAAAAATCGGGTGAACCCGAATTCAACCCGCAGGAATCAAAACCAAACCTAACCTAACCCAAGAATGACACGAGCAGAACCCGGCTGCAGCAACAAAATATAACCAGCCCGAACTAAAATTAGCACCGGGTTAAAATCGGGTTACCCGAGTCGTTGCACTTTAGGATTACCCGAGGGACTATGCGCCTTACACAAGAGAAACATTTATAGATGAAAAGGGTAAAAACATTTTTAATCCCCAAAAGATCACACGGAATTCATTTCGATGCAACGGAGTCAACACGGGTAAAATCAAACTGCTGCAAGCACCCAAAACAATGTCCCACACCTCCTAAACTATATCGTAAATTTGAGGAATTGAATTAGCCGTATCGGTGACTAACGAAGAAGAGTGAAACTGAATGCCGTACTTCAGTCAGGTCAATGTACTAACCTTGGCCGTGAACTTCGAAAGGAGATCGAGAAGTGCTCATGTGCGTTTGTGTGTGTAGAAATAGTGTGCGTGCGTGTGTGTGCGCGACCAACGCGGGAGAGCTGCGCGGGAAGACAGTGAATGAGGTCGATTCCCTTTGATCCGACGCGCGGGAAATGTGACAGTGTTTAGCTAAGGCGAATAACTATTTACATGTTCCTTCATTTTTTTTTCAGAATCTAATATATACTAACATAGAAGAACAAATCATAAATTTGAACTAACGCAGCTGGAATTTCTTAATAAAAAACAAGCCTTTTAAAATTCAAGACTCTTGTTTCCAAATAGATTTTCTAGAAGTGAGTAACCTAAAATAATTCTTATCACATGTTTTAACTATTTGAAACATGAAATTTTAATCTTATAAAATTTAACAAATTATGTTTATATATTAGGGAAGTAAAATTACTTTTCATTCACTATTCACTCTTTCTCTCTCATACACACACACTCGCACGTGTGCGCTATCTCTATTTCCCCCACCCACTCACACATTCACTCATTTTCCAGTTTTCACGCCAATACAAAAGCTTATAGAAAATTTACATTAATTTTTTTTTTTTTTTCATGGAACATTCAATTTTACATGTATTTATTATTAGAGTTTTAAGAGCAGAGGGTGTGGCATTTAACGGTCTGTTAATCAGTTGATCTTTGTTTACACTTCCTTTCCGCTGTATTCTGAACTATATACAAACTTTTCACTATAAATTTTTATTTATATGCACAACAGCTACAAATAATCTAAACAATATATCACTTTATAAGGCCTTTTTTCTATTCAAAAATTCTTTTAACAAGAAGCGATATGATAAATATTTCCGTTTTGTAGTTTTAATATTGCCACTGAAGAGTATAATGTTTTTCTAATCATTGCTCAAATGCAAATAGATAAGCTAACCTTAAAGATGAAAACCTTTAAAAAAATGGAAAGGGGGATACACAGACCAGCGAGCAAAACAAAACCTATGCCAGCAATGAAAGTTATAGAAAAATAAATGCGAAATTTTTAAATACACACGTCCAACCTTTTTCAATACATTTTCATTCAGAAATTTAATATTACCAAAAATAAAGTTATTAAATTTACTTAATAATAGTTTTCCTTCGAAAAAGAAATAACGAATAAATTTAAAAAATCAAAAAACCCGACTGCGTAAAAAACGAACTCATTAATTATTTCTCATCAACGTGAAACTATTTTTATATTACTTACCTATTTTTTTTTTTTTTATTTACTTGTATTGATGACTTTTCAGTTGTGTTTAATTGTTAGTTCCTATCTATAAACACTGTTTTGATGAGGCCTATGGATGTCTATGATGGTTAGAGTTGCAGTAAAGCTAGAGATACCACCCACACAACTTCCAGGTTGTGTAATATTTAAACGGAGCTTCTGACTATAAAATTAGCCAATGAAACATGGTCTTCATTTTAAAAGACCTATCCAATGATATGCCACTCAATAGGGTGCGTATTTTTTTTTTCTCTTCTCTTCCGCCATTTTCTATTTTACGGCCTTTTCTATTTTCTATTTATAAAAATAAATCTCAGCCTATAACCATCGGACGGTTAAGACGACCTGATAGAGTCCTCATTCATTCAAATCCATCCAGCCGTTGGGATGTTTCGAGGGTATAAAGAAATCCACATACACAGATACGCGTGAAACACATAATCCTTATTTTCAGTCGGGTAAAAAGGTAGAGTAGTTTAAGACAAGACAAATTTTTTCAGATTTTTGGGGCAAATTAGTTTAAATTTATAATTTAAAACTTTAAAGCGCCCTCTAGAGGTAAAAAGGGAAGTAAGAGGTGGGAGAGTAGGTGAAATGAAATGCAATGGAGTATAAAGAAATCCACATACCCAGATACGCGTGAAACACATAACCCTTCTTAGCAGTCGGGTAAAACGGTTGGAGTTGATCATCCTAATCGTAAATCTAAGGTAAAATTTTAAGCTATCAAAAAATATTATTTTATTATTATTATTATTTCAGTTTCATAACACTAGTTTGATTGATAAGAAAATTGTTGTTAGGCATCAATTACGTTTGGCCATATTCCGAAGGAATAATACTTTTAAGGATTACGTTTGAAAGGAAATTGAATCCTTTTTTAGGACGTAGGGGGAGGGGGGGAGTGCGAAATGTCTAAGATATTACACAGTCGCCTTGTTTGGAATACGCAACATGGAACTAGAAAATTCGGTGGAAGATCTTGTTTCTGAAAATGAGCACGCTGACCATTAGTCCGAGTAGACTCTTAAGGATTAAGGCTGCTTGTCACTCAGTTTCCGAATTCCCTTCGGTATTGTTAAGTCTATGGGCGTTTGATGCATTCTTATATTTAAAATATCTTCTCGGGATATTAATAATTTTTATTTCTGTTTTCTGTCTGCTCTTCTTAAAGGATGTCTCTTTTTTTTTTTTTCTCAGTTGTCAAAATATTTCTAAAATTTATACTTAATTTAATGTTGTATGTGTTAAAAGCGGACGAATTGGCAGTAAAATTTTAACACTTCTCATAAAATTAAGCATAGATTTTAGAAGTATTTTGAGAACAAACAGAAAAAGAGGCATCCTTTAAGAAGGCACACAGAAAACAGAAATAAAAAATATTAATATCCCGAGAAGATCTTTTAAATATAAGAATGCATAAAATGCCCATAGACTTAACATTACCAAAGGGATTTCGGAAACGGAGTGAGGAGCAGCCTTAAGGACCATTTATACTAAAAAAAAAGAAGAGTGTGCCTGTCTGCGTGTGTATGTGCGATGGCTAGGAAAATCTACCGCACGTAGTGGTCTGAAAATTTGGATGGGGATAGTCCAAGGTGCATTTAATGCACCTGAGACTCAGATATTTCATATTTTAATAATTAGCCGAGATATTAACTTCTTCACGCCCTTGGCCACATATGTGGACGTTTAGTTGTTTTATATATATATTATATATATATATATATATATATATATATATATATATATAATTATAATTACTGTCAATAATAAAAAGAATAAAAATTTGATAATAACTTATTCACAACAGAATCTCTCAACAAGAGAAGTAAAAATTTTATAGTTTGGCTGCACCGATGTACAGTTAGAGATATAAAAAAAGCGTGAAGTAATTTTTTGGCAGTCAGTGTTGTTGGATTATTTCAACAAATCCTTAATATTTGATAAAAATAATATCACATATATTAAATATATGTGATGACAGGAGTTTGAACTCTGTACCGTAAGCTAGGCAGGTTTTACAACGAGACTCCGGAAGAATAGATTTTGATGAGCAGTATAATTTTACCGTGAGAACGGTAGCAGAAGCAATCCAGATCCCGACTTGGTCAGACGGACTAAGGAAGAGATGCTGAAATTCTCAGACCGGCGAGATGGGCCGTGCCCTACTAATGTTATTTTGCCGGTTATAAATCGGCAGACTGACAACTTATATATAAGCATTTTTATCTTTTTAACTATTTTATTCATATTGTAAATATTTTCATCCATATGTAACCAATACATTAAAAATTTCGTTATTAAACAAGAATTCTAAACTAGAATTATCCACTAGAATTTTCGAGAAGGAAAAACAAAAAGTACCCCTTAATCCTGTGATACCTTTACCCTTTTTAAATATACTTAAATATATAATAAATTACCTTTCTGAATTAAAAAATACGAATATTAACTCTTTTTAGAAAATTCGAGAGTGGTAGTCACTTTGCGCCTACAGGTGACATTTTCATTTCTGCTCTAAATGTAACTAAATGTCAGTATTTTAACACAATATTTTTGCACTTGATTTACATACCTATAAAAATCTCGAAACATTCGTACGATTTCAAGTACTTAAAAAGAAAAGAAAATCTGCAAAATTATTGCTCAGAACGCGAATACTCAGGCGGCTTTTGCTCATGTTTTCACACCTAAATATCAATATTTTGACGGAAAATACAGGTAGGTTTCCGAACAGGGCTGGCTATTTGCTGGCAAAAAAAGGTTTCTGCCTTGCCAGTGGCAGAAACTGGTTATAACCGGTTTTAACCGGCAGAAACTGGCAACAACTGGCATAAACACATTTCATGACATAATCTGAGACTTTTTTACTAGTATTAAATTCCTTAAGTACATTTTATTCCGTATACATAACAAATGAAATATTGTGGGTAGTTTTAATTAAAAAATAAATAGATTTGTATTAGAAAAAATGAGTAATGTAACAGATAAAATTTTTGTTATAGTATGGTTATATAATTTTATATGTAAACAATTATTAGAGTATTTTAAAATTTCAGTTTAAAAATCAAATACAAAACTATATCCAATAATTTTAAACTATAATCCAACCTAATCCAACTATATTTTAAATTAAACAATGAAAAGAAAAGAAAAATATTTAATACTTGCTCAAAATAATTTTCTGTAATTTAACGTAATAATTTAATAATAACACTATAAATTATCTCTCATAGAAATGTTATAGTTATATGCGGATCTTGTAATTCCATGAATTTAAAAAAACATTTCATTTAAATATAGTATTCAAAGGAACAAATCTGACTATTTTTTTCAATTTAAGACTGTTATAAGCATAGATCAAACTTTGTGCGAATTTTAGTAAAAAAGCTAAAATCTTTAACAATGATTTTACGCACAAATAACGTACAGACACGACAAAAAACGATTATATGGGATATTTTTGTCGTGTCTGTATATTATTTGTGCATAAAATCGTTGTTAAAGATTTTAGGTTTTTTTATTAAGACTGTTAGTTGAAAATGTTCCAACCACATTTTGCACTTACAAAACAAACAACTACAAAGGTTCAAAGCAGATTTGATACACTAATAACCGACTATCGTATGCTAACTTATTTACTGCATCCTAAGTATATGGGATCAAAATTGACACATGAGCATAAAGAAAAGGCAAGGAAATTGCTTTCTGATATTAATCCCAATTTTGTGCCACATATAATCAGAGCCCGATCAAGCTGAAGTTGGGCCCAGGGCCTGTTAAAAAGTTGGGCCCCCCTACCTCCCCATTCCCGACGACACTTTCAGAAAAAAAGTAGATTTATTTGATGAGTTGACAAAGTTGTTTGGGTGAAAGTTTCAAGTTTACAAAAAAAATTGAACTTACAAGAATAATCAAGAAAATGGCTTACCGTCCACTTTCTCAAATAAGCATTTGCATAATTCACAAACATCTATGATCCACAGTTTATGTTGCAGAATAAATGAGGACGTCTTTTTCAAAACTCGCCTTATCCAATATCATAAAAATTGTGCTTTCTCTAACAGTCTAGTAATCATTTTAAACTATAATTTTGACATTGTAAAATCCTCGTTTATATCGAAACAAATAGACACAGTATGCAGTTTTTGGCATTTTCCCCAAATTTGATTTTCTGGATACGGCAAGTTTTGAAAATTATAGGTACTCTCAAACTGAAAAGGACTTTTATTACAGAGAAATTAAATATGAAGGTTTTTTATTACAGCAAAACTTTGTTTTTACGTCAGGGACCAAAATATAAAATACAAACAGTGAAAAACTTAAATTGTGAGGAAATTTACATGTAATCAAATGTATTTGATTAAGGAAAAACAATGAGCCACATAATTTATGGGCCCCTGAAATTGGTGGGCCCAGGGCCGAGGCCCCGGAGGCCCGTGCATTAATCAGGCCCTGCATATAATATCCTTTGAAGCAAAATCGACTCCTGCCTCAGAAACATATTTCTCCAAGGAAGCCCTAGAAAATGTCTTGCCCTTACCTTCTATGTGGTGGTCATCTTTAAAAACGAATACTGGTGAAAATGAGGATTTGTCAAATTTGCATCCTCAATAATGACATTGCCAGCAAGTGTCTTGAAAGAATATTTTCAAACTTTTCTTTCATTCAAAACAAAGAAACAGTGTGTTCAGAAAGATTAGCAAAATTTTGTTCTATGCTATGGAATGTTCTATGGAAAAAGTAATAATAGTATATTTGAGTGGCAATTTTGTTCTTTCAATAATGTAAAATAATTGTGCAAGATATTTCATTAAATTTTTTTTCTGTTATTTATTGTACTTCAATTATTTACTTATATATTTTCACAAGAATCATAATCTTTAAGTTATTGCATTGTATTATTTATTTAAAAATACTCTGAAAAATACATTTGTTAAAATATCACAGATTTTTTTTTGTAAATTTCTTTTTTTACTTTTAAATAAAAATTCAACTCTAAACAATAATATAAAATAGTTAAACTTGTACAGCATCAGACTACCATTGAAAATTTCTGTTTTTCAAGTGAAAAAAAAATTAGTACCTATTATTATATAAACAAAATATATTTATATGATAATTTTGAAACTTTTTTACAACTTTGAATAACATTCATAATCTTTAATTTTAATTTTTAACTTAATTGTTTACACATCAAATACATGTATGAATTAAGAATCATTGCACATTAAAGTTCTTATTAATATTGTTTCTGCCAGTTTTTGCCACTTACTGGCAGAAACTAGTTTCTGCCATGCCGGTTTTAACCGGTTATAACCGCTGGTTTTAACCACTCTGGCAGAAACTTGCCAACCCTGTTTCCGAAACATATTTATAACTCATAAAGATTTCAAAGAGTTTGGACAACAATAACTATTTTTTTTTATATCAAATGATCCTATGTGAAAAAAATTAGGGGAGAAGCAACCGTGGCACCGTACATCCAGCGTGTAGCAGTGGGGAAACAAACACTAGTTTCGTTTGGATAAATTTTCATTAAAAAACATAAAATCGTATAAATTCGAGGATATACAACATTAGGTTCGTTTGGGAAGATTTTTGGGAAGCCTTCATTTTAAAAATCATTCAACTCTGATTTCAGGCACATTTAAGGTTATTAAGACGGGCCCGGAAGCCGCCGGGTGTGTCAGTTAGTATTAAAATAAACATGGAGTAACATTTATATATATATATATATATATATATATATATATTTTTTTTTTTTTTTTTTTTTTTTTTTTACTTTGAGCACTTCGATATTACTCCCTCCCCTTTTTTCTGCTAATAACTATTATTACACGTACTTTATTATAAATAAATTTAAAAAAAAAAATTTATCATGAAGAATATAAAAGAAATTACTTTATACAATTATATCAAAAATGGTGTTGGCGTGTTATAAACTGTAGTCTTCTGAAAGTACTGCTGTTTTAATGTATATTAATATACTGGCACTTAAAGCATGCTGAGTTTGACTAAACATTGGCTATGGCAATGCCAAATGTCAGCTGCAGATAAAATTTTATGCAGAAATACATGCACTGAAACAGTGTTGTATTCGTAAAAAAATCAGAGGGTATACGCAAAAGCCATGAACTTCATGGCTAGAGTATACGCCTATAGCTTTATTTAAGAAACAGAGGGTATATAAGGAACTTAAAAAAAAAAAATCAGAAGGTATACGGCGTATACAGTCCACTACACCCCTGCACTGAAATGAAGTCAAATATGTAACTTGTTATTTAATAAAATTTCTGGTGCAAAAAATGTTCATTTGTTCCTTGGAATTGTGTCAGAAATAAAGGTATTTCAATTTTTTTCACCCAAGTGTTTATAATATTTATTGCTATGAATGTATATGCTATGAATGCTGTTTATAATTATGACTCATGACTGACTCGAAAAGTGAGTGCAAATTATAAAGCAAGCAATGTATATATGTCTAAACTTTGAAGACGCTTTTCACTTGCTCATTAAAAGCTGCAGACTTAACAGTAATAGAAAAAGTTTAGTTAGAAACCGCAGAAGTGTTTTGAAAAAGTTCTAGTATAACAGATTATCATTCACAAAAATCATTTTAAAAGATTAATCGAGGTATGTATACATAAAACATCTTTTAATTAGATGAAATTCGCAAAATTAGAAAATCATTCTGTGTCGTTGATGAATTAATTACATTTTATTTTATATGAAATTAAAAAGTTTTGGTCAGAGGCACAGAAAGCCAACTTGGGCCACACGTATAATTAATTAATAATTGTGTATATTTAATAAGCACTTATAATTGATTCATAATTATGTGTATTTATGTACGTATTAATTACTTAAATTTTTTTGGGGACAATATCGTTTTATTTTTCGGTCGTAAATATGAAGATTACCGAAATCCGGTTTCGGTCGATCCTATACAATCATCCTAAGTCCAGAAATGTTCCGAGTTAGTACATATAAAAATCATATGCAAATTCTCATTTTTAACACTTTTCCAACATAGTTGAAAAGTGATTACGATTTCGGTTTGTCTGTCTGCCGTATGTCCGTGCTTTAACTCGTTTAAATATCCTCAGATTGACACGTAATTGAAATAGGATATTGAGGTTTGCAATGGCATGTTCTGTATTGCATAAGAAGTGTGTAGCATTCAAGGTTCATTTACAGGGGCATTCAAAAGTATTCCGTTAGATTATGGTCCAGGGTTGGCATTTTTGCCGGCAAAAAGGTATTTTTGCCAGGACAGTGGCAAAAACTGGAAAAAACCAGGGCAAAAATGGAAAAAAAACGGCAAAAATGGAAAATTCTTACTTGTCTTTAATGTGTAATTAAATCTAAGCTAATAATGATAATAATGGTATAAACAATTAAATTTAATAACATATCATTTAATACTTTTATTTAATTTACTAATTAATAAATATAATTAAATAATTTTACATATTTTAAATCTTTATAAAATAGGTGGGATTCAGTCTAATACTTAGGAATTTAAGAACCAGATTAAAAATCGGATATCTAATTTTTTTTTTCTTAAGTATAGTATTTTGTCAACCATTAGTATTTTTTTAATTATCAAAAGGTTTTATATGACTTTGCTACTTTTGTTTTATGTAACGAGTCTTAAAAATATGTAAATAGTTAAGTCTATAGTACTAATTAATAATTATTTATCTAATGAAACTAGTCTGTTACAGATAAAAAAGTAATTAAATTGAAAATTATATATTGAACTCTCTGTTATGCCTTGTTAGGAAACTAGAATTTTTTTCCCTCCCTCTTTTACACTATAAGAAAGAGACAAAAAGTTACATTCTTTACTTTCAGTAAGTAGCCTGTAGCCCTTTTATTTTGTTTGCCATTATATCCATTTTCTATCTATTATCGAAAGATTTTTTTTTTAATTTTTCATTTGTGCAAACTAAAATTTGAAATAAACTGCCAACAAATACTCTTTCTAAACTAGTTTATTGTTATGCTATGCTAAAATAGCAAAAATTAGGTTATGAATGAGATATCGCTGAATTATTTGAAATTTAAGTGTTCTGCTTTAAATATAATTTTATATTAAAAAATTGAATTTAGAATATAATTGTTTATTTGAATTTCTAACACATATAAACATAAATGTTTTACTCATTTAGAGCCTCCACAGTTCTATTATGTGAATATAATCATTAATAATTGTATAAACATGAATAAATAATCAAGTTTTCCATTTATTTATATAAAATTAGTATTTTTTTTCATTTATAATTTTGTTATAAAAGTTAGCATTCTTTCATAAAATGCATAATTATAGTACTTATTTAACTTAAGAATTCAAAAATAAATTTAGAGTATTGATCTTTTATCGAAATATTAAGTTTCTTTTTTCTTTCATGAATTTTTTTTCTCTTTTTCTGAGAAAAAAATTAAATGAACAGCCTATTTTTGCCACCACTTTGGCAAAAACCTATTTTTGCCGATACGGTTTTAACCAGGTTTTTTCCATGGTTTTTTTCCGCCTATGGCAAAAACTTGCCAACCCTGTTAAGGTCTATGGGGAAAGTTATTTCCAATGTATTTTAATAGTGTTGCACAATTTTAAATGTAACGAAATTTATATACTTATTGGAGTGCACTAGAAGATAGTTCTTATAGAATATGTTATTTGTATTACATACAGTACTCGTGCAGGAGAAATGAAGGTAAATCTTTTGCGGCGTTACTCAGTTACAAACATGATGAAATTGATATGGATTTTTGAGGTGCACTAAAACCTGCTTTCTGTAGAATATGGGGTGCAAAGCATTTATTATTTATTTACAGGGTCACACAAAAGAGTCGGTTATATAATAATCGACGGGGGGAAGCTGTTCGCAGCGTATTTTAATTATGTTGTACTATTTCAAACATGATGACTTTGATACACATTACTGAGGTTTAGAAAATGCTTGTAGCAGAATATAATAATAAACATCACATTTATCTGGACACATAAAAGATTTCGGATACGATACTGTATGCGAAGTATTGTCTATTAGGGATGATTGCTGAAACTGGGATGCTGCTGTGTTTTCTGTTATGGTATGCGTTTAAAGTTCAGCTAACTTTTTAGACACTACGTGGTGTACATAAATTCTAAGACTACATACAGGACTGACTACACAAAATAATTCGTACGCAATAGTGAGAATGAGTGAGAATTGCTTGAAGGTGTTTCTTTAATTTGTGTTGTGCATTTTCAAGATCAATTACATTTAGTATACTCAGAATCAGAGATGTTTTTAGCATATAAATAAAATCATATACAAGGCTAAGCAAAAAAACTGGATAAATGGCCGCCTATCGTTAGTAATTCCTGGAAGTGTGATATCAGTAGTTTAAACGTATTTTTGCCTCAAGCCTCAATTAAATTTCAGCTTAATATGTGGCGTGTATAGAAGTCTTTAGAAAATATACATGGCTGTACAAAAGCATTCAAGCGCGTTTCCGTCTATTGGTAGAAATTGCTAAAATGGAATTTTCAATTCTGTTATGCGTTTTGTAACTGTTTTCTTATGTATCTTTATTTATCTGTTTGGTTTTGTTAAAGTATTCTGGAAGTGTTGGAAAGTGCTTCATAGCCTATGCTGGACACATGATTTTTCTCCCTTGTGCGATTTTTAACAAAACCAATGTGTTAACTATTGCCTGTATGAATAAATTTATTAGCCTTGTCAATCATTATATGAATGTAGTTTTATAGAATGGCGAATTGGAAAGTCCAATTTTTACTATTACTTTTTGCTTCTTTGTTTATTTGAGTATGTGTGCATTTATTCATTTACTTAATGATTTTATTAAATTTCTTGATATTGAAGAAACGCATTAATATTAATGGCAGTAACAAGTAAATATTAATAGTATTGTTGAAAACTATTTTCTGCTGATTCCAAATTTTATACAAAAAACTAATATGTATCCATAAGGCAATAAATAATTACCTTATTACATAGAAAGGATCGAAACGATATTGGAAACAAACGCGAATGCATTTTGTCGTGTATAACAGAAACAGAAATATGCGAATTAACATCATTAAAAATGACTTTGAAAGGTGAACAAAAGAGTAATAATCACAAAAGCGAAAAATTCGATTACGTATGTTACTCTAAAATTTCCATTACTTAGGTGTGGTATTTTTCGAATTCTTTTTCACGGCAAGCAGCAAAACTATAATCTCGCAAGTTTTTTCGCATTAAAAGAAGAAAAAAAACACTAATAATTTGAAGCCGAGCGTCAGGTAGCAAACCTAACGAGATCCCAACTGGATCGATGACTAGTCCCCAGAGTAAATGGAATGGCTTCTGCCCAGGAATCTATCGAGCGGCGTTTCGCCAGAAATAAGAAGGCGAGGAAAATGTTTTATTATTGGTTCCACGAAAATGATATAGCTTGGACGGCTGTTAATGCTAGAAACATAAACATGGTGTAATAACAAAAAATTGTGCTTAAAGTTATTTCTTACCCGTTAGGCAACATTTTACACATATCTGCCAACTTTTGAAAATGGGAATTTGTAAAATGATACATGAATACTATTTCATTGATTTTTTTTTTTTTTCCTTTTACGTGTGAACATATCGCTCACCCGCAAGAAAAGTGACACATCTCGACAAAAGTAAATTTCACAGCAGAGGCAAAAGAAAAATTGCATAATTTTACAGTAACATAAAATTATAACACTTAGCTCTGCATGCAGGAATAAAAACGTGCATAAAAGCATAAAACCCATAAGAATGAAGACGTAGGGTGAGGTTTGGAAGGCTGGGTAATTTCAAGTCCCCACACAATCCACCCCTCGTATGTGGCTGCAAATGGACATATAGCGTAATAAAGTGATTTTCCGTATAACTGCACTTACTTATATAACTTTTTGTGTAGCAAGGCGCACCTATGACAGAACTATTAGTGGAATAAAATGCAAAATGAAATTTTGCGAGATGCGTCACTTTTCTTGCGGGTGAGCAACCTATGCAACTCATTTTTCACGTAACACATAAACGACATTTTAAAACGCATAACAGATTAATATCGTTAAGGCTGTTTGTTCTCAAATCTAAGCGGGCTTTATATTTCTAACACATTTTTTATTTCATTTTTGTTCTCAAACGCATGAAATTAGCAGGTGCTCTTATTCAGAAACTATGTAATCGAAGTTTCTTTGTTCTTGTTTGTTTGTAAGTTTTTTTTTACTTTCCGTTTCTCGGTAAAAGGATGAAGATCTTTAAGAAAATATGTTATCAATGCTGGTATTTTGAAACAAATATACAGATGCGACAGCGCGGGAGAGGGGGAAAATTGCCGTCATAAAAATTATAATAGCTTATAGCGCAATTCATTTATCGAAAAGTAAAAAACTGTTCGATGACAAATCGTTTCAATAATCATTCCAGCCAAATTCATTCATTTACGTTTAAAAATGAGTCAGAAAGTTTCCCATTGTTGAGTTGGGAAGTTATATATATATATATAACCATTAATTAAACATATATATATATATATATATAGAGAGAGAGAGAGAGAGAGAGAGAGAGAGAGAAACGTCTTAAATAATAATATATTCATGATCATCAAAATGATATTTTGGGGTAAAAAATACACACAAAAGTCGTCATTTCATTTACACCAGAATTGCCAGTTTGGCCTCCATTTTTATTTCGAAATTTCGTATTCATACCGGAAGAGGAATTTTTACGTTAGGTAGTTACGAAACGTTTGTTATTAAATAAAGCAAAAAAATACAATTTTTAATTTCTGGTATAAACTCAAAATTTCTGAATAAAAATAGAGGCCAAACTGACAACCCTGGATATATACACTGTTAAAGAAAAAAAAAAAAATGCTGCATGTCCACTCATTCAAACGTAATTGGTAAAAGGTAAAGTAATCTTTACTTATAAAAACGGTTGAATGACTGGACAGTTTTGCCGCAATTTTTCAATGTATTGTATTGACTAAATTTATTAATTAAGGAAGGAAAATATGAAAAACACGAACATTCATTAAAAGAAGCAGATTTTGTTGATATACATATTGTAGTTAGAAAGGGATTCATAATTTAAGGGGACAAATAGTACAAACTTGAATATATATATATATATATTAAAATGCGTAAATTTCACACCTAAAGCGTAAAAAACTCGAAGAATCTGCAAATGTTATTCATCATCTCTACTATAATATCTTTAAACAAATTTAAAGAAATAAATATAGTTGTGCAAAGTTAAACACTCTGCTCATTGTGATATTAAAATCTGTGAAGCACTTTATACAATAGGTACATAAGAATTTAACACCTGCAGAACTGATAAAAAGTCCTTCCGGCCAGTGCCGGGAGGAAGAGGTAGCTTTCATATTCCTTATTTAAAAAAAAACCAACTTATATTATTCAAACACACGAAGCTCAATTTAGTGGAAACCGAATATAGGAGATTCAATACTAATTTTTATCAATACTAAATCATTATGAATGAGAATTTCACGAAATTTGTCAGCTTTATCCAAGCTGCTTTTATTTAAAGTAACTTATATTTCGCTGCCAAATTCGGCGATTTCTTAAAGTGCCTGCCATTTTAAGACAACACGGTGGATAAGGCTAACCAGTGAACTTGGTCGAGACCTTAGTAATTGCTGTGCACATGCTCACTTACATCGGAATCGGTTGATATATACAAGTGCTGTCGCAGGCAAAAAATCAGTTTTTTCAAAATGTCACCCACATTAGAAATTGAAACTGCTATATCTGAGCCATTTTTTAAGATAAAGACAAACAAAAAATGCTCCTGAATCCTTATATCAAGGTCAAATACTTAAGAAAGAAACCTTTTTCAATTTCTAATTTTTTTTTGCACCTCACTTTAAATATAATTTTTTTTAATTTAATGACCGCCATTTTGAAACAAGATGGCTGATGAAGCTGACCAGCGAACTTGGTCGAGATATTGATATATACTATCCACATGCCTTCTTACATCGAAATAGGCGAATACGTGTGTTATCGCGTGACAAATAAAAGATTGTTTCAAAATGTTAGCCATGCTAGAAATTCAAAGTGCTATAATTCATCCATCATTTTTAAGAAATAAACAAAAGAACAAATTTTCAGAAACAAAAACTGCTCCGGAATCATTGTATCAAGGCCAAACACATAAAAAAAATCTTTTTCATTTTCCAGTTTTTCAATACCAAATTTTAAATTTTAAATTTAATTTTTTTTATTGGCAACCCTTTTGAAACAAGATGGCGAATGAAGCTGGCCAACGAACTCGGTCGAGACATTTGTATGTACTATGTACAGACCAAGTTACATCCAAATCGGTTCATAAATACGCCTGTTATCGCGTGACAAAAATCAGGTCGTTTTAAAATGTCAGCCACAATAGAAATTCGAAATGCTATAACTCAGCCATTTTTTTAGATATAGACGAAACAAAAACTGTTCCGGAATCTTTGTATTAAGGTCAAACACATACAAAAATAAATATTTTTCATTTTTCAATTTTTTGGTATCTCATTTTAAATTTTAAATTTTCAAATTTTTTTAAATGACCGCCATTTTGAAACAAGATGGCGGATGAAGCTGGCAAACGAACTCGGTCGAGATATTTGTATGTACTGTACACACCAAGGTACATCCAAATCGGTTGATAAATACGCCTGTTATCAAGTGACAAAATTCCGGACGTTTCAAAATGTCAGCCACGCTAGAACTTCAAAATGCTATAACTCAGCCACTTTTTAAGATATAGACGAAACAAAAACTGTTCCCGAATCTTTTTATCAAGGTCAAACACATAAGAAAAAAATATTTTTTCAATTTTCATTTTTTTGGTACCACATTTCAAATTTAAATTTTTCTTAAAAATTTAAATGGCCGCCATTTTTAAACAAGATGGCGGATGAAGCTGGCCAACGAACTCGGTCGAGACATTGGTATGTATTATGTATAAACGAAGTTGCATCCAAATTGGTTCATAAATACGCCTTTTATCGCGTGGCAAAATTCAGGACGTTTTAAAATGTCAGCCACGCTAGAAATTCAAAATGCTATAACTGAGCCATTTTTTAAGATATAGGCGAAACAAAAACTGCTCCGAAATCTTTGTTTAAAGGTCAAATACATAAGAAAAAAATATTTTTCCATTTTCAATTTTTTGGTACCACTTTTCAAATTTTAAATTTTTAAAAAATTTTTAAATGGCCGCCATTTTGAAACAAAATGGCGGATGAAGCTGGCCAACGAACTCGGTCGAGACATTGGTATGTACTATGTACATACCGAATTACATCCAAATCGGTTCATAAATACGAGAGTTACAGTGTGACATAGGTCAGATATATATATATATATATATATATATATATATATATATATATATATATGGATATATATATATATATATATATATATCAATTTTGAACGGAGGGTGGTTTCGGGGTCTGGGGGTCATGATCGATGAAAATATACCAAAATTTTTTGAAATCGCTTTCCTCCGAACGGCTGCAATAGGTAGCTTTTTGTAATGAAAGCTACCTAAAAGCACTGCGTGGTCTTACTATTCAACAGAAATATTGGCTTTTCGAAGAAATGGTCTTTGGTAAAACGGGACGAAACTCCGCGTGCGGTAGACCTATCGTGTGTTTATAGCAGGGCTGAGAAGTCGGAGTCGGGCCCATTTTTGAGCGAAAGAGTCGGAGTTGGAGTCGTCCATTTTACAAGCAGGTCTGCATTATCGGAGTTGGCCCATTTTTGAGCGAAAGAGTCTGAGTCGGATCTGTTAAATTTCCCGGAGTCGGAATCGCCCATTTTTTCCACCGACTTCGCAGCTCTGGTGTATAGCACTTTCATATTAATGAAGGACCTATCAGACCGTCGAGTCGGTTAATCCGTTCAGGACAGGCATCTTTTACTCGAATTTTATTTGTTTGGCACCTCTTTTTGTTAATTATTTGACTTAACTTTATAAATCATGAAAAACGTCGTAATTAAATAAAATCAATTTTACTTTTCTTTTTTACTGGTATCGAACTCAAGCGTTTTAAGCACTTTTTGTGGGTGCATATATGCACCCATGGTCCCGAACGGGTTAATGCTCCTTTCAATAACGTCACAGCAATCAGCATCCGTCTACCTCGTTCGTCTCGTACTCTACTCTGTTTCAAAGTTGATTGACATAGACTGTATTTATTACGACCTATTATTTTCTGGAGGGATGTATGCTGAAGGAGGAAGCTCTCTGGGGGTCTCGAAGAAAACCACGGAAAACTCCAAACGATTAGGCCGACGAGCTCGAATTGTGTTCATTCACAGCACATACCTTCTACAAGCTTTGAGAGTGAGAACCTATCAGCTGCTCGTTGGGTTAGTTGACACATATACGAATGTTAAAATTAATTAATGAAATTAAATAAGTTTTAATTGTTTTATAAGTCGTAGTTTAAAAATATTATTATTAAAAAATATATGAGCACATTTTTATAAAAACAGTTAATCAAAATACGTTAAATAACGAATTCGTCGTTTAAAGCAGCAAGAGATAAAAAACAACAACAAAATAAAAATAAAAACAATAGATCTGCGTATTTGATTAATTAATTTTAAACACATTTCTTCAAATTGACATTTTATATTTTTAAAGGCTTTGTTAGAATTATCCATAGCATATGTTCTAATAGAGGTGTACTGAGTATCGGTATATACTCTGTGCTCGGCCAATTTGCCGAGTAGGGGAGGTATGATACACTTTTTTTTTACTAATTTTTTACAACCCATAGAAACCAATTTTTAAACAAATTTTTCGTGTTTTCTTATAAAGTGACCTTTTATTCATTTATTAAAAATATTCTGAATTTAAAAAATAATCATTCAAAAAATATATCCCAATTATTGTGAATTGTTACTACTGTATCAAATCTCGTCATTGCTGGGGAGGATTGATACACTAGGGAGGTTTGATACATTGTTATGTAAATTGAAAAAAAAAATGCAGACAGTTCAATTTATGTGTCATAAATTTTTTTATGATAAATCTTGAAATATTTAAGTAAAATTTAAAAAAGAAATGACATTGGCATATTTTTGTTTCAGAAATGTTTTTTACAAAAATATTTAAACAACTGCTACTATTTAAACAATTCTATTAACACACTTTTTAGAAAATAAATAATGAAAAAAAAACCCTAGAAATCTTGCTGCAAGGAAAAATGAAGTGAACATTGCTGATTTGCAAACAATTTAACATAAATTTAGCTCCTTTAAGATTTCTTTAACCCTTTCAGGAAGCATTTTCAATGCTAAAGTGTTGAATAAATGAATGGCACCGGAATTTGCCGACAAATTCAATTAGAAATATGAAAAGAGCTATATTTCACTTTCATATTATATGGAAAATATTTTACCAAAATGCTGGTGCCAATGTGGCGTTTGGGAATTAAAATTAAGTGGCTTCATAAACATTCCACCACCCCTGAAATGGTTAAAAGAAAAACTAATAGCTCTACCATTTTGGTAAGTAAAATCGGATGGATTTAATGTTTTTTTTTAATTTGCCCTTCGTGAATTATAGAAACATGTTCCCTTTCAGGCCAACTTTTTTCCTTCTACATGACGAGCAAAGCGAACTAATCATCTATCATCGCACTGCTTTTCTATGTAACCTACATAATGTCTATGAATAGTCTTTTTGTTCTTCCTTTCTAATTTCAGTAGCTCTTGCTGTAAAACAATAAGGAATATTACAGTCCTATATTAGTTTACAACTTAAAAAAACTATTAAATTTCAAATATACAAGTGTATCATTTCTCCCTATCATGCCTTATTGGATTTTCAATCACTTTGTATAAATGCAGTTGCAAAATGCCAATCTGCTTTCTGGTAAAACTCATTTCAAAGTGCTTTACAAATAAAAAAAAATTACAAGATATTACCTTCACAATAATAAGAGTTATGAAAGAAAGTCAGTATTTAAAAAAATTTATATTGACATGCCAAAAGTCTTCAAAATTAAAAGAAAAAAACTTTGTCAGTTCTTCACTGCTAAGTCCAGCTAATGATGGCTTCTGCTAATAAAAGAAGATTTTACATCTGTTACAATGGCTGTTAATGCCATTTGTTGAGAAAAATTTTCAATGTATCAACCCTCCCTATGTATCAAACCTCCCCTACCTCCCCGACTCTGCATTCGGCCAAATTTTGACTACGTAGTCGGTACCGATTCAGCAGGTGTGGTAATGAGGAGTAGTTGTTAACATTTGCATTATTTTTATTTCAGTCATCTTTAAAGGGGAAAAAATACATAAACTTATAAAAAATAATTAAATCTATTATAGTTTAAATTATTGATGCAAAAATCCAAAACAGTCTACATTTTCAGGAGATGAAGGTTTTTTTTTTATATATATGTAGGTGCGTGTACACATATATTTTGATTTTGCAACATTACACAACAAAGTTCTGCAACGTTTCATAAAAGCATGCATTTTGTTCATCTAATTTCATTTTAAAAAAAGGACCTTTAATGTTAAAATTTTAATTCTATAGAGAATTAAAAAAAATTAAGATTTAAAATAACATTATTGTAAATATTGTCTATATGAATGATGGTGAGAAACATACTTTTTATACATACATTTTATAATTTTTTCTAACTGCAAATAATTTCTAAAATCAAGATAAGATTATATAAAATTATAAAATAGAAATGCTTTGCATTCAATAAACTTATTCTTAATATAATTGTTACAACAAACAATAATTGTAGGAGCTAGAATTGGCTTCAGAAACAGCGATAATGGGTTGAAGAATAGATTTCAATTTTTTATTGATTAGTTGTACATTTTGTATATCATTCTTTTTCCCCAACTTTTCAAATAATGCAGCTGGTTTAAAACACTGAAAAGTTTTGAATTATATATACATTTTCTTCAAAACAAGGCGCATGATTTATTAAATTTAGAATTAAAGTGAATTTTATTTTCAAAAAATATGCTTGCATGCTCAAAGTATATGTTTTCAAGTAGTGTAGAAATTTTGCATCAAACTGTGTGTGTAACAGTCTGTCTCAAAAGTTTAGGCACACACAAAAATATGATGACAAAATTGGAAAAAGATATATAAGGAATAATTTCACAATAAATACTCAAAATGTAATTGAAATGAAATGTAACAGAGATATTAGAATTGCTACTACATTACCATTATTTAAAAAATATGCCTTTTTTATTTTTATTAAAAAAACACTGTCTCAAAAGTTTAGGTGCATTTTGCCAACGTTTACAAATACTGGATAGGTTTCAAACTCCCAGTAAGTTTTCCTGAGCAGTATAACAGCGGATATTAATTTTATAAGCCAATATATATATATTTTTTAAAACAGGGTCATTCCATGCCAAAACAACCAAAATTTCTATATTCAACCTGAGCATTTCAGATTTCTATGAAACTGTCAGTGATCATTCTCCCTGATGATATAAATTAAAATATATTTTTATAATTTTTTATCTCATTAAATTTTCATACAATTATTTAAGTTTTGAAAAATCATCATTTTTTGGTTTCCATATATGTTTTCAATTTTAAATTTCTCAAGTTCTATCAGGTGTCGAGAGTTGCATGGGCACTCGTTTTAAAGAGAATTTTATAAGGTTTAATTTGACTATGGCTTGGTAAAAGAAAAATTAATTTACAAATTTTTAATGTTTTAAAGTTTTTTTTTTTAAACAAAATTATGTTTTTTAATATTATAAGCTTAAAATTCTGAAACTTTTAAAGTGGAATCTCAATGGTATGAAGAGTTATGAAAAAAAGGCTAAATATTACTATACAAATGATAATCTAACTCTTGCTTATTTTATTATTTATTTATTATTTGCATGGTAATCTTTACATTTTATTTCACAACTCCTGATCTCACTGAGTTCCCAAAAAATTTCAGAACTTTAAGCTTATAATATTCCAAAAAACAATTTTCTCTTCAAAATTTTTAAAACACTATCAAAACAAACTTTAAATAATTAAAAAAATTACCCCTTTTTTACTAAGCATAGTCAACTTGCATATCAAATTAAACGTCATAAAATGCTCTTTAAAATGAGTGGTCACACAACTCTCTACACCTGACAGAACTTGAGAAATTCAAAATTGAAAACATTTACGCAAGCCAAAAAATTATGATTTTTCAAAATTTAAACAATTGTATGAAAATTTAATAAGATAAAAAAAATTATAAAAATATATTCTCATTTATATCATCCGGGAGAATGATCACTGACAGTTTCATCAAAATCTGAAATGGTCAGGTTGAGTCACTGGTTAATTTGGTGTGGAATGACCCAACAATTTAATCAAAATCGTGGTAATTATTTTGTGTTTGTGTGTGTGTGTGAGAGAGAGAGAGACGGGGGGAGGGGGGTCACGCGGAAATATTCCTAATTTTAAAATGATCCAATATTACAAAAAGGTCGAGCAACATTGTCCTTAAGGCTGTTCTCAACTGCTCTGTTCAACAAGCGCAAAACGTTTTGACATATGTACAAGTTCATTTTTTAACGGAAAGATATAGAATTGGAAAACCTGACCATGGAAGCGATTTGGAATCGAACTGTGTTTTCCATTTTTTGATCAATAAATTACCTATTGAGTTATAAGCGATTTTGATCACGTGACACGGCA
The DNA here is from genome assembly GCA_963932465.1 of Maratus speciosus. Classification (NCBI taxonomy): domain Eukaryota; kingdom Metazoa; phylum Arthropoda; class Arachnida; order Araneae; family Salticidae; genus Maratus; species Maratus speciosus. The sequence continues at coordinate 389,682,778 of OZ010787.1, read as the reverse complement.
TTTTTCTCCCCTTACTGAGTGGATTTTCTTCTTTCGTTAGGAAGTTCGGTTCAAAATGCCAACTTTAACAACATTTTCTGAAAGATTTATTGCATTTACAAGAAAACGGAAAAACAGATGGCATAGTTTCTAAATAACAACACATTCTAGTTTCCTGCGTTTCCGAACAAAAATGAACTAAAACTTATATCAGAAAGTTGACCCTTTGGATTTGAGAAAAGCTTTAAGTACTCAGTGAACTGACTTAAGGCTGTTCTCAACTGCGCTGCTCAACAAGCGCAAAATGTTCTGACACATTTACAAATTCATTTTTTAACGGAAAGATATAAAATTGGAAAGCATGGCCATGGAAGCGATTTGGAATTGAACTGTTTTTTCCGTTTTTTGATCAATCAATTACTTGTTGAGTTATAAGCATTTTTGATCACGTGACAAACATGTTTTTCGTCCGCTCTTGAGTGCTCTTTCTTCCTTCGCGCGGAAATTCGGTTCAAAACGCTCACTTTGACACTCTTTTCTGAAAGATCTATTGCGTTTGTAAAAAAAACGGAAAAAAAAACAGCTCGATTACATAGTTTCTGAAGAACAACACTTGCCCGTTTCACGCATTTCCGAACAAAAATAAATTAAAACTTATGTCAGAAAGTTGCCCTTTTGGATTTGAGAACAGCCTTAAGAGTAATAAGAGTAGCAAAAAAATGTTTTAAAAAAAGAAAAAAATCCATAAATACATTCGAATAATAGCTTCTGCCGGTGTTCCAATAAAGCTAAAAGCCTCCTCAGCTAGACAAACAATTTAGACATAGTAATAACAACAAGTGACGGATGATATTTCACACATGCTTAAAGTAAAAAATGCTGTTAAGCAAGCTGCAAGCATTCTTGTACAATTTATATGTAAGAAGAAAGCATGACAGAAAGTAAACATACGGCGATTACACCATATTTTTTAGTGTTTATTTTATATGCAAAAACAATAAATTCATAAATAAGAGGCAAAATCTAAATCGTGTACAACAGAAAATTTTTTAGTTTCACTAGACAAGGCAGCTTTACTGTCTAGTGATTGAACATTTGGTAAATAATGGATATCTTGTCTTAATAAATATCAAATTCTTTTTCAATTTGAAGAGACTTCGATATTTGCCTGTGATAGCATATTAAAAGAAATAACAGTAACAGTTATTTTTACATTTTAGATTAATAGTTTTGTCGTCAGTTTTTTGTAAGCGGGACAGATTAGTTGCTAAAAAATTTTTAAAAGAGACTTTTTTTTTTTTTTTTTTTTTGGTGGTGTCTGTCTGATTAGGAGCAGAAAAATTACCTTTTGCAGTGCTTAATTTTAATCTTAAAAGTGAACAATAATTATCTTTTTATTTTAATAAATACGTATTTATAGTAACTCCATAAAAATTAATGTAATATGGAAACTTGTTTTCTATAATAGAAACTTTCTGATTGATTGTGTTTAAGTAAAATATTTATATTTTTTTAGTACAGGTTACCAGGATCTGATTAACGGCAAGCCAACCAAAGAATTGCAAGCCAATTAAAAGAATGTCATTCAATTAGAGATATATTTTTTAAATATATGCTCACGAAATATTTACAAATGTGCCAGTGTTATTCTCCAGTATATGCGAATGAACTACTTGTTTCTTCAGAGGAAATGTGAACAAATAGAGTATGATAATGTCGTGCCAAAAAGCGAACGTTTCTTTTATAATTTTACGGAGGCACTTACAGTTTTTGAATATATACGGTCACCTTGTGAAAATTTTATTTCCGACGATTTTTGTTTCAATATTTTTAGTTGAATTTGCTATTGTAACCCGTAAATCACAATGACTATATGAATATTGCAGCTGTGTTATTTAATTAATGTGAAAATAACTGCCAAGCAATTTTAATAGGTTGTTAAAATAGACAACAACGGTTACCTTGTGAAAAAAATTATTTTATTTCCGACTTTTTTTGTTTCAATATCATTTTGCGCAGAATTTGCCATTGTAACCCGTAAATCACAAGGACAATACAAATATTGCAGCTGTATTATGACATAATGGCACGACGATTAGAGTTGCTCGCATCTTGGATAAGCAGGGGGAATTCAGGGTCGAGTATAATCAGACTCAAACTCAACAGAGCATTAAAGATTTTTATTATTTCCAGATTAATTTTCGGAGGGGTTGGTAAACTCCTAACACTGATTGGGAATAATTTAAAAAAAAAAACTTAGAAGGCTGCATTATATATCAACATTGTCAAAGATTTATGCTTTCTCAATATTCCTACTTGTTGCTTGAAGTCTTATCTTACGCTGCTGTTATAAACCTATGCTGTTAACCCTTTCGAAGGCGATGTCCTTAAAAAAGGACACCTAATTTTAATACCAAAACTGACAAATGGCACAAAGAATATTTAATTAAAATTTTCCTTTTATAATGTACATGAAAATAAGGAAGTTCGCATTTTCTAATAAATTCGCTTATAAATTCTGGTCTCAGTCCATTATTTCATCAGTTTATAAACAGAATTACTCCTCGCCGGAAAGGGTTAAAGGGCACAGACAAAGCAGTCTTTAAGTATAGCGTCTTGTGAAAGCAGAGATGACATAAAATGATTAGCATTTTCAATTTTGTGGTAAAAAAATAAAGGAGAGAGACAAATCCGAAAATAACTGTTTTATGTAGCTTCAGAACATATAAATCACTAAACAGAGCCTTTAAGATCGTAAACAAACAACATGCATATATGTGTGTGAAACTTTTCAATTTTTTTCAGAATTCATGTTTTACAACTTTAGGTTAACTTTTTATAAAATTTATTTAAGTTATAAAGATGGAACTTCATAAACTGATATAACTAATGTGTTTCGTTAAAACTTTCTCAAGTATTAATTTAATTATAATATAACAAAAGTTACTCTCAGATTTTTTGATTTTCTGACCGTTTTAGTAATTATTTTAAATTATTTCTTTTTGAGAAAAACAAAAGAGTTTATTATTATTATTAAATGATACATTTTTAGCTCACAGGCATCAAAAGCCTGAGAGCTAATGTGCCTGCCGGTTCTATATGTACGTACGTACGTAACACGATAACTCTTGATAGAAATATCCGATTTGCTTCAATTTTCTTCTACGTTCATTCTAATAAACCGCTTCCCTGATCCGTTTTGGGTGTTCATTGGTTAATTATAAAGGTACGTGGTGCCCCTTAATTTAGATAAATGGGTTTTTCATGCAGAATTATCCGATTTGCTTCAAATTTGGTATACCGGTTTATTCTGATAAGGGGCCTCCCTGATTAGATTTGGAGCTTCGTTGGTTAAGTATAAAGGAAGGGGAAATGGAGGAGCTAATCCCCTTAATTTAGCTAAATGGGTTTTTCATGCAGAATTATCTGATTTGCTTCAAATTTGGTATACAGGTTTATTCTGATAAGGCGCTTCCCTGATTAGAATTGGAGGTTCATTGGTTAAGTACAATGGGGGGAAACGGGGGGAATAATCCCTTCCTTAATTTATTTTTCGAGGGTCATTATTCTTTGAAATAAGAATATAAAATACAATTAGTGTGAATAGCCTATGAGCTCAATACCATCAGTTAAACTGGACACTTTTCTTTTTTTATTAACATTAACGCATGATTTGAAAAAATAATCTTCAGTACATTTTTACAAAAGTGTAATTAACTGATCTATGCTCAGATGCATTTAGACAGATGTGAGTAAAAATTAAATAGTCGCACGGAATAAAATCTATATAGCATTTGTTGTGCTACATATAAACTAAAATTCGACTATTTAACCCTTTATGCTCCGACGGGAATTTTAAGTCCCATTTAAGAAAAGGCAATATAAAATTTATTTAATTCTTCTACTAATAAAAGTATATGCACTGTAAAAAAATATCTGTCAAATTGACAGAAAATAACTGTCAAATTTGGTTTCAGTGGAAAACCGTTTAATTTACAGAAAATATCTAATTTTTCATTAAAACGGTTTTTTCTGTAAAAAATAGATTTTTCCAGTAAAAATTGCAAAATCCAACTTTTCTTACAGAAAAAAACTTTTTTTAAAACAGTTTTTTTTCTGTAAAAATTACAGATTTTTTTTTTTTTTTTTTTTTTTTACAGTGTACTTTTTATACAAAATATTTTGCTGGATCACATTCCGTAAGCACAGCGAAACAGTCGAAGCTAAATATTTTTTAATATGGTTATTTTCTCAACCATTTACATGGATTTAGCTTTTCTATGTAAAAAATGTTTTACGAAAAATATTTACAACTACAAAACACTTCTCAGTTACAGAGAGGATAACAATACATTTATTTACATTGTTCTTGTAAGAATGGTAAGGTTTCCATAAGAGTATTTTTTGTTAATTAATCTAATTATTCTTGTAAATATTTTACAAAAAAAACTAACTACCAATTTATTAAATGAGTTTTAGTTAAAAATCTATCTAAAAATTAATTTGTTATTATATAAGTTGTTTTGGATATCTTTAGACATTATGAAGATAATTATTGAAGGAGGAGAAATTTCTGATTTATAATTCGAGACATAAAGGGTTAAAGCTAGGAAAAAAATATCTATATCTTTATAAAAACACATTACACGATTATAAACATCGTGCTACATCTGCTTCGCTCGCACAGTTAAGAAGTCCCCTTTAACTAGGGGTGCCCAACCTGCAGCCCACGGGTCACCAAACTACCACTATTTTAGAATAAAATAATTTTCCTTATTTAATGAGAGAAACTTTGCGATTAAATAAGGCGAATATTACTTTTCAGAAATTATGGTGGAAAAAGACTTTCAGGCAAAAAGGTTATGCAGCCCTGCCTTAAGCAAACCCTAAATTTATACAGCATTGCTACTTTTTTTTTTTTTTTTTTTTTTTTTTTTTTAATGCAAAAATAAGCATTTTACTTTGCTTTTCTGAAATTAACTTCACGTAATCTTTCATTATCCGAAAGTGGAACTCTGGGTTCCCATTACGAAAAGCACTTATGATAACCACAATGTAATACTTATTATGCGTATTATTATTCAAAATTAATAGCGAGCTGAAAAATTATAACTTGTGAGCCAACTGAACTTTCCACTCCAATCCTAAGCTCAATTAAATATCTATCATTAAAAAATAATAATTGTAGGCCATGTCGGTCACCCAAATCCAAACTAATTTATCTCGACGTAAAAAATAAAAAAATAATAAAAAAAAAAGTTGAAAATGGGATGTCCGAAGATAAACTCTAAATGCAAGAAAATATTCTAAGAGCTAATACAAAAAACACAACATAAGGACAGAAAAAAGTATGAAGGTCAACCATTTTAACAATCCAACGCCTTCACTGATCAGCCATCATTTCATGATAAAAGCTAATCGACAACAGGGTAGAAGGAAAGAGGTAATTATCACCGAGAATAAAATAAATTGTATGATAAACAATAAAAAAGCGAACAAGGGGCTACTGGAGAAATTGCATGTTACAATACCTCAAAACTTCAATAGATTAAAAAAAAAGTATGAAAGTGCTGTTTTATTTGCTAGGACCGATGCTTTGAGAAAGGCATTTTGCATAGAATAGCATGCGAAACGCATACCACAAAACTTCCTGGTAGAGGTAGCAGCGTTCGGCCGGAAAGAATTACAAGCCACCAAAAACCGGGTGTTACTGTTTCACAGTAAATGGAAGAGGGGAAGAGGATGTTAATGAGTTACAGAGAGGATTGTCCAAAAACAATTCTTTTAAATTTACCAGAATTTTAAGAGGGAGGGGGATTCATTTTAATGCGATTTGAGTAGAATTTTTCATTTATTCTAACATACATCGTTTCATCGTAGTTCATAAAAAGAGAAGAAAAGAAAAAATAATTAATTGAATATATTTTTTAAAGAAATCTGGCGCCTAAACATTATCACTTAGTTTAACTTTACTTCACAAATTAAATGTAGAAAAAGTTTGAAGAGTTATAATGTAATTATTGCATTATAAGAGTCTTAATTCGAAATTGCTTCATTATGATATTCCTAAACAAAAACGCTGCTTTTTGTTTCCCAAAGTGTAAAAAATTGCAATAAAAATCTAGAAAAACTTATGGATTTTATTTATTATTTTTTAACACGCTTTTTCAGACCGTACTGCCAGTGTTGAGTTTGGAAAAATTGCTAAGGGAAGTTAAATACATTTATACGCCCATTTAAACCAAATTTTAAACATAGGTCTAATTATCCGAATCACTTTTGGCCAGTTTCAGTTCGGATAATTAGCGCTGTAGTATTGAAATAACTTTTCTATAACTGCGAAAGCTTAAAAAAAATCCTCACACAGTCTGAAATAGAGTCCTGCATCGGGTCGGGTTAACTTTTTTTTTTTTTTTTTTTACTGCGTGTCGGGTTGAATTTCATTGTTTCGGATTGGTTTCAGATTGACCGAATTTCAAAAGAATTTCCAAAATATTTTTTCAGGTTAAAAATAAGATAAGACCTATACAATAAAATACATAATACAATAAAACATAATACAATAAAATATATAATAAAATACAATAAGACCTCCATAATGGCTTTTCTCTCGAAAAGCGGACACCTCTATTTAGCGAACATTTTTTCAATTCCTGTCATGTATACATTCGTATACGCTTATACCTGTGAATATCAGGTATATCTCAGTCGACACATGTCTGCATAAACTGTCACAAATATCACACATTTGTTTTTGTGTTTATCAAAAACGAAATATTGATAATTGTCATATTTCGAAAGAAAAGTGGTTCACAAAGAAAGAATAATCTATAATCACATTTCTTATATACTTTTTATTTCTCATGCAGTAAATTAAATTATATACTCATCCAATGCTTGATTCTATTCAACGATCCCGAGATATCCGCTATTCAAGGGTTTTACTATATTTGAATATTAAAGAATGTAGATATGTTCATTCTTTGTAAAACATAAAAATTGTAATAGAAATACACGGCGCGCAGGACTGTAGTCTGAAATGTATCAACATCAGAACATGCACTATTTCAATGTATTTCGTTCATAGTGGAAAGGATTAAAAAAAAAAAAAAAAAAAACCCACCAAGCTGTAATGCATAAATTTCAGAAGTTTATCCTGGGTGTTTTTTCCTCTACAAGAAACTGACAACAGTTAGTTCTCAGTAAACGGAAAAGAAGTAAAAAAGAAATAATGCTGAAACGCGTATTAGAAGAAAATTTGGTTTGATGACAATGTTGAAAGAAGAACGATATTTTCAAGCGTTTCGGGGGAACGAAAAAATTCAAAGAAAAGAAGATATGCGCAACTTGTTATATTTGAATGGATATAAGATGCATGTTAAAAAAGAAATATATAGGACCATGTACGGCGGCTTATCTAAAAGAGAAAAATGAAAGAAACTTGGGGAATGATACTTGTCAAGGAATATCAGGCTAGAAGAAATACCTCATTGTGAAATCAATATTTGAAAATGCTGTTTAACCCTTATGCCCCAAATTATGTATCAAGAAACCTCAATAATTACCTGTTCTTAATGTCTAAAGATATGTTTAATAATTTAGATAATATAAAATTAGATTTTCTTTTTCCTTTTTTTAAATAAATTTTAGATTTAATATATCGGTAATTATAGCCTTTTTTTTTATATTTACAAGAATGATGAGATTAATTAACAAAATATAAAAATCTCGCAATTCTTATAATAACAATATAAATTTATTTTGATCCTATCTGTAAATGAAAACGTTTTCGTTGCAAATTTTTCTTAGAGCATTTTTTAATAAGAGAAAAGGGACACCAATGTAAATGATTAAGAAAATACCCCCACCCCCTTTATAAAATATTTAACTTCGACTGTTTTGCTGTGCTTTCAAAATGTGATCGAACAAAGAATTTAGTATGAAATGTAAAATTTACTTTTATTAACAAACGGATTAATTAAAGTTTATATTGAATTTTCTTTAATGGTACTTAAAAGTTCCGTCGAAACATAGAGAGTTAAACTTGCAAACATGTTTTCTTTTATAGATATTTTAAACAGAAAAGAAAGGACATATTTAACATTAGGAAATATTTAACTCTAGCAATTCCTTAATTCTTTATGTCCCAAATCTTCTAAAGCCTTTTTCTTGAATTTTTGAAGCTACATTAGAAGATTTACACAATTATTTAATAAATTTTAAAAGGATTTTGGCAATTAAAATTAATTAATTAAAAATTTAATTTATAGGGATTTTGTGCAATATTTATAACTCCACTCAAATGTTTTATTCAAAATATTATTTTTAGTATTTTGTAGAATTAGGAAATGTACAAATATAATATTCTTACAATAGAAATATAGAAATATTTCCGAACTGAGTCGTCTCCCCCAATCTTTCAACGTCAAGAAAGCTGAAATGGTGCAAAAGAAATCATTTGGAACAAGATAAAGTAAAGTATCTATAACTTATTTTAAACTGTATTACTACTAATCGATGTATTAAATGAATTTTATAACAAGTTATTTTAATGGTACTTTAAAGTACTGGGCATAAAGGGTTAAAATGTAAAGTACCTTACATAGAAGGGTAATTTTCATTTACGTTAAAAAAAAAAAAAAAAAAAAAAAAAAAAAAAAAAAAAAAATCAATTCGCCCAAGAAATAAGAAATGTTGATGAGGGGTTGGATTTTGATGCAACGCTGTCAAAATCGATATACAAAAGAATATCGATGGTACTTCGAATATAAAATTAAATACGTATGACCATGTTTGTAATAAAAAAGAATGTTTTGACCTTTTTTCCAAAATCATGATTAAATTTCTTGTTTGTGTAAAATTTTATGATTGATGCATTTATTTACATAAATTTAAAATGTTAATATAAGTACTGTACTACTGATAGCAAAATTCTCAACAAAATTGATTCCTGAAAAGTATTTCCCAAGGATAATACCACGTGATATTGGGAGCACGTGAAAAAGTTTTTCATAAAATTTTATACAGTAACATACAGGGCGAGTAGAATCAATATTTCAACATTTACTTTAACAATATTAAGCCTCAGGGTCAGGGCCTAAAATATAAAATGAAAATACGTGGCAGATACATCTTTATGGGAGGGGTGCAAGAGACCAAGCGAGGCTCTGAACATGTGTCGTGCATAGGTCGGATTAACACGAGATGAACCGAAAATTCTATCAGAAATCAACGCGAAATCCGCCCCGAATCTGACTAATAATGTTTTAACCCGACCCGAAATTAAAAAAAATAAAAATAAAATAAACATTTTAACGCAGTTACGGAAAAATTGTCAAAAATATATTTTTAATATCAATTTTATATTTTATTTAGTAAAATGAACAAATATACATTCATTCATATTCAAATATACAGGATGCCTCTCCCCACCCCCTTCTTATCGTTATCCAATAACTATTTCATAAACAGCTAGGTCGGTCTAGAGGTATAATTCCAATTGTAAAAAAAATCCAATTATTGTTCAGTGAATATCAAAAGCCTTGACGTCAAAATAGTTTTTTTTTCTTCTTTAAGTTGCGAAATTTCAATTTTTGTACGGTTCGTGATTCCTAAAAGTTACATTTAAAAAACTTTCTCCATGCTCTAACAGGTGAAATAGTAAAAATTCTATTCTTCTATGGCCATTATTTACTAAGTTGTGTTAAGATATTTTCGGTAACATGAATTTTCTGGAATTCAAACCGTTCTCTTTTTTTCGTACGATGGAAATCCTGAAAACATTATACATTTATTTACCCGTCAAAATCAAACCTGATTGACTTCTTGCTTTTTATATTTGAGGCCTACTGCGCAGCAATGCCAGGAACACAAATTAAAAACTTATGAATATATTATTATTAGGGGTCAGCCATTAATTATATGACACTTCAAGAGGAGTGGATTCACAAAGTGTGACAAAGGGGGGGGGGGGGGTAGTGAATTAGCATGTTTTGATATCACATATAAAATAAGAAAATAAATGGTTAAGTACAACAGTCATAATTTATATAAAAGTCATTTACAAAAGTCATAATATAGATCATAAAAGGGTATCCCATTTAAAACAAGTTACATTTTTACAGCCCAAGTGTCCAAACACGTTGTGTTTGGAAATTCTATTTTGTGTGGCTTTAAAATACTGATTTTACTTTATACATTCACTGATGATAAAACATTTTGTTTTAATGGAAACTTACATTTTTCATTAAAAATTAGATTACATGAAAATGACGTCATTTTCTAGACACTTTCAGTCGTGAAATTTTGTCTGAAAAGAGAAAGTACTGACTCTAAACAAACGATTGTATGAATATATTTATTTACACGAATGAGTAATATTATTAATATAAAGTAATAAGTAATATTATTAGATATATTTTCGTAATTGGAAGTATGTTTGTAATGAATGGCTGAAAGTATATATTGAATAACATTAACAGTGAAGATCCAATATAATATTCACTAATACGCATTATTATGGTAATCTATTTTTATTAACATTTGCGAAATTGAGAAATAATCAAAAGACGCTTATTAATTCCCTTTGAATTCTCAGGTGTTTTTACTCAAGAAAATGGAATATAATTATGATATATATTTTTTCTTGAACGGTAATAGCTTTAAACTTACATTTCGCAATGAAAACAACAAATGGTTTTGCATTTACCTTCATGCTATCAAATAAGATTCATAGTGTCTAAATTGTATATTAACTTTAAAAGCTTTTATTTTTTATTTTTAAAATTTAAAATAAACATACACGGGGATGGATTTTTTTTTTAAATAAGCGTCTCAATAGACGAAGCATGCCAATAAAGAATAATCTTCCGGTAACTCATAATTTGGACCCAAGGCGTTGATAAAATTTTTAGAACGATATTCCAAACAACAAATTTTAAAGGCATGCTTGTTTATAACGATAACAATTGAAAACATTGAATTATCTAACTATGAAAAAGAACGTCGACACCCGCCTACCTCAAGGTTGACTGTTTACAAAATTTCTTTGAATGAGTGAGGAAAATAAAGGTAACTAAGAAATATTCCATTTTCCTTTAAAACTATGAGCAGAAGCATAAACCAAGTGACGTTCTTCCGACTTCTGGACCTTGAAAGTACATATCAAAATCATTTGCATACGTTATCTGTTTGTTGGGGGAAAATGAGGTTATTCTAATCTTACAATACGGTCGATAGGGACTCCCTGGTTTCGGTTTCACAAGGTCAAGGTTACGCAAAACTTTGAGTCACCACAACGTGGCCTAGTTTTAGGAGTTACGTCGCCCATCACATAAGTCTAATTTATTTTTAATTTTGCGTGGCTTCAAAACAGTAGCATTTAGAAAACAATCTGCAGTGGTAATTAACCTACAGAGGACACGACATTGAAATTTCCTTGTAACATAAAAAAAAATTCCTAATTGTAATATTTAGTAAATAATTACATTTATCAATGTAATGTTCAATAGAGTTAATTTAAATTCAGATATAAGTAAGTAGGGAATTTCCTGTTACTGCAAGTAATAACTTAAAATAAATTTAGAGACATATTACACAGTCGCAGTAAAAAAGCAGAACATGCAACATTAAAAACAAAAACTTATTTATGGTTGCATAATGCAACTAAGACAACAAAACAATGTTCTAAATCAAAAGTGATAAATATAGTCGAATCAGCACTAAAAACCTCCAAACTACTTATGTTTGATTAAACTTAAAAGCAAATTTTGAAATTGCATGACGATGTCACCACTTTTCTGTACACCAAAGCAATGTAAATTTGTAATACAATTTGATGATTTTGTTAAATAAATATTTTCAATTTATTTCTAAAACTTGGGAAATATTTTTTCTAGAAGTGTATTTTTCAATTTGGTATTATTTTATTTATTTATATTCTTTCGCGGCGGCCAAAGACACTTGGAAAACATATATTTCGTTCTTAGATGCTCTATATTTACCATTCATTGTGCAATAAGAGAAAACTAAGAGAAAATACCGCACATGTAATTTCATTAATATTTTACCTCATATTTGATCAAAAATTCGATTTTCTTTTTTTAATATTAAATGAAAGCCTGTTCAATTGTGAATAGGGATGCACCGAATAGTGATTTTGGCCGAATACCGAATATTTGGCTTGCCGAATAGTAACTGTTAGGCCGAATACCGAATATTTGGTCTTGTCGAATACTTTTATATTTCAAAGTTTAAAGGCGTTAAAATGTTAAATTTTAAAACAATTTTACATAATATTTAAAACAGAAAGTTTCACTTTGATAAACAAGGGCTTTTTTCAAGTAAACTTTGCAAAATCTGCTTTGAGTTATTTAAGAAGGATAGTTATAAAATTTTTTTAATTAATAAAATTTTAAATTTCATGGCTTCTTCTGTGAATTAAAACAAATTAATACAATTTTCTTAAATTCTAAAACAAACATTTTAAAATGAAAGAGAAATTTTGAAAAAATTGGAAGAAAAATTCTACAGGATCATATGTTATTTGTTTGTCACGAAGATACTAAAGTAAAAGGAAATAAATAATATAATCTATTAAAATTTTATATGGTGGCAACTTAGCAAGAATAACTCTTCTACTCCCTTTATTAAGGCTCCTGTCCCTGCCGGCGAAGACACTCACGAGCTAATGCTAATCCTATGGGGAGGTATTTTTCTAATATCTCGTCTGCATTTCGACATTTTTAAATATTTTTTTTGCATTGAATAGCCAAGATCGGTCTCTACATCGCACCTTTTTTACTTTTTCGATTTCGGTTGCAGATATTTTTTAGAATAACACTTTCAGTTTCATAACCGGTTTTGAAAGTGAAAGTAACTTTATAAAAAGTACCTGCGACCAAAATCGAAAAAGTAAAAAAGGTGCGATGTAGAAACGGACCTCGACTATTCCATGAAAAAAAAAATTATTTCAAAATGTCGAAATGCAAACGAGATATTAGAAAAATCCCTCCCCATAGGATTAGCATTAGCTCGTGAGTGTCTTCGCCGGCAGGGACAGGAGCCTTAAGCAAGTAAGTTTTTAAATGTATCCTAGATCGGTGTCTGGAGTGGGCGATCATTTTCAGAGATTGTAAACGTTGTTCTTAAAATCTTAGCAAGAAACAGATTATTTATAGGACAATGTTCAGAAACTTGCATTTGTACATAATTAATTCCTGTGAAAATCCTCGTGATTGGTCGTGAATTTTTTTAAATAATACTTAACAAACAGCAAATAAATAATGCAACGACATTCTTTTTTTTTTTATTTAAACATGATTCTGTTTCTAATTATTCTGAATATCTTTATAAGTTGACTGTTAAACGTAGAAGTTGCATAAGGTTTTTTAGATTATGTTTTAAGAGTTTTTTTTTAAGTATTCGGCTCGGTCGAATAATTCAATATTCAGCCAAACCAAATAATTTGATATTCGGCATACCGAATAGTTTGATATTCGGCCAAGCCGAATAGATACCGAATATTCGGTGCATCCCCAATTGTGAATATTTTGGCACCTCATTTTTACCCATACGGTAATTATATCGTGAGTTATTATAAATTTTGTTAATACATTCATTGCAATTACTCACACAAATTAAAACTTTAAATGGCTTTTTCTCCATGTTCATATTTTCTTCACTTTCATGTTTTAAAAATGCTAAGGCTTTTTTTTTTTTTTTTTTTTTGCATTTGAAATAGAGATTTAAACTTTTTTGTATATGTTCTTAATTAGACGTGTGATAAATCTGCGCATTCAGATTTTTTGTTATTTAAAATAATAATAATAATAAAAGTATATGAAGATGTATTAGATTCCATCGTTTCACACTATATATATCAATAAAAAAAAATTATATTAAAAGTAATATTGGATGTATCTAAAATTCCATGCGCAGTCTTGTGTAATACATATTTACGAAATCTTAAAAAAAGAAATTGGGCAAAAATAACAATATTTAAAAATGCAGAAGGGATTTTAAAAAATTCAATTTTTTAAAAACTTTTAATTAAATATGCAGTTAAAGAATTTTTTTTTTCAAAATGTACTTTTAGATTAACATTGAAATGCAGCGAGTTCACCATTTTAAACATATTTTTAATAAAAACAATTAAATTTAAAAAATCAAAAAACCCGACTGCGTAAAAAGCGAACTAATTACTTATTTCTCATCAATGTGAAACAATTTTTTTTTTAAATTCCTACTATTAGCTCACACTCTCGCTATATATATATATATATATATTATATACATACATCTTGTTCAAATTTTCAATCGTTAATAAAATACTTATTCATCCAATCAAGCTCAAATAAATTTTTTTAAACTTGTAGTAGATGACGCTTGATGTTAATCCAGTTTTTTTCAAATATTAATTCATTAAGTAAATTAAATTAATTGATTTTCAATAATCGAGCGAGCCCCCTTCTTGATCAAGGTTATTTTAAGACCTAGAGAGCCTTCTTCTTGATCAAGGCATTTTAAGCGCCACTCAAAAGAAAAGAAGAATGGGAGAAAAAAATTCTCTTATTGACCTAAGTAGGAATTGATTTAAAATATTTTTTTTTATATTACTTGTTTATATTACTTACCTATTTTTTTTTTTTTTATTATTATTATTTACTTGTATTGATGACTTTTAAGTTGTGTTTAGTTGTTAGTTCCTATCTATAAACACTGTTTTGATGAGGTCTATAGATATCTATGATGGTTAGAGTTGCCGTAAAGCTAGAGATCCTACCTACACAGCTTTTAGGTTGTATAATATTTTAACGGAGCTTCTGACTGTAAAATAGTCAATGAAACATCGTCTTCATTTTGAAAGACCTATCCAATGATATGCCACTCAATAGGGTGCGTATTTTTTTTAGGTCTCTACCGCCATTTTGAATTTATAAAAACAAAACCTAGCCTATAACCATCGGGCCGTTAAGACGAATTGATAGAGACCTCATTCGTTAAAATCCATCCAGCCGTTGGGATGTTTCGAGGGTATAAAGAAATCCACATACACAGATACGCGTGAAATACATAACCCTTCTTTTCAGTCGGGTAAAAATAAACAAAATTGTTGAAAAGGTAAACTGTCCCCTTAATGTCGAAGTCACATGTTACACATTTTTTTCTAATATTCTGGCTTTCCATTCAATCTTAATTCACATACATCTGAAACAAATCAATATGAACATTCTGTGTTACCAACTTCCTAATAATTATAAATACACGAAACAAAAATATATTACACGCTATGAAAATAAAATATTAAAAGTTTATAGCTTCTTATTCCTTATATTAAACTTTTTTCCAAAATATATTATTTATTAGAAAGGTGTTCTTGGTCTATAAGCACTTTCTTAGTTAAGCTGATAAAATTAACTGGAGTGAAAGAAAATTTCCGCCTTTAAAAAAAAAAAATCAATGGATAAAATTACCCTCAT
Organism: Maratus speciosus; assembly: GCA_963932465.1. NCBI lineage: Eukaryota > Metazoa > Arthropoda > Arachnida > Araneae > Salticidae > Maratus > Maratus speciosus. Next base: position 389,667,320 of record OZ010787.1, on the reverse strand, counting down.
CTGTCAAAATACTTTATTATTACTATACAAGATAAGATAAAGAATGCAATCTACAAATATTCTATCCTCTACACTTAATCCTTGAAACGATACTATACTATACTGGGCTCTTTTTCCTTTTCAACCGAAAAGTTTAAAATCATCACCTGAAAAAAAAGAAAAATTATCTCTGATTTTGAAGCACATTTTATTTATATTCATAAAAGTCGGGGGGGGGAGGGGGGGACCTGTCAAACGCCTTTATTCATCATATCTGCTAGATAAAGCTGTCTTTGAAAGAGACGTTTGTACAATTGTCCACAAGCGAATATTTTTCATATATATATATATATATATATATATATATATATATATATATATATACAACTAACAGCTTATATTTTCAGAAAGATAACACCACACGCTACGGGAAAAGAACACTATTTTTATCTTATATCCTGTGAGCAGTTAAACACAATGATCTAACATATGCCATGATTTTTATATGCCGGTAGTATTCAATCAACACTTTTTCTGTAAACAAAGAAAATGTTGCACAAAATTCAGGAAATGCGGTTTTGAGAACGTTTGCCTCCGTTTTTACTATACTTGTATTTAATAAAAATATTATACTAATTGCTTCCATGAGATTTAGCCAAATGGATTGTGATATCATTTTATCATGACTCGGGTGGCTTATTTCTTAAGAATATGAAAAATTATTTAGATTAAAGATGATTCATCAGTGATGTCACGGATGCGTTGCGGATGCACATATAAATGACGAAAAAAATTAAGAAAATACGCAGAAAAGAAATTGTGATGCATTTCACAGGGTTGCAAAAAAGCCGGCTAAAATTAAAAAAAGCCAAGCCGGTGGCTTTTATTGGTTTTAACCGGCTTTTTTTGGCCAAAATTGGCCTTTTTTTGGCCAAAATTGGCTTTTATACACTTTTTATGTGTTTTTTAATTAGTTTTAAAGACATTTAATTGAGGTGGAAATCAATATAACCCAATTTTTTAATAATGAAGACATTAATATTGAAATAAAAGGCCATACCAATTGCTTTCTCTGGTATACACTGACCTTAACACCCCTTTTTTTCATTTTTACTGCTTTATATAATTAAAAAGGACAATGGTTGCTTAGTTATATATTTTATTAACTAATTTTAAGGGACATTAATATACAAGTCTTATTTTATTTCTCATAAGCATTTATTTAAAATCACCTATAAGTCATTTAATAAAAACATCATTTCTCTCCATATTTATTTATGCATGAATATATGCACTATTTTAAATAGCAACTAGCTTTTCAAAATTTTAATACAACAAGTTTCATTTGGAGAATTTTTTTTTTTTTTAAATTGTTCTCTTTATTTTATGCAGTTATATGGACTAAAAATTTCCTCAAGTGTTATATCCTTCCTAATTTCTCTTTCAACATTGTTCATTCTATGATTGTAATCTGTCCATATGGACATATTTGGAATAAGTTACATAACAGCTTAGTAGTAGAAAAACTTTTTACATATATCATTTTTATAAGTTAGAATATCAATTGCTTATTACTGGGTGTTTGTTCTCAAGTATTATATAAGATAATTTCAGTTATTAAATACATATATGTTAGTTTTAATCAATTTTAAAAGTAAATATCAGTATGTAAGAATGTTTCTATTTTGATGTGTGACATTTTCTTATTCTTTCATATAATATTTAAAATGTGTGGTATGTGTAGAGCTATAATAAAGAATTCCAAACCAATACTTTAGAGTCTAATTTAATGTATTCTTCTGAATATTTATAATTTTTTATGATATAATGCCTTCACAGTTGCATTCTAGCAGTTATAAGGACTTATTTGACAAAATTTAATAGAAGTTTATTTTTTTAGTAGAAAATATTTATAAGTGTATTAAAAATAAATTAATCCAAATTTTATATGAATTATCTACAAACCACCTTTTTGAAAAATAAAAGCCGGCTTTTTTTAAGTGGTTAAAACCAAAAAAAGCCGGCCGGCAACCCTGATTTTTCATGATACTTAATTTCTCTCTTCTTAAAGATATACATATTTTACTGAAGAAACATTGTGTGTGAAATACGCTGAACGAGTCTTATTAAAATGAATACCCTCTATTGTAAAATAGGACCCAGGTTTTGAAAATTCGCGAGTTTCAGTATTCCAAAGAGGCCCTTATTATTGCATGGGCAAATCGGGACTTTGCCCAGGGGCCCTGGACATCAAGGAGTCCCCTCAAATCCATATATTAATTCACAAACTATTTACTTTTTGTTTTCCAATTCCAATTCTGAACATTTTCAAATACAAAATACAAATTTCATCTTTAAAAGATTCTACTAAAGTTTCTGAAAAACAAATTTCATTTTGAATTCACAGAGCTCAATGCTTTCGCAGAGCTAACCCAACCACTATTAAATAAGAAATAATATTTTGATTTTAATAGATTCTATTAAAAATGGACTTAAATCATATCTAAACTTTAGTGGTTGAAAATAATCAGTTCTAATTGTCATGAGATAAATTTTCTTCCGTATTCAAAGTTTTTTTTTTTTTTTACTTTGAGTTAAATATAAAAAACAAACCCAGAATCACCATCTTTTTAAATTTATTGAAAAAACGCTTTCTACTTGTGAAATAGAATGTATTTGATTTGATATTATGTTGTGTGAAGATATAAAAGAAAGTATCTTGATTAACTCACATTTACATGTTAGAGTATTTGACATCTTCCATAAGTTAAAGTTATTAAATTCATATTAAAGTAATATAACAAGTTGCTAAAGTTTTTTTAAAGAGTTTTATTCTGTACTATGAATAAAAGAGTATTTTTATTAATTAAGGTACTTAATTTAGAATTGACGGAGCTAAGAATTTTCTTCTATTTAAAATCCAAGGTGCGAAAATATTGTTCATGCATTACACATGTGATTGACCATCAGTTCTATTTGAATAATGTTGCAACGATTCGAATGGGGCCCCAAAATTTATCTTTGCCCAGCGCCCCAATTAGTCATGATCGGTGCCTGCCAAAGAGTATAGTGGTTATGACGTATAAATAAAAAGTGGAAAATATTACCAACATTCAATTGCAGTTCCTAATTTGTTACAAATCTCATTCTCAAGGTGTTAGTATAATATGGTTAAGTTTCACCACTTTCATATACACACACGTCATAAAATCAGGAGAGCACTGCCCTGCTTGATCAGTTATCCGGTTACATTATAAACCTACTTTAATTTTTTGAAAAAAATTACCGCAGGAAGTGCGTTAAAAAAAAGAAAACCTAGATTGAAGCAACATAATGTGGTATTTCACAAAATAACTTACAAAAGAAGTTTGCAAAGCGTTTTGCAGGCTTCTCGTTTACATTAAGGCCTCAAAAAGTATTTTTCCCAGCTCAACATTGTGAAACTTTCTGACACGTACTCATTTTTAAACGAAAAAGAAGCAATTGGAAGGCATGACTTTTAAAGTAAATTGTAATCGAGTAGCTTTTTTCATTTTTCGATAAATGTAATTATCGAAATATTCCTCTTTTTTATGTTTCGATAACTTCTTGAGTTATAGGCGATTGCTGCCTCATGATGACACTTCACGGACTATCGCGTCTGGAAATTCGATTAAAAATATCATTTTTGAGAGCATTTTTAGGAATTTTCTTTATTTTCATTGAAAAATGGAAAATTCTTTCCGATTCCAAAGCTTATGAAAATGAACAGCAGCCTATTTTATGCGTTTAAGAATAAAAATAATTCAGGAATGGTTATAAAAATAGCCTCTTTGAATTTGAGTACAAAGAGCGCTGTAATCGTAAAAATAACAGAGGGTATACGCAAGAGAGTATACGCTATAGCTTTACTTGAGAAACGGGGTAAGCGGAGCTTTTTTAAACATTTCTAGAAGGTATACGGCGCATACCACCGTATACTCTCCACTATAACCCATTCACGACGAGTATCACGTATACGTAATGTACAGGATGCTCAGAATCCTTGAATATTCATACCAGTAAATTTTGCACTATTTAATCACAGGAGACACCTTCCTGGGCGGCCGACCATTTTAAAGCCTGGGATATCCCTGAAACCTACATCATTCCCATATGAGGGGGGGGGGGGGGGGACGACCAGCTAGGGAACAAAAACCCTGATTTATTGATTTATTTATTTTAATACAATGTTTTACAATGACACTGCAATTTGGATATATATATATATATATATATATATACACTTTTTTTTTTTTTTTTTTTTTTTTTTTTTTTTTTTTTACATACATGAAACCCCACCCCCCCACCCCCCAAAAAAATATGCAGAATTAATACATAACAAAATTTTAAGGATTAGATTAATACAAATAAGTCATTACTTTTTAAACAATATGAAAAAGACTGGAGATTTTGGATAAAGAATAATTCATAGAAATAGAAATATACAATAAATGCCTCTAAAAAGTTACTAAATTTATTGTTTTTTAAGTTATTGATGCAAAAATACTAAGCATTCTATTCTAATCTACATTTTCAAATGATGAAGATTTTTTTTTTCAAAAATATAGGTGAGTTTACACATATATCTTGATTCTGCAAAGTTCAACAACAAAGTTCTGCACCATTTCATAAAAGCATGCATTTTGTTCACCTAATCTCATTTTAAAAAGGAATTTTAGTGGTGAATTTTATAAATAATATATCAATCTGAAAATAATATTATAGAAAATTAAGGGAAAAATCTAATTTTTAAAATAGCACAGTTGAAAATGTTGCGCTCAGGAAAAATGGTAAGGAATGCAAATACATACTTTATGAATTTTTGTAAACTATAAAATTACAAAACAGAAATATTTTATACTTCATAAACTTTAAATTCTTACTATCAAAGTCGCTGCAGCCAGCAATAACAATTTGATAGCTGGAACTCATATCAGAAACAGCGATAATGGGTTGAGGAATCAATTTAATATTTTATTTTATCGATCAGAGTTGTACTTTTTCTGTCTCGTTCTTTTATTGATAACTTATTTGGTTTTGTGAAGTGTTTGTTGCGCAGAAAAAAAATAAAACTAGAAAACAGAAATTCTGCTTTTCCAGAATTTAGTGTCGCACCCGATGACAATATATATATATATATATATATATATATATATATATATATAATAAATTTGAAATCACAAGTATATGAACAAATTGGTAAAATTTTAAAGATGAACTATATATGAACATAGAGAACCAGTATGTAAAATAAGAAACTATGAATAAGCCGCAGAATCTTTAGAGGAGCTTGTAGGTTGATTCATAGTGAAGATGCGTTATTTCATCCAATTTTGTGGGCATTAAGCCTAAAATGACAAAATTTAGCTCCTTATAACGCAACATAACAGAAAATAGATAATAAAAATCCAAGAGATCTAAAGAAAGATACACCTCACACAGGATATTAAAAATTATTAGAGCACAATACCTACATAGATAGCACAAAACATATTTGTGTTTTAAGACTTAAAATACACGCTTTTATTTTATAGAAAATGACGTCATTTGCATCCGCTGAAGAATTCCACATTTACGATCCAGTCTTAAACAATATCTATAAAAAAGTATGCATATGACGTCACTATCGCGGAATAATACACAAACCCAGCAAAAAGCAATTTTGTCATTCAAGAAACTCGACAAAAAAATCGGGTATCTAATGATTCATAAGCCTTCATTTGTTTGTAACATTAATATGGATACTGAAAATTAAATATAGTTTATAATAGCTCCATGTTCTATCAGAAAGCATTCATTTATATATTTTTCAAAATTCGGAAAATGTATTACACACTGAATAATAAAATTGCATTCTTTCAGCTTTTTGATAGGAATTAAGTAAATTGCGGTGGAAAAAAGTCACACATATATACTTTAAAATACATTTACTTTTATAGCAGGCAATATTCTTAGCATAGCACGTATTTTAATTTTTTTTTCAGTTTTTATGAGAAAATGATAACAAAAAGATATAGTAATCTACTATTTTCCCTTTACTTTCTGCAGAAATGGAGTACTTCAGTTGCCACCATTACAGAAACGGCTTTAAAAACAACAAAAATATTAATATATCTAAAATAAATTGAGATGCAGTTTTCAAATAAATTGAATTTAAAAATACTTTTTTTCCTTATACGTCGGCGTAAAATTTGAAAACGTGCGATGTTTAGAAGTTTAAAAAACTGCAGTAGATATTATCAGTATTTAACCATACAGCGATACATCTGCTTCGTTTTACGGCTTATGTAACGTAACGTTATTTTTTAGGGACGACATTTTAATTGTTGCCCGAAAGAAAGCATATCGGGGAGGGGGGAGGGGTAAAAATATCAATATTAGAAGTAATGATAGCGTGAAGAATTTATGCATAGGCTATACATGATTTCATTACAACTGCGAACAAGACATTTCGCGCACCCGCAAGAAAAGTGACAACTTAAAAATACTGTGTTTCACAGGAGTGGCATAGGAACATTCGCAAGTTTTCACTGCAGCATAAAATTAAAGCATTTAGCAGATGTAAAATCGCGCATAAAAGCTTAAAACCCTTAAAAATCAAGACCTACAAGAGATAGGGGAGGACTGACAAATTTTATCTCCCCACGCAATTTGCCCTTTTCTGTGGCGGCAAATTGTTGTATAACATAATCTATCGGTTTTCCGGATAACTACACTTATGACACTTTTCCGGTAGTAAAGTATCAGACTACTTTCCTTCACACTGGAACCTTTTATGTGGTAACCCGCTCTCTTTCATGTTTTATGACTTGCGCAGGATGTCTGGAGGTCAAAGGTCCTCAGCGGACGTCATTGACATGTTCATTTCCGCCTCTTTCTTTTGTTGAGACTCACCTTACTTTTGTTGATGGCCACAGAACGTTTGGAAGAGAAAGGCTAGTTGAAAGGTTTACGACTTTTCATTGGGTAAAGCATATAAATGCACCTTAAGACGCACATAAGTAAGGTCTATTAGTGCAATAATACACAAAATGATTCTTTTGGAGTTGTGTCACTTTTTTTTTTTTCCTTTTGCTGGGGAACGATAAATAATTAAACATACCGGACAAAATACGACACTGAGCAGACTAGTATGCAAAAAAGGTTCCGAAATAAATTAAGAGCTAAACACATTTTTATTCTATCTATCTACATTTTTATACACATTCAACTGTATTTTGTGTTGAAAAGGAAAGTTAAACTGGATGAGCAACTAGTCTAGTAGGTAAAGCGCTAGGAGCGCTTCTAGGAAGTTCACTAACGAAGAAGCGCGCATTTTAAGAAATCATGCGGAGGACGCAAATAAGCAGTGGTCACAAATGCTGAGGCGGCTGGGCACAAAACCTGTTTTACGCCTGATGAAACGAGGCGGAACTGAGATTATGTGACGCTGAACAGAGGAGGAAGAAATACACAAAACACAAAGAATAGAAGGAAACTACCACTGTACAGAGAATGGTTTCGGATTATTCGTTTTCCAGAGAACAAAACTATGCTATCAATGGACAAATAAAAATTTAGGACTGAAGAACAAAACCAATTAATATCATTTCATTATCTTAATTTTCAACTAGGTCACCAAATGTCAACCTCACGATGAAATACATTTCAGCAGTCTCAAAACATTTAAAGTAATGTATGCGATAAGTTCGCAAAGTTATACAGAGTATTGCCCAAATGTAAGAAGGAATAGAATGGTTATTCCAAGTTATAAAAACCATTGAAAACCACCCAAAAAATCTTTCCGGCTCAGTCACAGGAGTTGATTGATTTTTAAGGTATATATATCAGATTTAATACAAATTAAAATGAAAAATAATTGGCACCCTCCTTCTAAGTTCGCTATTTTGGGGAGAAAGGTAATTGGCAGGGAAATTTTAAATTAGGCTTTGAAAGTATGATTGAATAAATATGAGGGAATTAAATCAAAAATGTACAAGAATCGTTGAGAGGTTTAAAAATCTTCCGCAGTCTGTAATATATCAAACCATTCAATGAATGGCATCGAAAAATTTCGTATGCCCCTGTAAACGAACTACAGAAGCAACATACTGGATTAACGAATTCATACAAGATATTTCAAGATCAATTCACTGTCCTATATTCTATGTAATTTCCATTAGCTTCCCAAGGACATTCGTCCTCCCCATTCATCTTCCTTTGTCATGGCACTAGGCGGAAGGAGTTCCTGATCACGTTTTACCCATTGCTGTATAATCGAACAAAGCTTTCTACTGATCGCAAGTAACGTGGGGGAAAATGCGCTCAGTCAGCGGTTTTACCATAGCTACCTAATGCGGTGTTACCATAGTTACTGACTTAAATAAGGAGCGGGAAAGTGACAATAAGAAGTCAATTGAGATTACATACAGTATAATTAGGTTTGAATTGCCACAGAATTTCGCAGATTATCGTGAAGACAACTTTTGCTGTTGTGTGTCATTGCAAACGAACTATAAGAACTGCATACTTGATTAACTAAATCATCCAAGATCAATACACTGCCCCAATAAGATTCAAATATGTTCAGTATTTCGGACATTATCTTTATATCAAATTTTGCATGTTTTTTTACTTTTATGTGTCCCAGTAAACGAACTCGATTACGATAAGAGCAAAATTGATACATTCTCCCACTTAGATTCAAATTGGTTCTGTATTTCGAATGTCATCTTGATGATAAATTTTGCATGTTTTTTTTTTTACTTTTGTGCGTCCTTGTAAACAAAATATACGAGCTGCATAATTGCAAGATCTGGGAGCAGTGTTGTTGTTGTTTTTTGGGCCATATACATACATATATATATATATATATATATATATATATATATTATATAATATATATATATATTATATATTGTATAATATATATATATATATATATATATTATATAATATATATATATATATTATATAATATATATATATATTATATATTGTATAATATATATATATATATATATAATATAATATATATATATATATATATTATATATTATTACAACATTTGCAAGATAAATATAAAACGAAAAATTTTGTAAGGAAATAGTGGTGGTCAAAATTTTGATTTGGTCTCTTTTAAAGGAGACCGCACTTAGCCTGCACTTGTTTAACAAACTCATCCAAGATACTGTCAAGATCTATACATTGGTCCAATTAAGTTCGAGTTTGTTTAGTATTTATTATTATCGGACCTCGGGCGTTATCGTGGTGAAAATATTTGCATAATATATATAGTGATTGCAACAGATCAATTTATAAAGAAATCAACCTAAAATGACCATTTGTTACCATATGAAAAATAAAAGTTCATACCATTTTTAATACGTAAATGGATCTTTATGGTAAAACTTAAAGAACTTTATACGAATTAAAGTGGTACTTTTCTTTTATTCTTGTATTAATTATAACTAAAGTTACAGTTATCGTTCGGGTGATTTTTTATTCTTATTTATTTATTGATGTACTGTACACGAACAAAAGCTCAAATAGAAGGAAGATCACTGTATGGAAATTACCACTGTATGGAGATGGAAGATTTATCATACCTTTCCTCTCACACACATAGCAAAATTAAATTATCGATAAACAAGTACAAAATATAGTCTTAAAGAAGAAAACTTTTGAATATCATTGGATAGAGACAACGAGTAACTTCATGAAGACATTTCATGACGATATTTCGGCAGTGAAAACATTTTGCGTTTTATAACTGACGATTGGGCAAAACTATAAAAATACATAGTAAAATTCCGAGAACTAATAAAATAAAAATTTAAATTTTTATAAAAATCAATTATGATGGTCAAATGTTCTGCTTCTATTTAATGCCTTCTATAAAACTATAATTATTCTATACCACTTATAATGTTTTTTCAAGCTAGTTAAACCTAAAACACGAATTAACAGGCATAATAAGACACATATTTATTAGAATGGAAAGACACTATAGCTTCCACTATATTTCCATTTGGAACTTTCAGAAGGATTATTCCCTAATGAAACAGAAAACTGTGGATTAAGGAGCAAATATTGACATATCATTCATTTAGAATGATAAGAAAAAATGGACGTATGTGTAAGATGAACTCAAAATAATGCCATGAATGCATGCAACAGAAGTTCTTTATCTGTTATTCTCAGCGGACTGTTATGATACTTGATCAAATCGTTCTATTAAAGTTGATTCAGTCAGGTCTTCCAATCCGAATACGAGTATTGCAATATTATTTCAGGTACAAATAATATAGTACGTATACAAGTTTGAATTTTTGTACAATAAATATGAAATGCATTAGTGACAAAAAGCCTTTATCACAAAAGAAAACAAAAGCAAGCATTTAAAATTAGTAACGTAATACAGAATTGCTGTTATCTGTATACTAGATTATCATATGGCCTTGTTTATCGTACGATATGCAGAATTTTAAGGGCTAGCGTTGATATGCTAGAGAAAAATCTTATTTAAGACTTCTTTCAAACTCATCAAGAATTCCTTCAGCGAATTCGGGGTTCCGATAATTTTAGATCTCTTTTTGCACACAATTTTACTTGGAATGTATTATCTCCAGGGTTAGTGATTTTTTTTTTAATAAACCTCACACATTATAATTTTATATGGCTTTCAATTTATAAAATGAAAGTTATATACACAGACATGCCGGCTATATAAGTATAACACATGCCGGCTATATAAGTATTACAAATATATATTAATAATATTGCACAATTTACATAAATGATTAAAATTGTAACATTTTAGGCAATCAAACTATTTTGTTATACAAAATGAATAAAAAACTACAAATCAGATGTCAAAAATCAATTCCACCTTACATACTTTAGTTAAAATAACTGCAGCACAGAAAAATTTTAAATAATTTTGGAAGCAAATTAAGGTAACTTTTTTTTTTTTTGTTAAAGTGCTGGTACAGAAAAAGGAGTTAGAAGCTTTACCAGGTCCTAATTTTCGAATGTACCAAACAGAAAGCAGAAAACAATCATTCTGTTGAAGCAAATGAAGTTATTGCAGTAAAAAGCTGGTTGATTGTGAATTCTTTGTTTTTTAGTATTATCCTTTTCGATAACTGTAACATGTATCTTCCACCATTCTCAAGGACAGTGTTATTTCAAAATTTAATATAATAGGCATCACCAAAGGAGAGAATTTCTCTTTAGCAAACAGTTTAACTGATTTTTTTTTTTTTTTTTTTTTTTTTTTTTTTTTTTTTTTCAGAGCTTGTTAATTTCTCTCCTGAATAATGGGGATTCGAAAGATAGGATAATAAATGTGTTGGGGCTTAATGCTTGTTTGTAACGAGCAAAGTCAGACAATTTTATTTTACTTAAACTTGAAGTTTTTCTAAATACTTTGTAACAAGCAAGTAAATATTCCTATATTTAATATATTCCTTTTAGATTTCCTTACTGTTGCAAGTTTATTTTACAATTTGATTCAAATGAAATTTGAAACTTTAAACTTTTTCTAAACTTTACATTATACTTTACTTTTTGACAAAGTTACCTTTCTAAAAACTGATTAATTATCTGTATTATGTAAAACTAAATTATATTAAAGCACATTAATATGTTTGTTTAATCTTGAATTAATTAAAAAAAATTAATCTCATTTAAATAAATGATCTTTTTTTTAATCAATCGATTTAAATGATGTTTTAAATCACGATTAAAATCAAGATGATTTAAATCAACGAAACCTGGTTATTTCATGCACATATTATTATTCAAAGTTTATTTTAAAAGCGATGTACATAGTAAATTCTAAACTTAAATATAATTTCTAAATGAATAAACATTTAAAAAATAATAAATACTAATCACACTAATATATCAAGAGATTGATTTACTGTCATTCGACTGATTTGGTTTGACGTATCAAATGGCTTTGCGGTTCTATTAAAACTAACATTATATAATTAAAATGAAATCACAAATGTAAAAATAAATTGGATATATAATACAGTCAAACCTCGTTAACACGAACACACTTAACAAGAATTACTTTTAGCACGAACTGTTTCTGTTTGCCTTGTCCAGTTGTATGTAATATATTTACGTTCGGAATCAACGAAGTACTTTTAACACGAACAAAAAAATATTCCCATTGATTGGTCTCGTTAACGAGGTTCGACTGTATTATAACTCATCATCTTTTTTTAAATAAAAATTAACAAATTGAGTATCAATACATTACACAGACATTATACATAATAAATCTGGATTATATATATATGTATATAATCTCGTTACAACGAATTTCTAGGGACCAACGATTAAGTTCGTTATTCTGAAAAATTTGTTAATGTGAAATTCCAATATGGCGAAGTAAAAAAGTTAAATTTGGATACACATTAAATAAAATTATATATGATTACTACAGTTATATTAATTTTCTGCACACATGTAAATAAAGACTAAATATACAGTATATTATTACGAACCTATTTCTTATCATTATTAAATTAATTACATTTCAAGTTTTTAGTTGTAATTATAAAGAAATTAAAATTTATCTGCCATACTTGACAGCTGAAAAAATCACCTGATACATACCATTAACGTAACTTTTAATCATTATTATTACAAAAAAGTAAGAAATTTCTCTTTTCTGAAGTTGACAATTTTCTCAAAGCAAAATCTTCAATATTATTAATATCTATTTTTCATGTATGCTCTGATAATTTCTGTTTATATCGTTTCAGCTTAGAAACGAGGTAAAAGCGGGCATTGTGACCAGCGTAGCCACTCCAAAAATAAATTTACTTTTGACTTTGATTTCAATATTTTTCAACGTCATATACAATGTTTCGGGCATTTTTTTTTTTTTTTCTGTGATAAATGATTTTTTAAAATTCCCATGTGTAACAGAACTTCTTTTGATCGTAGAACACAAACTGTCGCCGCATTTCTTATTCTTGGAGCCCTTACTGATTGTATAATACTATTTTTTCTTTTAATGAAAACTGTTTTACTTTTCCTGTTCTCTACCATTAAAAAAAGCAATTTAACTCCAAATGTAACTTATTACAGAATAAAAATCCGCTAATAGGAGCAGCTATTTATCATCAAATGTGAAAAGGTAAGAGACTAATGCAAAAATAAATTCTCTGGGCGTCCTACGTTTTTTAAACGAATGTCAGGCAAACAGAAAAAAATAAGAGAAACTTTGAAAATTTGAAGATCGTGGGACAATAAAAATAATGTAAAAAAAGTTTTGCTTTCGAAATTCTAATTATTCGATACATATTGTTTTCTTGCGAACTCGAGTTTGTTAAACTGGAATAAGCACTCTTTTTAACACTTGAATAAATTCGTTAATTTGAAAAATTCGCTAATCTGAAATTAGAGAATAAATGTATAATGGTAAAGTATAGGATTTTTTTTCCAATGCAAATATATAGTATATATACATATATATATATACATATATATATATATATATATATATATATATAAAACCATTATATAATATTACAATTCATCATCATTTTTTAAAAATAAAAATTAATAAATTGAGTATCGATACATTACACTGACATTATACATAATAAATCTGGATCAACTATTATTAATTTAACTAATCATTAATGATTTTTTTTCTCCTTTAATAAACCTATATCCCAATTACCAATATATGAAGTATTAAAAAATTAAAACATTCAAAATTGGCGAAAGGAAAATCAACAAGAAGGCGAATTCGTAAAAAGAACAAGTAAATAAAGAAATATATGTAGGAAATCATAAATGTTTGAAATATTTTGTAAAATTATTTGTAACTAAAACAATTTAACAAATGAAAAAAGACCTGAAATAATGAAATATATATATCCACTGAGTGTCAAACATGTAATTTCATTTTAATTATATATATATATATAACATAAGAAATATTTTCAATTCAAGAAAATTGTGTACATAAAAAATGCTAACTAAGAAAAAATGGTTCATTGAGAATAATCATCTAATCCAACTACTATGTGACTAAACACCTTATCTGTGGTGATCCTATGGAAATCTTTACTGATAAATATCCCTTCTTATCTCTAGAGGCGATGGTTTTAATGAGAGATTCAATTTGACAGGATTTCGGAAAGATTATTTTTCTTTTCAACAAGGAACTCTCCTAAGCTACGTTCTGACTTGTATTTTGCCTCCCTCTCTAGTATTCTTGGAAAATCTTTTATTCTGAAATCATCTGCGGTTTATTCACAAAAGAATGAGGGGAATCAACAATGGGTCAGGAGATAAGGAGCTCGACTCTACTTGAAGGAAAGGTTCCTTTTTTGCCGGACATCAGTCCCTTTCCTGCTAAAGTCGTTAAAAATCAAAGACACCGAAAAGCCACAAAAAAAAGAAAACCGACACTGAAATCAGATAGAAGGATAATGGGTACGCAGCCATATCCCGAAACACCATGTACAAATTTCGAGGGGAGGTAAGGCACACTCAAAGTCCGATGGTATTTTAGAGTGAGTAAACCAGGGCCGAAACTAAGGGGAGGCAGAAATGGCATGTGCCCCGGGCGCCAGAACGAAGGGGCGCCAAATGAAGGAATATACCTTTGGAATGGATCACTTTCTTCTGATGGACTGATGGCTACTATTATTATGAAACAGCCATTATAAATGAAGTGTTAGGTGAAGATGAAAGAACAGTCGTATAAAGTTAGAACTCTGATTTTCTGGTCAGAATGGGAAGAAAAAAAATGCCCATAATTTTTTTTTTGCAAAAAAAATTATGGCCATTTTTTTCCCCCCATTCTGACCAGAAAATCAGAGTTCTAACTTTATACGACTGTTCTTTCATCTTCACCCAACACTTCATTTATAATGGCTGTTTCATAATAATAGAAGCCATCAGTCCATCAGAAGAAAATAACTTCGTTAAGGCGGAAACTCGGTTAAGCAGGATTCGTATAATCGGGACTCTACTGTATATTTCTTTTTAAAAATGATCTTTAGAATATTTTTGTTGTTGGTGTTCAGAGGGGAGTCATGACCCCCGTGACCTCCCTCTTGGATCCGCCATTGTAGATTACGTAATTCAGTATTACATATTTTAAGGTGACATATTTTAAATTTTAAAATAAGTCGGCTATTAGAAAATTAGTAAAATTCTCTTTGTAAAATACTTTGCGGAAGAGGAGAGGGGGGGGGGGGCGCCAAAATCCATGTTTGCCCCGGGTGCAAAAAAGGCTAGTTTAGGTCCTGAGTAAAACTCTAATATATAGATGTGAGTATAAGATTGAATGGAACAAGTTAGATGCAATATCTGCTCTTCTCGGAATTTCGAAGTTTACATTAAAATTTGTCGTCGTTATTGAAAAATATGACACGGGCCTAATCAAGCTCTGCCCTGGACAAAACGTTTTCAAGGAGCACTAAAAATTTCCGTAATGCCATTTAATATACTAAATTTAAAAATATAAAAGTTTCAGTATTTTTACTTTTTAAATTTAAATGTAATGCTACTAAGCTATACCTCAGGATCAGACTTACAGGGTTATTTGGAAATTTAATGTGAGCTTAGCAAAATCATGCTATATACATGCCACCAACCTTCAGTTTTTTTTTTTTTTTTTAAATAATAGATTAAAATAAAATTTTATTTAATTTTTATCTTTTTATTAATTTAAAATAACATAATTGGGTTTTACAACCAAAAAAATACTGACTGAATGAAAGCGCTTAATGTAACGAACATAACCGAATGAAAAGGTTTAATAACAATAAAAAAGACCAATTGCCCTACTTTCATGTCTAATAGTGAGAGACGCGGAGTTTTAATTCCTTGTATATAATGAAATAATCATGGCTCAACCCAACCAAACAATTTACAAGGACACGAAAGTAAACACTGCCTTGGGCACGAAAGTCTCTTAATCGGGCTATGGGCGCATTAAAATAAACAATTTTTGCATAGGATGCTAGGGTCAAAAATAAGAGTCAGAATTCAAAACTCAAACATAACGCTATCAAGATTATTCACGGACACTTATTTACTTTTACTTTCCAGCTATAAAATATACAAGATAGTTATAATCCTGAAACAAGTAAAAATTTCTTTTCCCCGGATCACATGTAAAGTTATTCAGATTGAGAAAGTGAAAAGCACGAACATTTTTCTTTTTTTTCCCCTTATGAAACACATTTTGTTTTGAAAAGTACAATATAGCATTATACATGGAATACAAAATAAAGATGCTACTTGAGCATCCAATTCATATCAGAAATGCAACAATAATCCCAGTCCAAGATTTCTATCCCGTTATGAAATACAATTGTGGCAACCCTAGAAACCAGTTTCCAAACATTTCCAACTCCACAATCGAAGCAAAGAGATATTTGAGTATGTCGATAATCAAGCTCTTACGAAGCCTATTGTTTCAGATTTGACATGAAGAATGCTTAGGTGTGCTCGTATTGTCATAGAGCAGTAAAATAATGCAATAAAAATAATGCTAGAAACAGATATTCGGACAGAAATTAACTAATATATCATGGGGGGAAAAAAAACCTGCGACGAAACATGTATATGTAAACTTTCTCATACAACGCGGAACCAAAGTTAATATAAGAGAAACCTCAAAATGACAGGACAAATAAGTCGCCAATTCAATTCAATTTTTTTAACTGTTTCATAAACTTGAAATATTTTCTTAAGGTTAAGAAATCAGAAACGCGTTATTTTACGTTATTAACGCTACAATAGCAAAATAACTTTAATTTGTCTATACGAGTAATAGCTTTCATAAAATTTTTAAATTTTAATTTATGAAAAAATTATTTCTTTAACAAAATCACATAAGCATTTATAATTAAAAAATAACACTTTTGGAGGAATCTGAAATAAAGTATCGTTGTTGAAATTTTTTCCAAAACTTAATAAAATAGCTACCTCATAGGTGGAAATTTTCAATAGCTATTACTTAATACAAGATTAGGAAGAAATAAGTTTTCCTCTTCAAAGGGCTCTAGTACGTTCCATTTTTCAGATTGAGAAGAAATTAAAACTACAAATATTTCACGTGATGCGCTTGTCATTTAAAAGATATTTTTTTTTACTAAAACGTTTTCCGAATAATGGGGCTGTAGCACTCAAATGTCTAATGGGCTACAATAAATAATAAGCTCAATATGCCCTTCGTAGTCAAAAACGTGCTGTAATCACAAAACTATTTTCGATCGCCGAGCGCAATAAATCTGGCCGAAGATCTCGAATGTGGCAACAAATGCTGTCTTAAGGCTGATATAGACACGATAATATGATTTTGTAATTATACCACATTGTTGACAATGAATGAATTGATCATTTATGAACATTTATATGAAGGTATATTGGGTATTAAAATACATAAGCTTATTGGACATTTATTTGAGTGCTACATCGTCGTAATTAGGGAAATTTTTGTGCTAAAATGTTTTATTTAATGAATAACAAGAGCATCATTGGTATTATCTGTAGCTTTAATTTCGTCTCGGACAACAGAACGCAGTCCAGAATCCTTTGAATGCGGACAACGTATCTCTTGCTAACCATGTACAGTCAACAATTTTCTGTGAAATCCGCCGATGTATAATCAGCAAATGTCTGTTATCCGCACTACATGTTGGAATGTAAACAATGAAAATTGTTATTAAAATTACAAGCTAAATTTAGTACATATTTTTTTCATTTATCAATTTTCCACTGAATAAATATTAAAATATAAATTGCATGTAAATATTTAAATTTCCTTGAGTAACAAAATGTTATCAAAAGCAAGGAAGTAATATGTGTTCATAGACCACAGAAAAAAGTTATTGACAACAAACCAAAACATGAATAATCAGTAAAAATTGTATATAATTTAACTTTTCTTTAATCTTAATTATTAAATATATTAAACCAATGTTGCATAATGTTTTTCTTGTCCGTTCTAATTGTAATTTTTGTATAGGTGTTCCTAATTTATAGTCAGACTTTAAAAAATAAAATGTAAACAAAGGGATGATCTATAATCCGCTAAAATGTATAATCCACAAAACCCTCGGTCCCTAAGTGTGCGGATTTCACAGTGTTGACTGTATTTTGATTCCGAGATTTTGGCTTTTTTTTGGAAAAGTTAATAACAGACAATGAAATGATACATCTCAATCTTCCAGTAGCTGAAGTATTCAAAAGTACTTCACACACGAACGAGGGCGCACATTTGAAAACCTAATTTCAGCTATTACCACGAATAGTCGAAAAAATATTCCCAATTATTTTGGGAAGCCTTGTAAAGGATCAACAGATTTATATATATATACTACATAGTATGCTAAAATTTAGTTCAGTTACGAAACGCATAGCATAGTTGAAAATTATTCCTTCAGAAATTTCCGTCAATAAACGAAAATGTATTCGAGATCTTTTGTACGGCTCTGCATACGATCTATAGAATTTATACACACCAAGTGATAGGTAAAAAATTAGCTAAATTTAAAAACGCGTACCACAACTTACATTCAAGTTCTTGTTAATATACATTCTTAAGACGATGTATGCATGCGAAATAGATATTTTCTTTGAATATATAAAAGTGACAGGCCAGATTTTACTTTTAAATGATTAAATTTGTAAAAGATTCAGTTTGGAGATGGAAAAATTTTGTGAAATGTTTATTTTTAAGACAAAGAATTTTGTGAAGGGTCCTGTTTGAAGGTGAAAAGTTTTGTAGACAGTCCTATTTTAAGATGAAAAATTTTGTGAAGGAACCCTTTTAAAGGACTCAATATCTTCCAAGATCCCTGGAAAAGGGCCTCTTTTTTTAAAGTGGTCCTCACATTCTCTGCTCAACAACGTGAAACTTTTGACACATTTTATAAGCCATTTTTAAACGTAAAGACATGAAATTGGCAGGCCTGACTATTGAGGCAATTTGGAATCTAATGGAGTTTTCCTTTTTTTCTGATAAACAAATTACTCATCGAGTTATAAGTTATTGTTGTCACGTGTAATTTCCTCGCGCTGTCGCTTCCGCAGATTCTGTTCAAAACGCCCACCAGTATTTTCTGAAAGGTCTTCTGCCTTTACCAAAAAATAGAAAACACCATTCGATTACATAGTTAGTGAATAAGAACAAGCTAATTTCATGAGTTTCCGAACAAAAATGTATTCATAAATGTGTCAGAAAGTAGCTCCTTTGGGTTTGAGAACAGCCTTAAGATAAATTTTGTGAAAGGGCGTATTTAACCAAAAAGAATTTTGTAAAGGGCCTTTTTTACTAACTAGAATTTGGTAAAGGGAAAAGGATCCCTAAAGAGGCACCAAATTTTGCCTGGATCAACCCCTGGTACCGTTATTTCCGAACAAATATCTCCATCTTTTATAATAGCAGAAATTCCGTGATTAAACAATGCAAATACTACTATTTGGAAACAGTGGTACTAAAAAATAAGGACTGTTCGCAAACCGCGGAACGCATATATGTGACGCTAAAAGGGATTTTAAAAGGTGCTTAGAATAATCATGCGTGAGGGAAGAGCCGAACAAATAAATCTCCACTTTCAATTTTCAAGTACTGTATGTAAACATACTAAAATAATCCAATGTACTTATTTTCAATTAAATGAATCTATTAAGAATTTGAATAAGTGTAAAATAGCAACACATTTACCTTTTTTATAAAGTACATCATTTTAAAATTGAAACGAAAATTCTTTGAATTGGAAATTGAAAATTGCTCCATCTGATTTATTTTTTTTTTCAAAAATCGTAATTATTAGCATAAAATGAAACCCTTTACTTTAACCCTATTAAAAATAAGAGCTGTATCAAAGGCGAGACACCTTTCATCATTATTCAGTTGAAAAAGTATCCCTCCATCCTACTCACAGAAACAGCAACTGTTTAGAAATGAACACGAATCCAATACTTTGAGGCTTTAACTAAACTCACGTGATAAAAACCATGTGTGAGTCAGAAAATGAAACAAATTCTGTGAAACAACGCAGCTCTAATGCACACCACCTAGCAGCAATCTGAAGAACTAGCAAGTCTGGTACTCTGAAGAACAGGCGGTATCGGTGTATCTGCGGCAATAGTGGGGCATGTTGCTCTAGATTCTCTCTCCGGCCGTGCACTGAACAGGGAACAAGACAAAAACGTGCAAGCGACTCGTGAGAGTGCGCTAGCTGCTGATAAGATTGCGGAGTGTCAACAAAACGAGGCGGGGTGGGGTTAGAGAGGCTAACATCTGCCTGGCAGATGGCGGGAGAGCCGGTACGCTTATATTTAGGTGCATAGAATTTTTAAAAATCGATATGATTAAAATCATGCAAACTTCAAAAAATGTTTGAAATCGATATTGATTGTGAATTTATACATGTAAAGCTAAATAAAAATAAATAGACAAATGAAATAAGATTTTATCGGATTTATAAAAGTGATTCGTTTAACCAGTGATTCAAGTATCTAACTACTACTGTATATGTATGTATGTATGTATGTATGTATATATATATATATATATATATATATTTTAATAGTTGACGTTATCTCTAAATTCACATATATATATATATATTTAATCAAGTTATTCTTTTATACCACATACTTTGTATTGCAAAAGTCAGACAAATCAGGACGTTTTTATATTTTTTCATGGAATTCAATTCCAAGTTTCACTTCTTTTTCGGTACTCTGGGCTCCTGCCTTAATGATCAGAAGTGAATTTAATATAATAATAATATCCGCTTCATGATACAGGCTCAATACAAATCAGGGCTGATGCCCTCCAGTTTTACAATTTTGAAAAGAAATTTTAAATCACCAAACAGATGAAAACATATTATGGAGAGCAAGGTACAAGAAGCAAATTATTAAGGGTATTTTTTAAAAGTTTCAGAAACCCCTATAGGCAAATATTTAACAATGAATTGTAGCTGATATTTTTAGATTTTTCATTTTGTCTTGGAGATAGTGAACAGTTCTGCCTTTAACACACCTGTTTCGTTCCATTAACTCAGTTCATGATCAACAGATTTTTTTTTTTTTTTTTTTTTTTTTTTAAATATAAAATGTCAATATTTTTTTCCGAGTAAATTTCAAATTCTGGATCTCTAAAACAAATACTAAAACCAAAATTTATCTGTGATCTCTAATGATGACGGAGAAAGAATGTTTCCATAGAAAATGATAGTAGCTCATAAGTAAAATTCGCATTCAGAAATCTTTGGCAAATATGAACAATACACACGGAAAAATTTCTTCTACTTTGAAACTGAATTAACAGTTTATACTATAGACTTGGAAGACAAACCAAAATTGAAACACAATTGAATAATTTTTTTTATTACATTCTTTTATTTATTGTTACTGAGAGGATAACAAGCAAGAAATTGTCTGAATAATTTAAGACTATTAAAAACTTTTCATATTACAGAATGTTTAAAATTTTAGATCTTTTGAAACATGATTAAAATTGTTGTGGTTTTTGCTACTGGGGTGAACACGAACATGATTTCACGGTTAACAAAAAGTTTCATAACTGATTTTTCACTTCTACATCCATACGAAGAACAAAGTAAAATAAGGGGCTGTACATACATAACGTTATCAACTTTTTGGTAATTTTTAACCCCCTTCCCCCCCCCCCCGAACGATATCATACGTTATCATTCCCCGACCCACCACCCCTCTCAATGATATTATTATCAATATCTGAAAATTCTTTTTTACTTTTGTTTTCTTTCTTTTTCTACGTATACAAATATTGTGATACATTTATTATTCGCATACTTTACTGATTCAAATGAACAGAAGTAGTAAATAAAATATCCCCTATTATACATGGAATTTCCACCAACAGCGGATTATATGCGCATATGGCAGAACAAAAGGATAGTCGAACGTTGGGGATATTCTATACTTTAAAATGAAATTATTTTATAACCATTTATTGTCTTGAATAATAACTTTGTATTTTCATAAAAATAGATAACAGTCTATTTTGATGTAAAGAAAAGAAGAAAATTTTTGATTAGATCAATAATAATAACGATATAAAAAGACAATCCCCTTTCTGCATAGAGATACGTATGTTACGATATCAAGTGCCAACCCCCCCCCCCTAAAGTGATAACGTTATATATGCACAACCCCTAAATAAGTTTTATTAGCCTACCTTATGTAAATTTGCCGAAGACCTAAAGCAAAGTTGGCGCAAGACTTAGGTAATTTCAGAACTTCGGCCACCACGTTCCATTTCTGACCCTCGATAACCTGAAAAAGTATAAAGCGTTAAAACACAAATACAAACTACAGATTATATCGTTAAAGTTTACTACAAAAGGAAAACTTAAAAAATATATACTAATAAACTCAACGGCAATACCTTGGAGGGGCTTAGGAGACACCAACTTCCCCCTTTCCCAACCAATCAGATTCTTTTTATTTAAATCTGATTTTTTAATATTTTTTTAAAAATTCCAAATATCATTTTAAAACTACATATTTTAAAGTAAAATAACTTTAGCTAAATCATTAAAATTATTATAAAAGCTTATTTAAATTTGTTTGAAAAAAAAAAAAAAAACACTTGGTTAATTTGAAACAGCTTCTTAATCACATAATATATATATATATATATATATATATATATATATAGTTAAAAAATAAAAATTAAGCAATATAAAGACGATTTTATTTGAACTTTTGAAAACATGAAATTGTCTTGTTTTATATGAGTTCTCACTTACACTAACTGCAATTTAACAAATATCTCCTGTACTATACATAAAATATCCTATATATTAACCGCTTAAGTACGCTTGGCTATGTACAGTCGTGGAAAAAAAAGTAAACGCCCCTTACTAACTCTGCAAAAATTTATCGAAGAAGAAAGTTACTGGTTCCACACGATTGGTAATAAAGTCTACTTTTAAATGATGTATATAAAATTTTCTTAGGGGACCATCTACATATTAAAACAAACCATAACTTTTTTCTTTTTCTTTTTTTTTTTTTTTCAATAGCAGTACACAATTCTGTTAGCATAAATTAACTCTACACCCTTCAATTATCCTAAAAACAAATTTTTATGCAATTCGTACGATAAGTTTCGGAGAAATTAATTATTTTAAAACGAGCTTATTTTAGGGGCTGTATCCAAACTGAAGTTCAGTACTCGATTGTTGACCCAGAGAGCCCCCTTCTTGTATAAGGCATCTTAAACGCCACTCAAGCAGTCATAGAAGACTGTTAGATTACATGATAGCAGAAGAAATTTCAAAATATCTAGTCTCTTCTATCATAGACGGAACCTTAAAACCATCATTTTGTCGTTTTTTTTAGCATAATTTGAAAACTACTTGGAAGAAAAATGTGAAATTTTGGATTTCCATAAAGCAGGACTTCATAAATCTAAATCCGTCAATTCATAATTTTTTCGAATATTAATTTCATATTTCATAACATAAAATTATAAAAATTGCAAATTCAACATATTTGTGTATTTTAGTATTATTGCTACACAAAAAATTAGCACATTAAGAGTATAATTTCAGGAGATATTAATAAAAATATGAAAATGTAATTTAACATTAGAAGCACTAAATTTTGAATGTTTATAATTCAAAAACTTATCATTCAAATGACATGAAATTTGGTGTCTTGTCACAGTTTGAACCGAAGATTTAAAATATCTTGTTAAAAATGGGTATTGCCATTGAAAAAAAATAAATTTGGGTTCGTTTTAAAATGTAGATACCACCTACGGAAATTTTATATACATCATTTAAAAGTAGACTTTATTTCCAATCGTTCGGTACCAGTAACTTTCTCCTACAATAATTTGTTGAGGAGTTAGTAGGGGGTGTTTATTTTTTTTCCCACGACTGTACCAAAATTGCGGGAAGCGCGATAGCTCTGCTCTTGTTATATGCTAAAATTACGGAAGCGCGATAGCGCTCCTTTTGTTATGTGCCTAAATTGCGGGAAATGCTATACCGCTGCTTTTGTTTTATGCTGAAATTGCGGAGGATGATAGCGCTCCTATTTGTTGTCTCAGTTTGGAGTGCATTTAAGCTGGATGCACTAGCTAAGCGTACGATTTCTGTGTATATCGTCGGCTTACAAGTAATTTTATGTATGTTTGTATGTATATATATATATATATATACACTCAAACTCGTTCGCATTTTGCATATATCCACAAGATTTGTTCCGCACTCAAACGGTTAACCATTTGATAAAATAAAAATCATATGCATCCTTCATTATTAAAAGTTAAAAACTTTTGTTTTAACCAAATTTTTTTGATTAAAAATCTTAAAATATATTGATAATGTAAGCATTTTATTCAGAAAAACAGGAAACAATTATGAATTAAACATGCTATTCTGGATCTGGATTATACACAGTATTCTTTTAAACATATATATTCCGGATTATAAACAATATTCTGGAATACATACAATGTTCATTTAATGAATTTGGAGCAAGTATTAAACACACATAAAGATGAACATTATTATATGTTATAAATTTCAATAGGTCTGAAAAACTTAGTCTTTGTTATTAACACGTTAAGCGCTACGTCAGCCACCGGTGGCTGACACTGAACTTTCCGTTTAAAACGCGTCATTTACCGATGACTGACAGTTAAAATATGATATACTAAATATATATATATATATATATATATATTGTTTTAAGTAATTACTGAAAATTTATTTAAAATTTACTTATCTTTTATTTATTAGAGGATTATTACTTTCTTAAACATTACTTAAAACATTGTAAATTGTTCAGCTTCAGTGTCAGTCATCGTGGCGCTCAACGTATTAAAATGTTCAAAAAGAAACACCAATTTTCTAGCTTTATGTGTTCCTAAGCGATTATGGAGTTTAGAGTGAATCAAAGTTGGATTTACTTGATTTAAATAAATAATAAATAAAAAATCAGATTAGACAAAAAACATTATTGATTAATTAGCTTGAATTTATAAGTAATTAAAATTATGTTTAAAAATAATTTTAATTACTTATAAATAATCTTACTTATAAATATATCGCAGACTATTATTAACCCATGAAATCATTATTTTTATTTTCCAAATCTTTTTATAAATAAACTATGTTGGATATTTATACGTGTACAAGGTCATACTCAGATCTCTAGATAAATATCAATAAGAATACTTTCGAATGACCTATATTTATTTATTCTAAAGTTTCCCATAGCCTCCATGTTTTTATATTAAAAAATTCACAGAAGATTTAGATATTTTCTAATAGGTAAATATATGCATCAATCGTTTAACATTTATTTTTAAATTATAATTTTTATTTTAAAATATGATATTTGATTTAAATAAAATTAAAAAAGCATGGATTTTAATTTCTCGGCCTCTCCCACTCCTTAAATTTACAATATATTTTGACGAAACATAATATTTATTACAAAATATCTTGACTTAAATTTGAAATAAAAGTTTTAAAAAGTTGATTTAAATCAATTATTTTTTTAAAAATCAGTTGATTTCAAGGGGCCCCACCAGTGGCCGAGAGGTTCTGCTCTCGAAGCTGGTAGACGGGAGGTGCTGGGTTCGATCCCAATCGCGCCCGTCGGCCTAATCGTTAGGAGTTTTCGTGGTTTTCTTCGATCCTTGGCTTTCCAAGCGTTAATACGGGTTAAGTTCCCTTAGAAAGACCCCCACGAAGGGCACCCCCCCTTAGGGCCCATATCCCTCGTGTTGATAATTGGCCGACATAAATACAACCAACCAGTTGATTTCAATCATGATTTAAATCAGCGAAATGTATTGTAAAATAAATAAAAAACTGTCAACTTTGGAGTTCATGCATTAATAGTGCAAGCTTGTTTCTATATGATTTTCTTGGATTTATATGAGTTTAATTATACACATATGCCTACATATCTGTATCTATATATATGTTATAAAATTGATAAGGAGCTCTATTACTTTTATTCTATCTTTTCCTGAAACCCTTCAATTAATATATTTTCTCCTTAGGCTTTAAATCAATTTGTATATCTATCTTAAGTTAACACTTTAGGTAGTAGAAACCCAAAAGTCATAGTAATGACAGCCTAAGTGGCCATTACCAAATATAGGCTGCTGTCTATATGTATGAAACCAGTTCGAGAATCTTAAGTGTAGACATGTGTTAAATGTCTCGGTACTCTTCAAACGCATGCTAGCAAAAGTAAGCATAAACTTTCCCATGGTGATTAAAATATAAAAAGCCATGGACATCTCTCTCTCGTGCCTTTTTGGCTTGGGCTTGCACAGCTAACACGCGTAAAATATTACCCCTTATTCTAGAAGGAGTGTCGACGCATATTTATTTTCTGATATCGGCCATCTTACTAAAGCAAATTTTTAAAGTATGATTACCGGACTGCCTTCTCATTAATACCCCTGCAAAATCGACGACTTTATTATTATGCTGCTGAAGTGCCTAATAAAAAAGATTGATCTGGAAAAATGTGTAGTTTGTTTGTCTCAACTAAAATAGAATGAGGATAAATTACGTTTATCGGTATTATCTCTCATATATAACCCCCCCCCCCCATTTGTAAATCATAAATTTGTGTTGTTTTATAATGATTATATATAGGGGAGAGTGGGGGTACAGTGGACCTAAGTACACAGTGGACCACCCCTGATATTTAATTTATTTTTAAAACTTTTCTTTTAGGCTAATTGATTACAGCACTGGATTGATTAGTTATTACTTACAGTCTTCAGAAGACATCGTTAGCTCAGAATGAACAATTTTATCCTGACTGGTTGTTTTGAGCTTCTAAAAGTTCATCATCTTACTTTCTTTATTTAGTAATTAAAGATTATAGATAAATAAGATAAAACACCTTTCTGTAAAGGTGGTAAGAAACTTGTTTTTATTTAAGTTAATATGCCTAAAAGAAGCTTTAAATAATATTTTATGAGAATGTATCGAACTTCAACACGGGGCACAGTGAACCACCTAGTGCTGGGGTACAGTGGTCCACAATCCACTCTGTTACTGTAATGCAGAATTTTCTAAATATTTACTAATTGCTTATTCTCTACAAAGAAATATTGTTTTAAAGTAATTATTTAACTGTAAAGTAAAGTAAACAAAGAAAAATGTCAATTTATTTACATTTGTGAAAACTCTAGTCATAAGTTTGTGAATTTGAAATGATCGTTATATCCAAGTTCTTGTTTATACATTTTAAGAGCATATATGTATGTAAAATACATATATTTTCTTTATATGTATAAAAGTGACATGTCAGATTTTACTTTTAAATGACTTAATTTGTGAAAGATTCAATTTAGAGGCGAAAACATTTTGTGAAAGTCCTATTTTTAAGACAAAGAATTTTGTGAAGGGTCCTGTTTTAAGGTAGAGTTTTGTGAAGGATTCTTTAAAGAATCCAATTTCTTCCTAAACAGATCTCTGATTTTTATATTCTGTTCGCACCACTATTTTTTAAAAATACATTTTGTAGTATATTTCTTTTGCAAATGTTGTCAAAGCGTATGTAAAAGATTTTTTGTTTTAAAAAACTGATGCGAAATAGAATTAAAAAATAGTCGCCTGTGGCATCCCTGTAATAGTTGACATTAATAAAAGAGTAAATAAAAGCGCGATTGTTGACATCGTTTTTTCCTCTTAAAAGACTTATTTCATTTATACATTTTATTTTTTTACAGGTTCAGTTGTGTATCGTGTATATTTTTTTCTTAATATTGAAAGTAAATTTTAAAATGGGTTTTTATGTTATTTTTTAAAGGGGAGCGAAAAGGCCAAGTACATACTAAACTATTATTTCATTATGAAAGATAATTTAAAAGTTTTTTTTTTTTTTTTTTTTGGGGGGGGGGGGGCTTTAGTTTAAAACTTTGCGTCTGAAAAGTAGATTATAATATAAATTCCTCAAAAAAGCCGATAAAAATAAAGCACACAAAATTAAAAAAAATTATACATGTAATTACAAACTTAATATTTGTAACTAACAATAACAATATGACTTTATATTGTCAAATATATATATTTCTAATGAAATTATGAAAACAAAATGGCATGCTGAATGGTTAAAAATGTAAAATTCTTTAAAAAAAAGTTTAAAATATTAATGTTTTCCATGTCAAATAATATTTCCAAATCATATACTGCAATCAACAGGAAATTTAATAAGATGTTAACCATTTTTCCTTTTTGAAAACTATTACATTGAAGTGGTGAGATGAACTACATTAAATTTACAGTTAAATGACATTCTAATATTTTGACTCGTAGATGTTGCAACCTGAATTTGAATGTTTAAGTAAATAGCCGATTATGGGTAGTCATTATTAAATGCGTTTAAAAGTTTTGTCTTCATTTTCCGACTTTTCTAAATTTTCATTGTATTAACCCCTTGACATCCAGGACGTACTATTCGTACGTCCTGATTTTGTCGTAGACGACTACCAGACGTACAGCGCGTACGTCCATGTGAAATATGAAAATACAAATTTGCATTAAACGGTGGTATATACATCCGTACTTGAAAAAAAGCTCTCTGTGTAGTCAAGGGGTTAAGCTATAGTGACCTCTCACTCCTGCAGCCCTCAATATAAGTTTCCCCTCATTATTATTATCATCACCATATTTATTATTTTGATTATTATCCATGTCCCAGTGGAAAAAATTGTTTATGAGTCTATAAACAGAGAGTACGAGAGGTGCAGAAGAGACAAGTCACTGTTATCTTTTAAAAATAAGTTAATCCTTTTCATGTTGTCAGTTTCTCTTTATTATTATTAGGGCCGGGCTTTAAAAGGGCCAGGGAGCAAGTTACATTTTTGGGGCTCTTCCTGTTTTTCAAAGGGAGAAAAGTCTGTGCCTCTGTGATGTTACCGATAGCCCCCTATGAGGTCGGGAGTTAGGTGCGGTCCCAAACCTTATTTGAGACCCTGATTTTTTTTTCGAAAGATTAATTAAAAAAAAAAGTCTTTCAGTCGCATTTGTGATGCAGTCCTTGGGGTGGAGGAGGAGGGGGTTATCACCTCCTGCTAATTCTGCGAAAAATAATCGTAAAAACACCATACTTGAGTTCCTTGGATCGAGGCAGCTCGAAAAAACGTACATTTTATATGCTTATTAAAAAAAAAAAAAAAAAAAAAAAAAAAAAATCGAGTTCATATTCCAGGACTTTTTTTTCTATTCAAAAACATTTTTTTTTATTAAGTAATAATATATTCATATTTAAAAAAAATAAGAATTATGATCTACATTATTTTTTTTATAAAATGACCCACAATCGTCGAAAACATGAGTGCGTAAATTTATAGCTCATTCGAATAAATAGGGATATAGAGAAATTTTACTTTTTACTTTTCCAAGACTGCGTCGTATGTTACCGAAAGAAAAAAAAACAATCTTAGAAACTTACCACAAACATTTTGTCGGATTTTCTTTCATGTAAAGCCAGTTTATTATACATTGAAAATACCTATATAACTTTACTAGCGACTAATTGAGTATTTTCGGTACTTTCTTTTGTAGGATCTTAATTTTATTTCCCGAAGTTTATAGATAAACGCTTAAAACATTTTCTTTTATAACTCTATGAAGATTAAAAAAAGTATATAAACTATGCATTTTTTCAGGGCTGCATTGATACAAGGAACTTAAATATGGTGCTAAAAGTAGGTGTTACCATTTTAAAAAGCAGTTCATGCTATTTTAAATATGTAAACAATCTCCAAAGCAAAATTTTTGAACAGAACTAATAGTAGACATTATTCCCAGTCCACTGGTGCCCATGTATTTTTATATGGTTAATTGCAGGACAATTAATAGTGGTGATCACTTCGCCCCTCCCCTATTTCTATAACAGGGAGTCCCAAGTGTATTGCACCCGCCACGCCCCCTTATGGCCATCCCTGAATGCAAACATTATTATTATTATTATTTCGAGAATATTTTCGAAAGGTTTAAGCAAAAAATATCTTAAATATATTTACACCATATTCTTTGCAGAAACAGAATAATAATGATAGGTATGATAATTTTTGATTTATTTATTTTCTTTTTACAGTGACATTTCCTTTTCTCACATTTTAGTCCATCGTTGTTTAAGTTTATGCATTTTCTATCAGAAATTGATAAAAATGAATACTGATCATTTAAGCCGAAGTATTTTGAAATCACTTGAAAATCTATTATTAAAAGAGATAGTTTTTTTTTTTTTTAATATTATTATAAAGGTGACTTGTTTACTCTAAAGCGATTTCATCACATGAGACCAAATGAAAATGAATAATATTCTTAGTGTAATGCGCCCAGATATAAGAAATTCACAAAGGAATATACCGTGCTGATCAAGCAAGGATAATCAAAGCTCATCAATTGTTTCAATAAGATGTTAATGCGAAAATTTCATGATTTGCGTATATGTATTTCATTATCTAAAGTCTAAAGAAAACGACACTCACAAAGGAAAGACTGTGTGTGTTCCATGTTAAGTAATTAATATTAAATTAATTTTAGCAGCAATTAAATAAATTAATTGTAGTAATTAGTTTAATTATGTAGTTCTTTTTTTAAGATTTCTGGAGGTTTTTTCTCTTTTTTTACTAGATAGACTAAATAAAAGTATGCATTATATTTTAGTTATTCTATTCCTAATTTATCCAGTTTGTAGTTTGTATTTAACAAACATCCTTTTTCATACAGGCAAACTATTTTAAATAAAATCAAGTTCACAATATTTGGATGTAACTGTTCTATAAAATTAATTAATTTCTTTTAAAATTTCGATGCAGTGCATTTCTTTTAAAATACCATTATATAGCAACCAGTGGGACCAAAAGATCTTTATAATGGAGCATCGACTGCATATATATTGCAAAAAGATATATTTTTAGATTTTAGTTTCGCTATTCTTTTACAGCATTTATTATCCCCCCGTTTACCTTTAAAAGCATTTGTTTTATTAGCTAGAAGAATTAGTTTTTATGATTAACTCTTTGTATCACGGAGTTGTATATCTGCCACATAACCCAAAAGTCAAAGTTGTTTATACAGTGGACTTATAAAGGCGATTTTTTTTTAATTGCTGCTGTCTTCTAACACAGCAGTTAATCTAAATTGTTCATAGAAATCTCAACATACGGTGATACTGAGTTAATTTTTCATACTAAAGTTTTATTTATCATATTTCACCAGTTTCACATCGTTATTGATAAAAAATATATATACTATAAGGAGAAATTTTTTTTTTTCAGCTGTTAGCTTTTTTTTCTCACGGAAAACGACTGATTTTGCTTATATAATTGAATTCTGAACTCTTGATAACGTAATTCAATATATAAGTTTTTCAATTATTTTTATCGAAATCCATATTCTTCTCTTTTTCTTCATTATTAATTCTTGTTATATTGTACAAGGGACTTTTATTTTATACATAGCAGCTTGTTTATTATGTTTTTGGTATCCATTCAGTGTGTTTGGGGACGCTGTATTGTTGTAAATTCATTCTTACTATCACAGTTATTGATGGTGGTCAGTAATGTTTAATTAATGGTTATATATAAATATATATGTATATATATATATATATATATATTTTTTTTTTTTTTTTTTTTTTTTTGCATTCGACAGCTAAGGTCGATCTCTACAGGCGGCCGTTTTTTTTTTTAATTTTTCAATTCAGGTTTCAGGTATTTTTAATTAGGCCACTTTCGGAACCGGTTTCGACAGTGAAAGCACCCTCATAAAAAATATGCAAACAAAATCGAAAAATTAAAAAACGGCCTCAGCAATCCAATGCAAAAAATTCATTTAAAAATATTGAAATGCAAACAAGATATCTTTAAAAATTTGTAGCATTACAGAGAGGGACGTAATTCAATATATAAGCTTTTCAATTATTTTTATCGAAATCCACATTCTTCTCTTTTTCTTCATTATTAATTCTTGTTATATAGTACAAGGGACTTTTATTTTATACATAGCAGCTTGTTTATTATGTTTTTGGTATCCATTCAGTATGTTTGGGGACGCTGTATTGTTTTGATGGTGGTCAGTAATGTTTAATTAATGGTTATATATAAATATATATGTATATATATATTTAGCAATCTTTTAAATGTGTATTTAAAAAAAAAATTTTTTTTATTATTTTTAATAATTATTTATATTAATTATTACTGAATTTATTGTGTTTTATAGCATATAGCTATATGCTATATATTATCAATGTTCTAGAATTATTTAAATTCTTAGTTTAGTTTAAATAAGTTAGCTAATAGAATATTTTGTATGCTTTTTAAATTTTATTAACAATAGTTTTTTTTTTTTTTTTTTTTTTTTTTTTTAATACATTGTGTGGTTTATATTAGGTTTATTATTATCTATATATCAGGATATGTTTGGTTTTGCTAAATAAAAAAAAATATTTACATTCAAATGCTTATAAATGTTTATCTTGTGACATTTGAATAATAAAAGTAATACTAGATGGCAGCATCAAAATTTGTCTTTTGAAGATAGCTCTAAATTTTAACTTTTCTAGCTCCATTTCAGTTATAATTTACTACACCAGGGGGAATTTTTAGCTAAATTTTGACGATATTGTTAAACAGTTATTAATTAATTTAATAGTGCATTTTAAATAATGTAATTACTATCTATTTATTTTATTTTATATTATATTAAATGTATTTAACATGGTATTTCAAAATTTATTTCAAAATGTATTAAATGCATCCTTTGGTATCAATTACTGTGATTTCTTAACTGTTTTATTCACCTTAATCTTTATGATATTCTGGTAGCCATGTGCGCGTGGATATTTGTAAAATACTGAAATATTAATCGGTATGGTGTTTATTATTTCTATTTTATATCCTATAAATATTTAAATAGGTTTTATTGATTCTTCCATTTCATATTATTTGTTTCTATTCTGTTTTCATTTTTAATCAATTCACTTGATTTTAATGGTTGTTTGGGCACAGGGGAAAATAATTTTTAGCTTTAGCTTATTTTTCTCACAGAAAACACCCATTTTGCTTATATCATTGAATTCTGTGCCCTTGACAACGTAATTCAATATATAAGCTTTTCCATTTTTTGTCGGTGTCCACTTTTTTCTTTTTCTTCCATAATAATTTTTATAATAAATTATTATTATTATTATTATTTTTAATACTTACAGCTTTAATTCATAATATTTGATGGTGGTAGGTTATGTTTAATCAGTGGTTGCCGAATAGTAACTGCTAGGCCGAATACCGAATATTCGGCTTATCCAATAATTTTATATTTCAAAGTTTAAAGGCATTAAAATGTTAACCTTTAAAACAGTTTTACATAATATTTAAAACAGAAACTTTCATTTTGATAATCAAGAGCTTTTTTCAAGTAAACTTTATGCTGAAAAAAATCTGCTCTGAGTTATTTAAGAAGAGGATAGTTATAAAACTTTTTTAATTAATAAAATTTTAAATTTCATGGCTTCTTCTGTGAATTAAAACAAATGAATAACATTTTCTTAAATTCTAAAACAAACATTTTAAAATCAAAGAGAAATTGGGAAAAAATTGGAAGAAAAATTGTACAAGATCATATATTATTTCTTTGTCAGGAAGAGACTAAAGTAAAAGTAAATAAATAATACAATCTATTCAAATTTTATAAGGTGGCAGCTCAGCAAGAATAACTGTTCTACTCTCTTTTATTAAGCAAGGAAATTTTAAAATACATCCTAGATCGGTGTCTGGAGTGGGCAATCATTTTCAGAGATTGTAAATGTTGTTCTTAAAATTTTAGCAAGGAACAGATTATTTACTGGACAATGTTCAGGAACTTGCATTTGTACATAATTCCTATAAAAATCCTCGTGATTGGTTAATTTTCTTAAATAATACTTAACAAACAACAAATAAATAATGTAAAAACATTCTCTTTTATTTAAATATGTGATTTTGTTTCTAATTTTTCTGAATATCTTTATAAGTTGACTGTTAAACTTATAAGTGGTATAAGGTTTTTAAAAATATGTTTTAAAAGTTTTTTTAAGTATTCGGTTGGCCGAATATTTCGATATTCGGCCAAACCGAATATTCGGCAGGCCGAATAGTTTGTTTTTCGGCCAAACCGAATATTCGGCAGGCCGAATAGTTTAATATTCGGCATCCCTAATATATATATATATATATATTTGCATTCGACAGCTAAGAGCGATCTCTACAGGCCGTTGTCGAGGCCGTTTTTTTTTTTTTAATTTTTCGATTTAGTTTTCAGGTTTCAGGTATTTTTAATTAGGCCACTTTCGGAACTGGTTTCGACAGTGAAAGCACCCTCATAAAAAATATGCAAACAAAATCGAAAAAGTAAAAAACGGCCTCAGCAATCCAATGCAAAAAATTCATTTAAAAATATTGAAATGCAAACAAGATATCTTTAAAAATTTGTAGCATTACAGAGAGGGTCTTTTCGCGTAACTGACGTAGCCCCTTAAGGCTCCTGTCCCTGCCCGCGAAGACACTCACGAGCTAATGCTAATCCTATGGGGAGGGATTTTTCTAATATCTCGTTTGCATTTCGACTTTTTTAAATATTTTTTTTTTGCATTGGATAGCCGAGAGCTGTCTCTACATCGCATCTTTTTTACTTTTTCGATTTTGGTCGCAGATATTTTTTATAAAGTTACTTTCACTTTCAAAACCGGTTCTGAAAATGAAAGTGTCATTCTAAAAAATATCTGCAACCAAACTCGAAAAAGTAAAAAAGGTACTATGTAGAGACGGATATCGGCTATCCAATGCAAAAAAAAAAAAAAAAAAAAAAAAAAAAAAAAAAAAAATTTCAAAATGTCGAAATGCAAAAGAGATATTAGGAAAATCCCTCCCCATAGGATTAGCATTAGCTCGTGAGTGTCTTCGCAGCCAGGGACAGGAGTCTGAAGGAAACACTCTTTGACAGGACGCTTGATTTTATATATGCCTGTGTATGTGAGCGAGAAGGATGATTTTTTTTTTTACATTTTCAACAAATTTTCCATAAGCTTATTGGAAAATACAACCTTTATGTTATTCAAAATTTTATGTCTATTATTGTGAATAATAATTGTAATTTGTGTATTTGTTAAAGTTTTTAAAATTTAATACTTGTATTTTACACAAACTATTATTTGTAGAAATCTTTTAAACATTATGTATTTTATGTATTTTTGGTTATTGGTGAATTCGTATCTTGTGACGTCATATGGTGTAATAATGTTTATAAAAAAAGTTTTGTGTAACAAAGTCCTTTTAAAATGTACCGAATTCCCTTTAACGCTTTTTTAACAAGATTTATAATCACTCAAATTTCCGTTAATTCAAAGAATTATTTTCGCGTAGGTAAAAATCGGTTTTAAGCATATTTTATCATTCGAGTTTTACAGTAACTTGAATCAGCTTTATTCTCCCATATAAGTTCGATATATAGGGTGATTTAAAAAATAAATAAATAAATAAATAAAATAAAAAATAAAAGTTTACAAAATGATAAAGCAAATCAGGCATACAACAAGAATAACAAATCACATAGGAACATAGGGTTGCAAACCACATATTTAGTCACAAATACAGGGTGTTTCATCCTAACTCAATTTGGGTTGACGGTGATAACTTTCAGAAAACTGAAGTATATTATAATAAAGCATTTAACAGACATTCTGACTTTTGTTGTAAATGTGATAACACAAAACAAAAGTTGTAGAAGTTTGCATTATACGCGCCAACAGTATGCACTTGAAGCCCCACATTTTGAACTGTGATGATCAATTCATACGGTATCATCGATTGCTTGAGCAACATGCTTTTTCCAGATCTTTTCGTGATGTTATCATATTTTATAGGTCAAAATTGGGAAATTTTATTAGCGGCCACTGGCCGGTAGAACTAGTTTTTTAAGTGGCCACTTTTTTATTTAAAAATAGTAAACAGTAAAATTTCTATAAGTATTCATCTAAAAGTGAATAGCCCAAATAAATATGTTAATATAAATATATTGGGACCAAAAAAGTAGAATCCTTGATGAAATGCAAGAAAATTTTAATCTCTCCTTGTAAAAAAGTGGCCGATTATAGACAATTTTTCACTAGCCACTTTTTCTCATTTACTGGCTCTGTGGCCGGTGGCTACTGCTAATTTTGATCTTTATCATATTTCACACAAAACAAGGTACATATCGTTTGATTTTCTTTACAATGTTTTTATTTTTCTCGAAATTATTACCGTGAACCCGGATTCAGTTAGAACGAAGCACCCTGATTTGTGAATAAATAAGTGGTTTTCGACTCTATGTTCCTATGTATGTGATTTTTATCCTTGTTGAATGCCTGTTGATTTGCCATGTCATTTTGTAACCTTTTTCTGAATCACCCTGTATAGAATTTTATGCTCTCAAAATAAATAAATAACCAAATGAAACAACGAAAGAAAAGAAGTAAACTGTTATTTTTTTAAAGTGAAAAGTAAGAAAATCGCTTCCATAAGAAAATAAAATGAAAGGAGTATAAAGCAATTGTACTTGACAATGCGATTTTCACATGAAACTTTAAAACCATTTTTAAATGAAACTTTTACAACAATCTTTTGAGGGATATAACAATGATAAATATAATAGGCTTATTATTTGACGATAACAACTTAATTTTAGCATAATCCAGCTCTTTAATAATATATTTCAGCTGTCAATGATTGTGTCCCAAATCCAACATTAGCTAGCCCAAAATGTCTCCTGATGCACCCGGATCTCAGAATTTTAAATTTCTAATAATTAGCTGAGAAATTAATTAATAACCCCAAATTAAAGGAATGGAAAAGTAATCACAATTCAACAAAAGCATAGATTTTTATCAAACCGCAGACAATTTCTTCAAAAATTCGAAGAGAGGGGGAGGGGTTAATAGAATTACAGCTTTGCTAGGGCAATAAATGTACTGGCCTTTTTAAAAAGGGCTGTACCTTAAATTCTACTGGACCTAAAAAATCGAAATTTGCACATCCAGACGCAAATAAGTTCCCCTTTCAGAAATTCTAAAAATTCTTCAGGTACGGTTCGAGGAAGTAAAAAAATCCACGAAAAGTCGAACAGTATTTTTATTTCCTTCGAAAGAAAAGTTCGAAATCTCTCCCATGGACGTCAATTGTTCGTTGCAGACAACGGAACCCTTTCAATAGTGGACATTTTCAAACGAATATAAAAATTTTAAAATATTAAATTTATAGATTTAATTTTTATGCATCCCGATGTAGAATTTTTCGCTAATTTCAGATATGTAAATTTCTTCACGGTCGCTCAATTAAAACCGTAGATATTAATTATTATTTCAGTTATTGGATGATTGCTTTCAAACTCTCAATTTACAAACCAGTCTTTCGAAACCGCAAACGGTTTTTATACTAGGATTTTTTGGAACGTCGTCATTTTTTTTTTAAATACACCATTTAGAGACTTTAAAGTTATGCATCTAGCCCTATCTTTAAACGCTGTTTAATTATATCTAAATGTTATAAAAATCGATCCGCAAGTTTTTGTTTTATAAAAAAATTCGATTTTTAAAAAGGAAAAGAAATGCTTTGTTGAAACGCGAATTTGTTAAAATTAAGAAAACTGACCAATCCATCGATTTGGAACTTTCAGATAGATTATAACACATAATAAAGATTTTTAAAAGTAGAGGGCATCAAATTTCGGGGGGGGGGGGGGGAATAAAATAATTTGGGGGAGGGGGTGGGGCGTGATCAAATATTTAAAACCGTACCATTTTCTAACGTTTTAGATGCGGATTTTTGACGGAGCCCTGGGATAAATATTACTTCTTTCATAGAAAATTTTCAAAAGTGTATTTACAGCTGTTTTCGAATAGTAATTTCAGCAAATATCTTAAATTCTTGCATAAGTCCACCACCCCCTTGACTAATATATCTACGGGTAGGTTGTTTAACGGAGTTTCGTTTAGAAACAGTTTTGTGAAGTATAGAGTTCAACCCCTGGTGGTGGAATGTGGAACTAAAAGATTCGAGATAGCTTTTTTGCAAGACTTTGCAGTGCGCACGCAGCACGTCTTCTAAACCCTCATGTGATACATCATCGGAAAACCCTCGGACCACTCTTTAATATTATTAACCTTTCTACCCTCCTCATTCAAATTCCCCCCCAGGGGCTGGGTCAATTTCCTAACTCAGCTCATAATTAAGCTACCGCAAGATTCAACCTCATTTGAAGGCTTGACCGAAGGTGAAATCCTTCACGGACCTTCGATTGGTGGGTCCTATTTTTTGACCCCAGACTATTGGGAGGGATTCCTCCGCGGAAAGGAAGGGGAGGGTGAATTTTTTCATGTGACATGTCGTTTTAAAGCTTTTGGCCTGTGCATTACTAAGCACTCACTCCTCTCCTCTTAACTCATTTTTTCTTCAGTAGAGGGCATTTTAAAGTTTTAGTTTGTTCATTACTACCCCATACAATTTTCAAAAATCATGAAAAAAAAATTTACATAACAAATGTCAACAATCTTCTCCTCCATTTTCACACATTGAGCGGGTACGTATTTCAGACAAAATCGAGTTAAAGATATAAAATCATATAAATTTAAGGTTCATTTAAAAATATTACCATGGGCCCGGGCAACGCCGGGCGGGTCAACTAGTACATGTATATTTTTAATTACAAAGATTTAATGATAATGAATAAAATATGTGTAATCTGGCAGGACATTATCATACAAATGTAGAGAGAGAAAAAAGAAAGAAAAAAATGGATGCGATTCACACTGTGAGAATTAAATCATTCTCCAATGATTCATCTTATAAATCATGCACCATATTTATTCAATAAAAGGCAAAAGTAAAACTGCCTTTGGTGAAAAACATTATAAGTCTGGTTTCTAAGTTTCGCTTTAATCTCCTTTTTAATTAAAACTGACGTCAAAGCACATTGCCTTCCAGCACTATTGAGCGACTTTAAAAGTAATTTTACTAGAACTGTTTTCGTCTGATTTAATGAAAATGTTAAAAGCTCATGTGCATTGAACCTTAATTTACGAGGAGTATGACAGAAAATACCATCACTACTTTTGTATCGGGTATCAAAAATATTTTGCAATTAATTTGTCATGAATTTAATTGAGTTGCATTTTTAATAACCGTAGCATCGGTTTCCATTTAAATCATCCTATCTACATCTTTCACAAAAGTCAGATTTCGCATAAAATCTTTGTGAAAACATTTAATTACGAAATACCTCGAATCATTTTTTTAAAAAATAAAAATAACTGGAGAAAGAATGGCCCATTAAAATGTTTTTGAAATTCCAGAAAATGACTGAGACCAATTAATTTATTTCCTTTGTCAGCTGAGCAGCCCTGAAGACTACCTTAACACTAGAAGGACCGTTAGGGATCATTTGACCCTTACCAAATGAATATATTTCGGTTCAAACCAGAAATTTCTTTATAAAGTAAGTTTAAAAGATACGAAGAAGAGAAAAAGGTTTAACAATTAAAAAAAAAAAAATGCAATTTAACAAATTACAACGACCATTTGGAAAATGATTTTTTCAAAGACAAAAATTTAAGACATAAAAAATCGCACGGAGTTGATCATACATTACTTACGCCATGGATTACATTTTTCGGTACTGTAAATTTTTTAACTTCTACGGAGCTGGTCATACATTACGTACGCCATGGATTAAACATTAATATTCCTGGACCAATTTTAAATGAAATTTCATTTTTAAACTTCTAAACATCCCACAATATTACTTTTTATATCCTCGTATAGAGAAAAAAATGTACTTTTAAATGCAATTTGTTTGAAAGCTGTATCTCAATTTGTTTCTGAGTTATTAATTTTTTTCTGTAGTTTTTATTACTTTTTTGTCCTAGTGGCAACAGAAGTATCCATCTATGTTGAAAGTAAAGGAAAATACAGATTACTGTATAGACCAATCAGAAAACGAATAAAATGCGGGATTCAACTAATAAAACGCTTCAGATATGTTTTTGATTTCCTACCCTGACCGAGGACAATAACCATTTTTCCAAATGGTTAATAAAAATTCTGGTGTAAAATATTTTTATAAAACTTGAGTAAATCTCCCGGCCTTTCTAGTGTTAATTATATTAGGCTTTTGGCCAGATAAGGAGGGGACCGTTCCAGTATTTAGTATACATACTTAGAAGGTAAACGTGTTAACAGTTTTCTTATCTTTTGCTAAAAAAATGTAAAAGTAAAATCTCATGCAACGTAAGTAAAAGAGTCTATTAACACGTGATGAGAAACTTCTTTTGTCTTATCTTTAGGAGTAAGTAATCATGTTTTTATTATTATTATTATTATTTTGATTTAGAAAGAAGAAAGGGGTCTAAAAGGAACGAAATCGTGATTGCGTAATACTTGAACCCTCCTAGGACGCTCATCTAAAAAAAACACAGTCGTATTTATTTTAAATTTCGAAAATACGAGAAAAATTTTACTTCATTATTTAGTTTACTTCCAGTATTTCTTTGTCCTCAATTTCTATTTTTTTCTTCCTCCATCCTCTTTATAGCCCTCCTTATAGAAAATAAACAAAATTTGGATTATGTGTAGCAAATTTATAATTCTCAAGAAATTAATGCATTTCAATAACGTTAACCCAATATATAAAACTAAGAATTTGTGAGAAAATTATGTACTTGAACTATTAATAAATAAAGTCTTTTCATTTTAATCTAAAACATGTATTATCCCATATCATTTTGAAATGAAAATGTTCAAATGCGAAAATAGAATAGGTGTAGGGGAGAGTGGTAATGAATGGGCCATTAACAAAATGTGAAAAAGTATTTGCATAAAATTATTTTAGATGCCACCAATAGATGAAGCTATTAATTCTATCAAACTCATAAAATTTTCCATAGTTTGGGTGAAGTCATTTTCCCACTAGAGTAGGATGGTCAAGAATCTGATTGAAAAGTAAATTTTTTTCCATTTTCAGCAAAATAAATAAGCTAAACAGTATCTATTATTTCATTGCAGATATGTGTATTAGTAAGTCTTTGCATATCTGTAAACTAATTTTAGGGTGTATTTAGATGTTATTTGAATTTAATGTATTAAAAAAACCTGAATATATTCCAGAAGTACAGGTGGGGCTGAATGGGCCACTATATCATGGTCATGAATGTTCCACCTTTGCCCTGATCATGAAAATATGGTTTTCTTTCTTTTTTTCTGATTTTCTCTTTAATATGAAACATAACTGACTGTAATGGATTTAGATTAAATTACTGTCTAGTTAGAATAGGTTTATAGTGATGTCTAAAAAATAATTTACACATTTTCACACTAAGAAATATCGGTTATTTATTAAAAACATAATTTAAATTGTATAAATGCTTAAGGTGAACTGTTCAGTTGTTGACCACACCTACCAGTATTTTTCCATTTGATATAAAAATAGAATAATTGTTTATATTCTGAATCTGATGGGTAGAATAAATAATACCAGAAATTTACACTAAATAGTCATTTAATAGGCAGTCCCAACCCTGTTACAACCATGTAGTTTAATATTAATTTTGAAAAATATAAATTTCGTTATATCCTAATGTGTATTATCTATTATTTTTATCTATATCTTATGTTCTTTCTTTCTTATAATCTCATTATTTTGTCATTTTTCTGCTACAATTATGTGATTTAATAATATCACTTTTGATGTTCATAAATTTTGATAAGCATTGTGTATTACTTACTATTTCAGTATGCTTTGATCATATCATGTCAAGTACCATTCATTTTGTCATATTTGGTGAATTAAAGATTAATTCCACATTTTTTCATTGAATTCATTTGGTGGCCCATTCATTCCCATGGGTGGGGATGAATGGGCCAAATTTCTATATTTTTATTTTCTATTATCATTCATTATAGACATTTTCTAATCCAATTTTTGTGACTTTTTTATATAACCAAATAAGTAAAGTAACTGAAGAGCCAATTCTGAGCCAAAAAAAAATTATTAGAAAAAATTACAAAAATTACAAACCAAAAATTGGCCCATTCAGTACCACTCTCCCCTACTTGAGTATTGAGTTATGTCATTTTCTATGTTTATCACATTTTTAATAATATTTATTCTATTTTATATTATGGTAGCAACAATACCATTTATTTTCCAAACATGTGAACTGAATTAATGTTTCGTAGCATTTTCTAAATTGAAATATTATGACGATTTAAAATTCACTTGTCTTTCTGAAAACGAATTCCGTGAATGAAATTTTCCTACGGTACAATTCTAATATCGTTTTCGCGGAATACCTTTAAAAATTCAGCTTATTATTTAAGAATGATTAGTATTATTTTATTTATTTAATTGAAGTGTTTTTTTCTAGCATTTTAAGTTCTTCACTTTCACGAAATTTTACTATAAAATTCTTTAACATTCCTACTCTGATGGGTCTAATCGATCCGATTCTATAATTTATTGCATTCGATTTGAACAGGAATCTAGAAGATAAATTTTATAAAAGCCACAGAGAACCAAGTTAAATATGTTAAAAAGTTTTGAATAAAAATTCTGGTGTAAAATATT
The DNA here is from genome assembly GCA_963932465.1 of Maratus speciosus. Classification (NCBI taxonomy): domain Eukaryota; kingdom Metazoa; phylum Arthropoda; class Arachnida; order Araneae; family Salticidae; genus Maratus; species Maratus speciosus. The sequence continues at coordinate 389,624,652 of OZ010787.1, read as the reverse complement.
TTTATGAATGTTGAGTAAAATTTCAACAAAGTACGAAGGTTAAAAAGTTCTACAAAAAATTATGACTAGAATTTAAAAAAAAATTGACCATGTAATAAATTCCAAACAGAAGTATCTAATGAATGCAATTATATCAGTTACCTTTTCAACACTTTCCAACAAAGTTGAAAAGTGTTTATGCATTCGGTTTGTCTGGCCGTCTGTCCACGCTCTAACTCCCGTAAATATGATCGGATTTTCATACAATTCATAAACGTTATTTAGGGTCCCTTAAGCATGTTTGTTATTGTATATGAAGTATGTGGGATTAATAGTTCATTTACAGGGGCACTCTAAAGAATTCCATTACATTGTGGTATTATGGGGAAAAATCGTTTGTAGAGTATTTTAATAACATTACGTTATTTCAAATATATTGAAACTGATATAAATCACTGAATATTTCACTACAAGACGATTACGATAAAATAGGGCATTCATAGCATTTGTTGTTCATTTACAGAGACACACAAAAGAAATCGATTACACTACTGTCTGGAAGTGAGTTTTTAATTTCGGCATGCGCTTTTAAATTTAACTAGTTTTTTTTATTATACTAGTTGTATATAAATTCTATACCTCATATACAGGGCTGTACAAGAGAATTCACATGCCATTCTCCTTTTTAGCGGAAATTGCTGAAGGGGAAATTTCAACTAATGTATATATGTATTTCTTAACTGAACTAAATTTTGGCATGCATGCAGTTAATACATGCAAATCTATATACAGGGCTGCTCAAAGAATTAAGATAATTTTCCGATTGTAGATGGGAACAGCTGAAATTGGGTTTCCAAGTGTGTTATACATTTCCATGTGGTTGAATTAGACTTAATACTTTACCTTATTAAACGGTGCAGTTTTGTTACAATATTCTGAATGTGTTGGAAAGTGTTTCATAATCTATCTTGACGGTTTTTTTCCCTTGTTTAATTCTTTTTTAACTTGGAGAAATTTATAAGCCTACTGTATTCATCTTACCATTTAAGTATCTGAGAATCAAATTGCTTCTTTCATTTTTCCATAAATCAAGAGAATATTGAATAATAATTGATTTTTCACTGATGATAAGTCGACCTTTCCTGACTGTGGAGTTTGGAATATCGGTTTAAATCGACAAATTTGGCAACAATTTATGAAAGATCTTTTGCATTGATAAGAAAATTAAAAAAGTTATTCAGTTTGTCGGTATTTTAGTAAGAAGATCAGCAAGTGTTATAAATTTACGAATGAAAATGACTTCGTGAATGCGACAGAAAATAACGGATTTTTAAAACTTTTGAAAGAGGATGAATTATTATGATAAATAAATTTGTATAATTCAATCGTGCATAACATTTACTTTTACGAATGAAAATAATATGCTAGGTATAGTTCGGTGAGAAATGTCGATAAAATTTACAGATAAAAAACGGATAAATAGAAAACCATTAACATGAACTGAATTATAATCAAGATTTCACTCAGATATATTTCGTACAATTGAAAGGCTAATAATCCACCGATTAAATCCGGAATTTCGTTTCAAATTAAAATAATTATATGTTTGAATATATTACATTCACTTCATAAGAAATAAAACTTATATTAGGCATAAGAAAGGTTATAGACTATTCTTCCATTATTGCATTAATACTTTCATTTCCCAGCGTTGCCTCAGAGCAGCATAACGTTAAAGTTGACATTTTCATGAATTATTTTAAGTTTATTGATAGATTACTTTTATACTGCGATAATTCAGAAAAGATCTTTGAGACATATAACTTTTAAAGCAATCCATTTATATATCACTTTTAAAGTGGTAGATATCTGCAGCTCACTAATTTACTACTATAAAATTTTAAAAAGTTTATCGTTTTAGCTCTCTTTATTAAAAACTTTAGTATAATAGAATGATTAATTTGGTTATAAACTTGGAAATCGATTTTATGCTGATTGCCGGAGAAGTATTTTCTTTTCAGAAGGGGTGTCGCCGTGAATTCTAAATATATTTAGTAATAAGCTTATCGATAACTTTTTAAACAGTGCTAAAAAGCAAGATAAATAAAGAAGAAAAGAGGAAGATGAGAAGTAACAGAATTTGCCTTCACATTTTATGCCTTTGGGTCTGCGATTTTGTGCCTTGATTATTTTTTTTTTCTTTAATCACTGAACTCGTTAACAGTTAGCTTGGATATGTAATTTTCTTTAATAAAATTATGACAAATTACAATAAAAAAATTTCCTTTCGTCTTAATTGACATAAAATTTTTACGGAATTTTTATATAATCATGAAAAAAAAAAAAAAAAAAAAATGCATTGAGCTATGCCGATTAGGGATTAGTAGGTTAATTTAATATCATGCGGAACTTATTTAAAATAAAATCCAATAAACCAATTAAGAAAAAAAAACTAAAGGTTGTTTAGCCTTTTCAAGAAATACCGACACAGGTAAAAAACCGACTGAAGAATCGAACGGAATATTCGATCTTGAAAATACCGACTTACGACACTGAAGTATGAGAGAAAAAAATAATAATAAAGAGAGGAAGATAATGGCAGCGCGTAAATTTGATTTGTTCCTTAATTGCGGCATGATTTTAATAATATGAAACTTTAGCAGTTTTTCTACTTTTTCACAGTTTTGATCGCACTCTTGCAGAAAATATTTTGCTTATATCTTTCAAAGAAGATTTTCTAAAAGAAGAAAACATTGTATTCAATACTTAAGGTCGCCTCAACAAATACAACAAGTTAAAACGATTATAGCAGAATAGAAATTTAACTATAAAGTTTACAAAGAATCCCAAAAAGGCTATAAAGTGTGATATAATGCTTTATCTGTAGTAGTAAATAAGTAGACAATGTAAATTGCTAAATTGTTCAAAATAAGGAAAGCCCGTATTAATATTCTTATCATATTAATAATAATAATAAAAAAAAGAGTTAACTTTTAACATTTTTATATGAGTACGTAGATAAAATTGGTCAATTAGAATTTTTTTCCTTTTGATTAGCAAGATCGTTACATAAAACTGCAAATCTAAATTAATTGCAGTTTGGTCAATAAAAAGATGAGAATATTTTTAAAAGAAAAACAACATAATAAATGTGAAATATTAAAACAAAATTTTAGCTAATATGTCATATGAAATTTTTGCAGTAAAATTCATTATTAAAGTAACAAAACTTTTGATGTCTATATAAAAAAAAGCATTACTTTGCAAATTGATATCTAAGCAAAAGTGATTGTATAACGGGGGGGGGGGGGGTCCGCAAAAATATCAAGCATAGGGTCTCAGGAGGTCGTTAATCCATCCCTATAAGTAACATAAAATTCTAATTATTTTCTTTATTTGTTCTTATACTTTAATTTTGGTTAAATTGTTTCAAGGACTGTAATTTAATAGCCCTTTAATTTAATAAGAATTAATAATTTTAGAAAAATATACATTTTAACTATTAAAGATACAGAAATATATAATTTAACAATAGAAAAGTGAGAGTGACTTAAGTTTATGTCAACAAATATTGAAATGAAGAAGTTGCTTCATCAGTGGTTGTCATCAGTTGTCAGTGGTTTTTATGTTTATTATTATTTTATAACGTTAATACAAACTTGGATGTAAATAATTGAATTTTTTTTTAAATTGATATCGGATTATTATGGAGGAGACAGGAGGATTCTAGCGCTAAGGCGAGGCAACAAATGTAAGTTTCCAAAATTATTAAACCTCTAATATAATTAATTAGATATTAAGAAGCATTTAATATATAGTTTTTACACTATAATCAAAATTATAATTAGTAGTCACAGAAATAATAAAAACTTCAAATAAACAGTTTTAGCAATTTAGTAGCAAACATAACCAATTAAACAATATAGTAGCTATTTTGCCACTAGTAAGATGTAAAATCATATTAATCATAAAACTAACTTAAAAACATATTAACAAAAATAAATAAATAAATGTAACAATCAGTTACATTATTTAATGCATAATAGATACACTAATACACAAAATATAATGAAGATGTGACTATGTAACCATAAGAATGACAATTATGTCTGCCTCCCAGAGGAAATCCAGTGTTTTGAAAATTGAAAAAATAAAAATGTTGTAATGTAAAAACGGATTTCTTAATTTGCAGCGTCTGAGTTCAAAATTAGGAAACATTCTTTAACTTCTGCAGATGAAGATCTTGCTGAGCAGATGATTACTCAAATGAAGTTATTGTGACTTGTATGCAAATCATAAAAGCTTAAAGTAAACATTAATTCTAAATAAAATTATTTTTGTATATGATAAAATATTTCCTATGTTTAAGGAATTAAGATTGTAAATAATTTTTAAAGCTTTTTTTATATATTCTGGGGGGCAAAATATTTTTACACACATTACAAATCATATTCATCTTATATTATGAAAATGACTCATAACATATATATATTTTTTAGAATACGCGGTTTTTATCAATGATTTAAAAAAATATATCAATTGAATAAAAATCGCGATTTAAATAACTTGATTAAAATCTAATTTAATTATTTGATAAAAAATGTTGACGTTATAATATAAACTAAACCTAAAATGCACAAACATAAAATTAAAAAGCACACAGAATTATAAATAATTATTAATATTTTTAATTACCTAAATATATAATATTACATATAGTATTAATTACATTATATGTCTCACATTAAAATTGTTGAATAGAGTAAAAATGACGTTGAATGTGGTTAAAATTAACAACCCTTCCAATTTTTCAATTTAACATTTAGGAGGAGGGGGAGCGATCATTTTCTCATTTTATTTAAATTTCTATAGGGGGAGAAAACGGCGGGGGGAGGAGGCGATGTGTCTGAAAAACTTTAAAAGAAAAATCATACATCATTGTAATTTAAGACGAAATTATTTTGCAAATATGCTTATTAAAATACAAAACGATAAAGGAGGTGTTCATAAAAAGTAATATCACACGTTAAGTTTTATAAAATGTAGATTTTTACCTTACAAGAGTTGTATATTGCAAATAAAATATATAAATAAATAAATGGACGTATCTACAAATACAAATTATAGTTATTCCTAAATTGCATGGTTGTAATAAGGCGATAAAAAAATAAGCAATGCTAATAATATTAATTATATTTAAACGATGTTTAAAATATTACATAAATAATACTAAATAAATAAATATCCAAAATAATTATAATTTTCAGTTACATAAAATATTTTTTTGTCGATTACATATTAAAGAAAAGTTTCTAAATTGCCAGGAAAAATACATTTTTATTAAATATTTATATTATAAAACATTTATATTACCTTTTATATTAAATTTTCGGGATTCTAGTCATTTCTCACTAAGCAGTGTCATATATTTTGATCAAAGCAATTTTAGACTGAAGAAAATATCAATTTTGAAATGTTTATAAACCCGTTTTAAGGTAGGATTGCCTTTAAATAATTCACAATTAAAAAATTAATTATTAAAAATACATAAATCACATGGGGTAATATATTTTTACATCACAAAACGTAATCATGATCACCCCTTTTAAAAATAAAACTTTTATAATGAGCAACAGAATTTTTAAGAAAAAAAGAAAAAATGGCTAACAATATCATGTGATTAAATATTTGTATACAAAAAAATGAAATATTACAAACGATTATCGTAAATATTATAAATAACTTTAATTGGTAATATTTATTTCTAAAAAAGACAAAAAATACAGCAAAGTTTAATAAATTAGGCAGATGTTGAGAGTTTAACACATTTATTCTTTGATATTAGGCTTAACATCGTTTGCAGATCCGTGATCGCAAATTTTACCAAGCATGAATCCTTCATTTCTAAGAAACGAAAACAATTTGTGAGAAGTGAACGCGACTCAAATGTAAACAGTATCACAAGGAACTTCAAAATCCAATTTTGTGTGTAGCGATTGCTCGTTTTGACGTTCAATCCAAGATACTACTATGGACCTATTAAACTGGGGAGTCGGATATTTCGCCTGGCAACCCCCATGAATATTTCGGCAGCAACGATCACTCTCACTAAAGTTTTGTAAACAATACATCCGGATGGTTCACATAATGAGAAGAAACAATTTACTTACCTTTTGCAGCCCTCCCAACGCCGTAACTTGATTGTAAAATTTCAGTAAATCAATTTCCCGGCCATTGATCTTGGGTAGCTGGCGAATAGGTGTGCTGAAATAATAGGATCGACGTAAGTAAATATTTTTCATGTCAAAATTTGCATTCAAATTTTATTTATTTATTTATTTTTAACGTAGCTTACCCTCTATTTTGATGGAAAAGTTTCAGTTCATTAACAAATGCACAATAATCTTGTCTCCTAACATCCGGTTCATTGTGCAATTTCTCCATGATTAAAACACTTTAAAAGCAAATCAGTTCCACTTAAGAGACACACCATCAACACATTTTTTAAATGATGTAAACCAAACACAAGGAATCCATGCAATCAGCCACAATTTTAGATGTTCGAATTCACAGCTCCTAGACACCACAAGCAGAACTCGACCAACTACTATCTATACTCACATTCGACCCGACACGCACACAAGCCGACGAGGCGCAGCGGAGAGAACAGGTTTGCCACATTTGGCGCGCTAGCTAAAGTCATAATAAGAACGATTTTGTAGCCAAGATGCGTTTACCGTTTACATTCGTAACATTGCTTTCAATGATAACTGGGAAAATAAAAAGAAATTAATTATTATTATTATTTATGAATTTATCAAACGAAAGTACATACAGAGTGTACAACTAAAACATATTTCATTAACTTAAAAAAATGTAATTTTTTAAATTTATAATTTAAATTAATGATGTTTACAACCATTCATTTAAGATTTTTTTAAAATATAAAACAGTAGTATGAAGGATTCGTGAAGGTGTTTTTTTTTTTTTTTTTTTTTTTTTTTGAAATAAGGAAGTGGTTTTGTTTTTTGTTGTTTTGCTTTCCCCGGGCTTTTAATATTTTTAAAAATATATTCTGAGAAATAAAGCTATCATAAATAGTGTTATCTGCAAAATATAAGTGTTTATGTTTTTTTATATCAAATTTAAGCAACCTTTCAATTTGAATTTTAAAATTAATTAGAAAACTTAGCTTTTGTTTGTTTGTTTGTTTTATATTTTTAATTTTTCACTATAAGACATAATTTATGTAATTTTCAAAACGTTGTAAGTTATAGCAGTTAATATTGATTATTAAATTAGAAGTATACAGATGACGTCAAGAAAAAACTAATTTCGTAATCTTTAAACAAATCCAAGATTTTGTCCTGTGTAAAGCTTTCCGCTACTTTGCTTCATTTTCTCCTATTGCGATTGCGCCCATTTAAAACAAAAAGAGAATATACATCCAAAAAAGGATATTCTCTCTTAGAAGATACCGGAAACGATGCTTTGCCACTAACAAATAATATTAGTCTCATAATTATTTTCAAATTTAATAATTACTTTATTAATCGAGCATTATGCTGTGAAGTATTTCCTTCAAAGATAAAAAAAAAAAATCATTCATTCAATAAAAATGAAAAAAAAAAAAAAATCTTCCATTCATGCTTTCATAAGTTTAGGGATAATCTTGATTAGCAAAATTTGATTAATTCTGGACCCCAGGTTTTATTATTACTATTATTGGTTTGAAAATGCATATTAATGACAAACATCTGTACATAAATTTCATTATATTATAATGCATATATATTTTTTTATTTACAAACGTAAATTATGCTAACGATAGTAATTTGAAATCTAAATATTCATGGCAACAAAAATAATAACAGATATTTAAATTTTTATTTTTGAGAGCGAATAATTTGGTCAACCTTTAAAAATGTCATTTTTAGTGATGCTGGAAATAAAATAATTTTCCAAATTTCATAAAAATGTTTAAAAAAACTACAAATTTGTTTTTATTTATTTTTTTTTTTTTTCAAGATAGGCTACCGGGGTCTTTCTACAGGAGGCGCAATTATTTATTTCTGTCAATTAGTTATTTATTTTGTCTTAAGATTATTTATTTATTCTTTTAGTATAATAAAAATGATTAAAATGTCCTAAAAGTACAAATTTCATCGTATTTCTCTTGATTTTTGTTTTTATTGAGCAATTTTCTCCCATTGAACCTCAAACAGATATTTCTCAGAGAGTTAACCACTTCGAAATTTTGACTGGATTATAAAAAATATGGTTTAAGCATTTCATTAAATTACTTATCATATTTTTGCAACAAAATAACTTTCGTTAGTAACACTCAATGTATATTTAATTTATTAATAATGTCATTTAAGAATCTCATTAAATATGTTTTCAAAATTTATCAACTATGTGAATTTAAAAACCCACCTTAGTGGTTAAACTTCTGTGTATATGTTCCTGTATTATGCGATATGACGATACGGATTATATGTTCAGAAGTTGGCAAAATAAATGCAAGATTTTTTGTGGGAGAACAAAAAATTGGCATTTGGCATGCGCACCGACAGAACAAAATCTAAGGAGAAACAATATTTTGGAACAAATGTACTTTAGTTCGCTGCCAAACCTAAGGGTTTTTTCTTTTTTTAACTTAGAGAATATAAACATGAAATAATCTAAATTGTGAATTTTTTATCTCCCCCCTCCTCTTCCGTCTGCCCTCATTTGCAATTTTTAAACATATCAATATAAAAAAGCAATACGGAAAAACAATTTAAAAGTTGTAAATGTTAAAAACTATGTTAACCTGCATTTAAAAAAAAAAGCAGAATTGAAACAGTGAATTCGGTTTCCGTCAGGGAGGCTCCGCTCCCCTCGTATCTTAAACGAGATAAACTCCCCGTTTAAGATAAATTTTAATTACACAAATATAAAAAGAAAAACATAACTAAAAAGTGATCTTCACTAGGGGCTCGGAGGGAGGGGGGGTGGAATCGCCCCTGACAAAAAAGGTCTTAAATCATATTTGTTTCTCTTACTACTTAATTATTTTAACGCGCTTATAAAGAGAAAATAATTCGCAACATATTTTTTCCCCAAATTATCAAATAAAAAGAAAATTTAATTAAAATTTAAAAGCCGGCGCCTATGGCATTTAGTTTGGGAGCACTTATCCTGGTATCCACATCGGTAGTACCACCGTGAGTGAAAGGAGAACAGCTGGCTGATCGTATGCGCGGGATTTTCTTCTTTGGGAAAACTCCTTTTAGCCCAGATCTGGGATGCTAGATGGATGCTTAGGCGGATGGCTTCTACCACGTGGGAAACGGAGGAGCATTCTCTGTTTTTATGCAACGGATCAGACGATGATGCAATCAGGAACCGGCAAACTCGCTGGGGATAGCGGTTCTCGGTTCGTGTTGACATTCACCATCCGATCTTTGCTTTGAAATATCGCGCGGTTTACCTCACTTCTTAATTAAACAGGGTCAACATACATGGACGCCGGCAGAACAAAATCAAAGGAAGGATAAGATTTAGGAACAGGTGTGTCTGAGGTCCGCTGCCTTGGCCGCGTTTTTAAAACGAAGAATATAAACATGAAATAAGTTAAACTAAGAATTTTTTGTTAGAATGGCCCGTGCAGGACATATCAAATTAAATAACAATACAGAATTTAACAGTTAAAGATAATTGAATATTCAAAAATAAGGTTCTGCGAGCATTTTCCAAATAAGAGAATTGAAACAGTAATTTATTTTCTCGCCCGGAAAGCTCCATTCTCTTGAACATATAAACGTAAAAAGGAAACTAGAACTAAAAATTCACTTTCACAAGTCTCATCACGAAAAATTCTTAGTTTCTTTTTTTCTTAATGTGTTATTATTTTAAGTCACCTGTGAATAATTAAAATTGCAATTTGTTTCACAACTATATAGGATATATACACATATATTCCAGGGTATATCAATAAGGTTTTGCCGTCACATAGAAATAATCGAGTGAAATTTATGAAATTGCTACATTGTATTAGTCCTTTTCTATATAGTCACCGTGCATAGCAACACATTCCTGCAAACGTTATTTCAAAGAGAGGGGGGGAGGATGTATTCCAGGAGGCGCGATAGTAGACCCAAGGGGGGTTGTTTTTTAACTTTTGCCGATCCCCACATGTGACATATTATTGGAAAGACCTATGACCACTTACTCATGCTATGCACCTCCCGAGCCCCTCCACTCAAACTTGCCCCCCCCTGAGAGCATGAATAATGTTCGCAAAATTTAGAAAAGTGCCTCCCGGAGGGCAAATTTGGGGGGAGGGGCTCGGGAGGTGCATAGCATGAGTAAGTGGTCACAGGCCTTTCCAACAATATGTGACATGTCGTTGGTCGGTAAAAATTAGAAAAACACTCCCTTTGGTTTACTATAGCGCCTTCTGGAATAGATCCTGTCCCCATTCTTTGAAATACCGGTTGCAAAAATGTGTTACTGTGCGCTCTGACTATATAGAAAAATCGAGAATAAAGAATAGACTATACTCATAAAATGTAGCAATTTCATACATTTCACTTAATTATTTCTAGGTGAGGGCAAAAACTTATTGATACACAATAGTATATACATATAAATTTCCCTTCCTTTGCCGGCGCCCACTTCAACATGGTTTTTTACAGAAAAAAAGATCCATCAGAAAGAGGAGGGGCATTCACAAACGTAATTAAATTTAGGAATTAAATGATTTTTTCTTTTCTACATAAACTAACGCTTATGAATAATGGGTGTCAAATAATAATCAATATAAAAGGTTTGGAAAGCAGAAAAAATGTTTTTGCGGGTACGTTAGTCATTTGGATTCTCAGGTAAAGTTTACTTTCGGATACCAAATGTGAAGTCATTTGGTGAAGAAGTTTAGGAATTATGCACATTTAAAGTTTTGAATTCCTAATTTTAAATTGATTATTATTAATAGTTATAAAAGACATTTCAATGCGAGAAATTTTTTAAACTCAAAACTATTTGACAGAATGAGGTGATATTTTTGATAAGCTTATTTGAAGCTTCTAAAAATCGATTTCTATTAAAATTTTTATGGTTTACAATACATATATATTTTTTTTCGAGTATTCTTTCAAAATAAGTATAAATTATGAAATTCATATTTAAAAAAGTATGTTCTGTAACCTTTGAAGATTTTAACAGAATTCGGTTTCTAGAAGCTTCAAATATGCAAATAAAAAATATCACATTATTCCGACTAGTAGTTTTAGAGGGAAAAAAAACTTCACTCATTGCAGCTTATTGTGCAACTAGTAATAATGAAGTTAAGAGCCTACTTCAGTCACGGGAAGAAGGGAAAACGGTAATGTTAAGTCTGTGGGGGCGTTATTTTCAAATTTCTCGATTTGATTTTAATATTTTTTAATGTTTTGTTTGTTTTTTTTTTGCATAGGATAACTAAGGGTCGGGGGGGGGGGGGGCTACAACCGGGCTAGTTTTTACTTTTTCGATTTTAGTTATATATATATATATATATATATATTTTTTTTTTTTTTTTTTTTGTATATTAGGATAGTTTAAATTTCAGAACGGGCTCCAACCGGTTCCGAAAGTGAAAGTAGTTTTTTTTTTTTTTTTTTTTTTTTTTTTAAATCTGAAACTAAAATCGAAAAAGTAAAAACTAGCTCGGTTATAGATCGTCCTCGGCTATCCCATGCAGAAAAAATCATAAGTAAAATTTACCGAATAATCCAAATATGATGTCAAAATTAGATGTTCGTATTGAAAATTTCAGAGCTTGTTACAATTTCTGTATGAAAACGAACGTTAATGTTATTGTTTAGCATTAATTCAGAGAAGTCACAATTTGCAGCCGAATGGTAATCCCCCCCCCTCCCCCTAAGAATTTGGTGATTAAAATGCATGGGTTGTTATCTTTAATTTTTTTCTTTCTTTTTTTCTTTTTTCTTGGTCGACTGTACTTTTGATTTCCGAAATGAAACAAGATCTGCGAGGGACTTTGACTGCATAATTCTTAAAAGTCTGAAAATATAAGATTAGATAAAAATTGAAAATAAAACTAAATGTCCATTTTTAATAATATTCTCCAATTAAAAGTGTAAAAGGGAGATAAATCCAGCCTTTAGCTAGTCTGAACAGATGATTCTAGGAGTCCAGGATACACACCGTTTGGAGTAATTTGGATGTAAACAAAATGTTTAGATTAATGTTTAGTTAATAATACGTTCATAACCTTTTGATCAGACACGTATATTTCGTATAAAACCATTTAAATTTTTAATATATTTTGTAATGTAAAATACCTTTTGCCTTATTACGCTCGATGGAGATTATTATTTAAATATTGTTAGGGAACGCACAACTAGGTCTCTGACATTGTTACGTATTATTATTGCTATTATTATTATTTTATTCTAAAATTCTCTGTACAACGCTTTCCTTTTTGAAAGAAAAAGATACAATATATACTATTTTCGAATGTCATTTATTTCGTTACAATTTAGATCTAACGTGGGAGTCGTGCATAAATGTTCTATAAAACATTTTAAAGTCTACTAAGAATCATAATCCACCTATATATTTTTGAATTGATGCGCATTCCAATTATTTCAGAACATCTCAATTGTTTCTGGAAATTTCAATTATTTCAGTAAAACATTGAATAAAACATTGAAATGTGTTGAGTTAAAACCTCTTCAAATCCATAAACAAAAGATCTTAATCCCTCTTATCGGTTACTTAAACTCCTTTCCGATAAAATTAAATATTCTATTCATAAGAAATCTATATTATTAATGTGAATATGCAGTTGGAGAGTATATAACTTTCGAAGGTTTTACACGATCATACATTTATTTTGAGTAGCTTCATAAATAATAATCCTGTTTTCCTTTTAAGTCAAAAATTAAAAAAATATATTTGTGCTTAGTTTGAAAAAGTTTCAAAATGATTAAAATCATGGTTGACATTGGAGTTAAATTATAATTAAAGTAACTGACTTTATGCTATTCTCATAAATTTCATTTGTGATCTGTGGGACGAGGCACTAGAAAAGTTTGAACACCCGAATGTCGTGGGGCAGAGTACTAGTATTTCAGACTGACTGAATTCTCGAAATAAATGTAGACGCGTGTTGACCGAAGAAAGGGCAAAGACTACGCGGATCTATCCCGATGAGTCTCTCTCAGTCTGGGACGAAAAATAACGGGAAAATGTAGATATAGTCGGAGTTTCCCGAGACGCACCCTGGCGGCAGGTTAGGGTATTATGTCAACATTAGGCATCGCTGATCGCAAGGCAGAAATTTACAAAAACACTTCGAGGGATGTGGCTGAATGGAAAGAGTTTCGGTTTCGGTATGACTTGAGGTGTACAGTGTTATGTTTTATTTATCTAGTGCGTAGCGACCATGTGCTCGCTGTCAGATTTCGCCTGAGGCGCAAGAAAAGCTTTTTCGTTTTGCTGCCTTCTGAGGTACAGGCTAGACTAGCTTTAGGCAATAGCACACTAGGCACTATTTAGGGATATTTTAATATAAGGACACTGCTCAAGGGATATATATATATATATATATATTTGTCTTTCGGATGCGAAAAGGGGAGCAATTGAAAAGTGGTTTAAGGGCGTTTTTTGCTATTGAGCCTTATGATTTTATGCACCGTATGAGGAATGATATATACATAGGCGTAAGATTTTGCATTAAAGTGCCAGTAGAAAGAGATGAGAAAAATATTTTCTTAGATGTGTAAACGAGGATGTTTCTTTTTGTTTTCAAAAATAAATTATTAAGCAAACGCCAGCACAGTAACAGGAGGCAGTCAGCATAAAAGTATGATACGAAATCTGTGAAGATTTTCTAATACGTATGATAGTTTTATGCATAGTATATAATATTATATATACTAGTATAGTTATATATATATATAACTATATCAGAATATGTGTTTGATATACTTGAAACTCTGTTCTATGCTTCTTCATCGCGGTTCTTGAGGATTTTAGCATAATGATTTATGTAAATTTTTAATTCAGCTTGCGTATGTTGATAAACTACCTTTATTGAATGTTTCTGATGAATCTTTTGCCCAATCTAATCAAATATTTGGTCAATCCTCCTCCTTATGCTAATCTACAGAGAATGAAAAGGTTTTAACCAGAATGTGACCATACTCTTTATCACAAACTAAAAATCATGTGTAAGAATTCCCATTACACTTAGTCGACATAGCGCGGTCTTCCTATTAAGGGTTACGTATCGGTTACATTACTGTAGAAGGGATATTTTCTGGGAGAAAGATCTTTTGAAAGGAAAATCACTCAAATTATCGTTTTCGGACAAGGTAAATCCTGAAAACCTTCCATAATCACACCGTTCAGATCATGCTGCTTTCGAGTCCGCGAACGTCATCCCAAGTTATTATTTTGCTCCCAGCATGCTAACTACTGGACTGAGTAGACTCCGAAGAATCTAAGATCGTGTGGTAGAGAATTATTTAGAAAAATTATCTTAGGTTTATTCAATCCTTTTAGGCTAAAAGTAAAAGTTAATGCTAGTCATATCAGGATTTCCATGAAGTGGATGAACCGTGAGTCTGTAAATCTTGCAAATTGTACGAAACCGAGTTCCGACAGAATGAATCATAATGTTTTTTATTTTTAGGGTTGTTTAGAAGAGTGCTGCCAAATCGCCTACCTGCGGGACAGATCTCGATGTGACATTTTCTGAACCACTATTTAAGTTCGAAACAATGCTTGTGGTCTTTAAACGTAAACTTAATAATTAAAATTTATTTAACATAATCTGCACTAACTTCAGGCCTGCGTTTAATAAAGCAAGAAATTGCTTTGCAAGATTTAAAGAAGTCATATTACTAATTTCAACCTTCGCTAACTACACTTTTTATTGTATCGCGGCTTCAGTTTCTTTAACCTGGGAGCATACTTGCATAGTGTGACATATTTAGAGTGCGTGCGGTTTTTTACATTTGTCACCACTATTTTACAAAAAGTAATCATCGATTTGGTTTTTGCTGAAATTCTTGCAATTTCCTGCTATTAAATAAGGCGACAGTAAGTATTTGGATGTATTGATGGAAAAAAAAAAAAAAAAAAAAAAAAAACCCGTACGTACTCTTGCAATGTCAAAACCGTGTTCGTGTGCTTCTGGGTTAAAATTGGACACTACTTGTTTAGAAGGTACTGCATATAAAAATATTATTGTGAGAATTTTTTTTTTTTTTTTTTTTTTACTTGAAAAGAAATAAAATCAGTATATGTGATTAAAAAGAAAGATAATACCATAAAACAGAGATTTTATATGAAAGCTAATAATTTTTCCGTACATAAGTAAATATATTACATTTTAACATGTTCCAACGTAGTTAAAATGAGTTCATAAATTCGGTTTGTTTAGCCGTCTGTGTGTCCGTGCTTTAACTAGTATAAACAGACTCGGATTGCCATATAATTGATGTATATTATTGAGGCTTACCTTGGTATGTTCGATATTGAAAATGAAGTGATATAATTATTTTATAGGAACACTCAAAAGAATTTCGTTATATTATGGACTATGGGGGAAAATTGTTTGCAATGTATTTTAATGATGTTATATTATTACAAACATATTGAAATGAATATACATAACTAAGGTGCACTACCACATGCTTACGACACAGCACATGTTGAATATGGTGTGCTTAGCATTTATCGTTCATTTTCAAGGACACACAAAATAATTTCGTTACAGTACATATGAGCAATAATCGTGAGTTTAATCGCTGAAAGTGAATTTTCAATTGTGGTATGAGTTTTTAAATGGAACTTTTAAAAAATATATTACTCTGTGTGCATTAATTCTATAGATCATGTACAGGGCTCAACAAAAGAATTCGAATACATTTCTAAGGTTAGTTGGGGTAACTGGAACCACGAGGTAACTGGGCTATAGGCTATTTTATAAAAAAAACTGTTGGTGTTTTTTAAGTTTTTGCTTTTGTGAACAATGCCCCTTAATCTCTACTTCCTAAAACAACGTGTATCAACTCAATCATAACTCTCACTTTGCTGTGATAGGTTGTCAAAAATTTACGTTTCTTTTTTAAAAAACAACGTCTATATGGTTCAACTTCCACGGCTGATTATTAAAATACTGTAAGTACTTTTATTAAACAATCATTTTTTTAAAGATTAGACATATAACTACTTTAATATTATTAGGTATCTATACATATTTACTTCATGTTTCAAATGTAAGCCCGGTGTCCCAGTTACCCCATAAATTTTTCAAGAATGGGGTAACTGGATCATGCTGGATCCAGTTACCCCAATAGTTATAAATAATTTTTTTGTGTTTCTCTTACTACGGGAAGTGAATTTCTCCATTGTTTTTTGCTCACAATAAAGAAAATGATAGAATACCTTATTAAAATTATGTAATGAAATTTAAAAAAAGCATATTGAGTGGTATCAAACCAAATTTCTTGGCCTCTAGAGAGGCGGTGATGCCGTTATGGCATCACTTAATTTTAATTCCTAATTGCCACATTGGCACCTGAATTTTATAATGAAAATTTCACCTTTATAAAGTACGCGAAAATATACTTTTACTTGTTTTCAGATAGATTCTCTTGTAAATATTGGTGTCATTAAATTATTTCAACATTTCACGAATGCAAGTACCTTGCCCCTGAAAGCGAGATAGCCAGACCTTGAAATTGTACTATACACAGGGGTCGCATTCTATAGGGAAACTTTTATCGTTCCTACCACTATTTTGAAAATAATATCTTCATCGCACCTTTCTGTAAGGGTTCTGGTAGGAACAATAAAATTTTCCCTATATAATGCAACCCCTGGATAAAGTACTTAAGTACTTACGCAGCCGTTTGTTCATAGATTTACCTTGCTATTTTCTTCCTTAAAATACCCATGTGACTTTTATACTTATTATCTATACTAAAGTACATAAATACTTCCTTAAGTTTTATGTTTTTGGTATAAATAAATCTAATATTTTCACTTTTAGTGCTTTTTTTAGACACATTGACAGCAAAGGTTTCCCTTACAACGCTGTTTATTGACATATAATTTACATGATCTGCCTGGTTTAATTTTTTTTTAAGTTGTTTACACTTTTCAAACAAGACCTGATATCCGATATGAAAAAATATGAACGCGTGTGGAACACCCCCCTGGTCCAGTTACCCCATTTTTGGGGGCAACTGGACCCATGAGGAAAGAAAGATGAAATATGCATATTTTTATATTTTTAAATATTAAAATGTAATTTTGAGCATTTTTGTCTGATAGAGGGAACCTAACTGAACACATTTGCAGAAGTTCAGACTTTAATTCAAATGAACATTAGTTTTTTGAAGCTGAATTGTCAGAAGCTCCAGAGTCACATTGTAAAGTCATGTCCCAGTTGCCCCAACTAACCTTACTTATTGACAGAAATCGCTGAAGGTGATTTTTCAACTGTGTAATGCGTTTCCTAAATTAACTAAATTTTTGCACACTATGTAGTATATATAAAAATCTATAGGTCATATACAGGGCTGCACAAAATAATTGGGATATTTTTCGACTATAGGTAGTAAATGCTGAATTTGGGTTTTCGAATGTGTTATGCGTCTTCGAAATTATTTACTTAGACATTTTCTTTCACCTTATTAAACGGTGAAGTTTTGTTACAGTATTCTGAATGCCTTGGAAAGGGTTCCGTAATCTATGCTTGATGCATAATTTTTCTTTCTTGTTAATTAAATTATTATGGGAGACCTATAATATTATAGTGGATATTATCATTTCAATTTTCCAAGGTGGCATTAGATTGGCATTACAGAATCGACGAGTGCTATAGTATTTTCACATGCATATGTAATGAATGTTGATTTTAGTGGCTATCAAACTAGATAGCAGTTTCATTCTATAAGCGACAGATATTTCACTTTTTTGCATAATGCATCCCAGTTTCGTATTTCAGCAAACAAATGGATTAGCTTTAAAAAAAAGCAGGTGTTGTCACCAGTATTACATTAGTCATTTACCTGCATATCTGACTAAATGCGGGTATAGTCATAGTACTTAGTTCTACTTACAGTGGGTATAATTGTGTTTTTGCAACTAGAAGTACTTGTAGAAAGTTTCAGATGTTTATTTTGCTTTATTTGTATCTGTTGTTGGTAATAGACGAAAAACTGATGTAAGGTAAAGTACCCAGTAGTTGACACCTTAAGGAATTTTTCGGCATTCGTCGCCTTTGGTTCGTGCAGTTTTCAATTAAGGGAAACAGTTTTATCATTACTAGGGGTTTGAACATTTTTCCACAAAATCATAACGTTTAATGTCCCGAAATGAATACATTTTGTAAAAATTACTAGGGGATATGAAAACATGATTTTTGTCCAGAAGTTGACACCATCGTGAACGTGAGAGTTTAGTAGTTGACACCTTCGTGAACTAGTAATTTACACTGACTGCGGCGGGACCTAAATTAATAATAATAAATACTCTTTATTATTATATCACTATATTAATTGCCCCATATGAAGACATAATGATAAGAACCGTTAATTAGCAAATTTTTTTAAAGAAATCAGAAGTTTAATCAGAAGTTTTAATGAAAATAAAAAAAGTCCCATAGATCTGAAATTATAACATAAAACCACTTACTTAATTAATCTCAAATAACAAAAATGAAAGATCGAGTGCAAAATCAAGCACTAACGGCCGATATTTTACCTTTTCGTTGGGTTTTTTCCCTCAACTTTGTATTCCAGAGTTATTCTAGGCACGTTAAATTATTTAGCCGCTGTTTTGTACCCAGCTTTGATGACTTTAACGTATTCTACGATCTACGGCAGCTCTCATGCTCTCTTCCGTGTAATTCCTAAAATTTCCCTTCGTAGGTGGCATCTAAAAAAATAAACAATTAATTTTAGTAGTTGGCACTCCCTAATTTCAATAATTGACACCCTGTGTCATCTATTGGTTTAAATGCATTTTTAGTTTTTCAAAGGTCAGTCATGAATTTACCTGGTAGATTCCAGCTTATTTTAATTGCACTGAACTAGATTAACAAAACCCCAACATGAGCGAGTAGTTGACACTGGGTGTCAACTTTTGAAAATCTGTTTCTTTTCATATTCAATAGTTGACACTCACACTCACTCCCGCTATTTTGCACAAAATGCATCAATTTTATTCCAATACAATTCTTGGACATCCAAACAATCAATATCAATCAAAACATAACCAGAAATTAAGATAAATTACGGGTTTTAATACTTACTGTAACGTGCGATCCTTATCACTTTTCTTAAGATAAATTCGAAAAATTCAACTTTGCACACATGCTTCTTTGTTGTCTTCCGCCATATTGGAATAGGGCTCAACTGTTTATAGTTTTAGTTCTCAGTTTTGTCGCAAGGTGATAGATTTTAAAAATTCTGTGTCTCTCATGTTCCTACCTGTGACGTTTTCTTGTTACACTACTGTTTCTACAAAAGTGTCAACTATTGGTCCAGTGTCAACTACTGGGTACTTTACCTTATTTGACAGAAAAATGTTGTTACTATTAATCTTTTTTTTTAAATATAATTTCACGACTTTCACAATCAAATATGGATGTCTCAATTAACAATCCATAACGCTATCATTTCGTTTTTTAAAGTTTGAGAAACTGGTTAATTTTGAAATATCAAACTGAAGTGATATAGGGTAAGGTGGTGCTGGAGTGCACACTTTAGTTATTTCATTAAATAACAATAAATGAAGAGATTTAAGGGATGATGTTATACTTTATTTAGAATCTTAGATAGTTAGGTTAATAAAAAAAATTGCATTCATCAACTTATAAGAAACAGTTTCGGTATTATTTGTAAAAAGATTATCCTTTTAAATGCGCACTCTTGTACAGCCATTGAGGGCAACAGTGTGCAATCAAGTGTGCAAGAGTGAGCGATTAAAAAAAATAAAGCTTTTTACTACAAACGTCACCTTTGTAGTGGCCACGACCAGCGTAGTCTTCGTTCCTCGAGTCTCTGCAAGAAGTGCATTCGATTCAGTTCTCTACAATTGGTTCTCTATACATTTCTGAGCAACCTGGACATATCCACAGTTTTTTCTTTGGTGCAGTTTTTTGGCTTCATGGGTTTACTTTTATTCTTTTTTTGGTAAAGTTTTTGGCTTTTTTCGGCAGCGTCATCTTCAAGCTGCCTTTTCTGCGGTGAACTGGTTAAAATTTCAGACTTTCTGCTCCTCTAATTATCGCAGCACAGATGATTCTGGATATGATGACAACTCTATTAATTTAAATTAAGATGACGTTGTTGAAATGGAAGCTATACCTTGCGAAACCGAATTTGGGTTTATTTCACACTGAGCATGAGTCTTTTCTTTACATAGCTTTTTTACCTTATCTGAAATATCCTTTTCTAATGACAGCAATTCTCTTCCTCCCCAATTTTAGCTATGTGTGGTTCAGCTGACACATGTGGTTCAACAAGTTTAGATTCTAATGGTCTTCCAGTGACGCTGCTTTCTAAAAGTCAGTATATAAAAAAGGTAATTTTTGAAACGCTATAGAACCATTATTTATAATCTGCTTTATAACAACGGTAGCAGTTTTTCCAAAAGCAAGTGTGCATTCTTGCACTATCGTCACTAAATAGGTTTGAAACATCAGTAATGCCATCTATTGATAAACAAATCCAAATCACTTAGGTGACAGGTAGTCCAATAATATCCTAATCCATAAAAACCCAAAAAGTAAATTAGCTTTGTAATATTTATTATGATCCTGTTTTCAAAAACCATAAATATTGTAACGAGAAGGCCAAAATCACTTTTTCTCTCCTAAATCATTAAAAATTACACCAAAATACGCTGTTTGTTTTCGCCATAAACTTATTATGTCATTACATCTTTTACAATTGTAGCTTAAATGCAAACTTCTGTTTTGGGATTAGATAATCTCTCTGCGTACTCTTATACACCGCGCACTCTTGCACCAACTTACCCACGTGTTATATTTCGTGTGGAGTTTATGTAAATTGCACAGAGTATTAAAACGAATTAATTAGACATCATGAGTATCAGAAAAGTCATTCAGGACATATTATCATAGTATATTAGTATATTTTTATAAAGGTACTGCTATAAGAGATTAGAAACAATCAAATTTAAGATCTGCATTATGTAGTTTTATGCATATTGTGTTATGAATTTCGCGAGTAGATATGCTTTAAACCAGGGGTGTCCAACATTTTTTCCCTGACATCTGCTTCTCCAATAAATGAAAGTTGAAATTCTAGTGCTGTATTTACCTTGAGTTAAATAATTAAAATACATATAAAAGCACAAATAATTGTACAAGAATTACTTTCAGATGCATACATATAATATAAAGATATTTAAGATACAAATTAAAAATATCTTAAAATACGTTAGAAAAACCCAGAATGTTTTCAATCATAGCAAGGCCGTCATCAGTAGGATTTAAATGTTGTTATCATTTTCTTTGCGCTTATTCGAGAATTGTCTAGAAGAAAACATTATAATTTAAAGGTTGTACGTCAGATGAGACGCCAGAAGTTATTCAAATTTTCAACAAAACGAGCTTTCATCTATTATGCAGCAAATATCTTCATACTCCATGGATATCGTATGATAGTGCATCGTTACAAGCTGTATTTTTATTAGCAATTATTTCAATTGATTCTCTTATAATAGCTTCCTGGTAATTATTTATACGAAATGTAATTTTCGATTTATTAAAATCGTCTTTTATAAGTTGAGTTTGAGCTAAATCTTCTAATGCAGTGTGGGGTCTATTTGATCAGAGATCTGCTTCATGTTCTTAAATTCTATCACGAAATTTTATCATCATCATACCAACATACATAAAATATTTACTATCTTTTTGGAAAGATCCCCCCCCCAAAAAAAAAAAAAAGTTAAAAAATCTGTTAATACTAAAATTGATTCTGTCCAAGCAATCAATAGATCCGGAGTATATATTATACCTTTTCAAAAAGATAGCAAATATTTTATTTATGTTGGTGTGACGATGAGAAAATTTCGTGATAGAATTAAAGAACATGAAGCAGATCTCAGATTAAATAGACCCCATACTGCATTATCAGGATTAGCTCAAACTCAAACTATAAAAGTAGATTTTAATAAATCGAAAATTATCGTTCCTACAAATAATTACCAGGAAGCCATCAAAAGAGAATTAATTGAAATAATTGCTAATAAAGATACAGCTCGTAACGATGCACTATCATGCGATATCCATGGAGTATGAAGATATTTACTGCATAATAGATGAAAGCTCGTTTTGTTGAAAATTTGAATAACTTTATCTGGCGTCTCATTTGACGTACAACGTTTAAATTATAATGTTTTCTTCTGGACAATTCTCGAATAAGAGCAAAGAAAATAATAACAACGTTTAAATCCTACTGATGACGGCCTTATAATTGTTGAAAACACGTTCTGTGTTTTTCTAATGTATTTTAAGATATTTTTAATTTGTATTTTAAATATCTTTACATTATATGTATGCATTTGAAAGTAATTTTTGTACAATTATTTATGCTTTTATATATATTTTAATTATCTGCTTCTTGCATTTTTACCGAATAAATATCTTCGCCTTATTTAATAGCAAAACTCGTGTAATTCTTAAATAATAGGTTCGCTTAAAACTTATCCTTTGCAGTAGTGTCCAACTCCCCCCTCCACATCTCCCTCCTGAAAACTGTTTTTCATCAGTATTTTCGAGAAACGATTTTCGCCTTATTAAGGCGCAAAAATTCTATCACTAAATAAGGCGAAATATTCTATTTGAAAAAAGTGCTAGCTCTGCTACCTGCGGGCCGTAGGTTGGACCCACCTGTTATAGAGCTTGTATATGTTTTGCTGATTTATTTATTGGTTGGGGGGGGGGGGATACGAACATGAAAACACCCTATGCTATAGGAGTAATTTATCACATTAGATGAATTATTTATAAATTAAATTTTTAAGCATTAGACCCAATCAAGATTGCATAGTCTACAGCGTTCTTGAATGATACATATATTTTTTGAGATAAAGTTCTCTTGTGCTCCCTTTTTTACCCAAGTTCTTGGCATACTCATATTCTAATACTCTGCAATAAATCACACCACTAATAAATGTATATAGGGAATGACTTTCTTTTATTATGTAGCATTATTTATTTGCGCTACTATAAAAATTTGTATTACAAAATCGTTAGAGCAGCAGCTAACAATAAATTTAAAGTTATATATTAAAAAAAATATGTTGCATAAATCAAGAAGTTAAGCGTTCTCTTTTAACTAGAGTTTGGATGCTGCTAATAAATAACTATTAAAAAACATGTATTTTGTAATGAAGGGAGGTTTCAAAAAAGTTATTAGACATTTATTTCCAGCTTTTATCAAAAATTGCAATTAAAGATGGACTGATGCCCAAAAGTTAAGCAACAAACAAAATGATAATTTTCGAACATAAAAGTTAAATGTGAATACTCAAAAGAAAGTGGTATAAACGCCAGGTATATACAGCACAGTCAGTCAATCTGACATCAAAGAGACGCCACAAATGTTCACAAGTGTCACATTCACTACGGCGAATCAAAATATGATAACGTTCATATGTCTCAGTATTACCAGTTATAATTTTTATACGATGAATTTGCTGCAGAATTAGTGGGAAAGGTCTGTTTTTTCTACGACTGTAATTTTGATCTTGCAGAAGAAAATCTCCGTACAGTGTACACATTAACTTTGTGGTTTTCGTTACTGAAGTCTCGTTGTTTGTGAGGTGAATTTTAGGTATCCCTAGGTTTCTTCATTATTATTATTCATTATTATTATTATTATTATTATTATTTTGCTTTTTTCCAATTCAGAGATTAATAGCATATATTGAAGCATTAGATCTTTTCCAATAAGTTTAGAGACTATACTTTTTAGTGTATCGGCAGATTTTCGTGGCTTAGCGACGCGCATCATGTATATCATAACACATGGTGGTTTAGAAAGAATGATAGATTTAAGAGTAAGAATCACTTGTAACTTGGTTCAAACGATGATAATAATAGAATTTTAACTACACAGCCATAAATGCGTTTAATTATTAATTTTATATGTTAAGCCTCCATAGCCAAATCACATCATTTTAATCCTCTGATATAAATAATTTCTGAATGAAATTCTTTAATTCTAAATTAAATCCACTACTTTTAGCCAATTTTCGGTGATACGTTTAATTTGTATGCCATGATATAAGCAAATTCTTTTCGGAAATTCAAGAGAAAATCTTACAAGACATTCATTCTAACTAAATGAGATTCTCTTGTTATTTTACCCCCAATACAAATTGAATTTATGCATGAAGACTTAATCCAAAGTAATTTAATTTTCATTTGCTTTACGCTTTGCAATCTTAATGCAATCTGATTAGCATTCTTAGGAAAGAAACACGTGTGTCCTTTAAATTGGCTAGAATAGCTTTAACAAATTCATGAACAAGCTGTTAATATTTATCGATCGTATAAAAATACTAAAACAAAATCAGTTATCTGGGACTAAATTAAATACGCTTAAAATAATCCACCGACAAACAAAAATTTTATACAAAAGAGTTTTCAATAAAATTATTAGAAGAATATGATGTCGTGAAATCTTTTTTCTTAAAAATGCCAGCCAGTACAGAAGTAGAATCCTTTGCACTTTCTCCGTCTGTTCCCTCCTTGCAGCAAAGAGAATATCGATGAAATACAAAAGCAGGAAACTTCAGTTCAAAAGCCCCAGAAGCCGCGTCCTGGCGGGAAAAGAGTGAACTAAAGCTTTCTTTATCTTTCAAGTTATAAAGTGAAGGTTCCTCATTTATCTTGAATTCGATGAACATGCATACAGATTTACGGGTTGAATCTTTTTCAGAAGGAAGAAAAATTGCGTAAATGTGTCTCAAATTATATATATATATATAACCATTAAATAAACATTACCAACGACCAACAAAAACTGTGAAATTATGAATAAAATATAGATTCCAAAAACAAAGTAAAAATCAGCAGAAAATGAATAACAGAAATGGAATGATGGAAATTTTTAGAACTTAGACAGAATCATCAGGTTCCAAATGTCTTAAGTTCCACAAATAAAATGTGTGGTTTCATCTTCATATTAGCCATAAATTAGCTAAAGAATATGAATTTGGGACTACTACACACAGAAAATCGAGAAAAAACCATTGAACACCAATTAAGTTCAAAATGAAACAAGATTAAAAAGGATAGAGGAAAAAAAATTACCAAATTAAAATCCATACTGTCATAGCATTAGGTATAACAAATACACTCATTATGCATTTTATTCTCAATTGAGATAGAATATACAGGGTGATTCAAAAAAGATGGGGGAAAATTTTAAGAGGTGATAGTACACACCCAAACAAACATTTTGTATCAAAGAATGCATAGTCGAAAACTAAACGTAAAAAAGTTAGAGGGCGCCAAAAGTTATGTTCTTATACGAGGCAAAAACACGCAATGAAAGATTAAGTTAAGTTACGAAAACAAATTTAATGGCATTTGATTACAATAAGTGCTCAAAACATTGACCGGCAGCTGTTATGCACGCAGTACAACGGCGAAGAACAGATTGGCGAATTTTCTGAAATACACCAGGCACCACCGCGCTCTTTCATGTCTCGATTTTTTTTTGTGGGGACAGCTAAAGGCTCTTGTGTATGAGACTCCCATTGAATCCGCAGAAGAACTTGTCACCAAGCTTTCGGCTGCTGTAGGGGAAGTTTGCGATATGCCTGGTGTGTTTCAGAAAATTCGCCAATCTGTTCTTCGCCGTTATACTGCGCACATAACAGCTGCCGGTCAATGTTTTGAGCACTTATTGTAATCAAATGCCATTAAATTTGTTCTCGTAACTTAACTTAATCGTTCATTGTGTGTTTTTGCCTCGTATAAGAACATAACATTTGGCGCCCTCTAACATTTTTACGTTTGGTTTTCGACCATGCATTCTTTGACACAAAATGTTTGTTTGGGTGTGTACTATCACCTCTTAAAATTTTTCCCATCTTTTTTGAATCACCCTGTATACTATTAGAAATTAATATGATATTGTCCTGAGTAGGCTAAAATTTAAATACAAGATAAACGTTAACACTATTAAGTATTAATGAATATGAATAAATTTAATATAAATTGATAAATATATAAATATAACTACACCATTATATATATAAAAGTATCGAATCAGCATGAATTATAAAATGTGTATTAGCTACGTAGTTATAAATCAAATGCCCCATTTTTTTAAAAATTAACCATTATTTATTATCCAGACTACGCCACCCTCCTCCGTACTCTGACATCTACCGACCCAACCGTCCTATAATTATTTTTTATTATTACTTTACAATTTTTAATTTTTTATAATTAGTTTCTTATTTTATATATTTTTTGTAATTGTTTTACACATGTGTTAATTTGTTTTTTAAGATCATTTAAGTACTAATTATATATTAAAGAATATATGAATTTTTTTGGAAAACCATGATTTAATGCAACATAAATTAGTTTGTTAATATTATTGTTAATTAAATGAGAAGAACATAAACACTTTATTCTACATAAATGATTAAGGATTATATTACGATATACAGAATCATGAAGACAATATTTAAAATTAGTAAATGTATTAACTTTGAATTTAAATTCTTTACGTTTATCATATAGATCAGTTATTGTTTTGTTTTCTTTTATTGTAATTTTAAGATCTAAAACAGTTAATTGTATTGTTAGATAGGAGGTTTTCCGTTAATTCTAAATTAATAGTATAATCTACTGGAAATTGAAAAATATTAGTTTGATCAGTGGCAATTAAAATTATATCATCAATATAACAATATGAATGTAGATTCTTATTAGTAAAAGTACGTTCATGGTGATATAGGTATAAGCCAGGTAATAAACTGGATGTACATCCACCTTGTGGTATACCGACGTTCTGTAATTATAATTTGTTATTATAAATTAAATTATTATAGTACCAAAATATAATTATTATAGGTACTGAAATTTTTTAAAGATTTAAAATAAGCTATATCTATATTAAATGGTAAATCCAGTTTATGATGATACTTTTTAAATAATGGATTTATAATATTATGTAGACGTAATAAATCTATATCATTAAACAGATCATTGAAATCATATGTCGTTATATTGTTTACACATTTAAGATTTTTTCATAATATTGACCAGTTGATAGCTATTTTTTATACAATGTGTATTATCAGTGGTTCTTGTCAGTATATATATTTGATTGAGAGTTTTTAATAGAAGTTTATTGGCTATATTATTATATGTATTGCATCCAATAGTTACAGTCCTAAATTTAATTGGTTTCTTATGAAATTTGGGTATAAGAACTAAATAAGGATAATTAAAGTTAGTAGAGAAAATATTTAATAGTTTATAATAACTTTGAATTTTACGATTGTTTACTATTACATTTTCATTAGTTTTTTTAAAAGATTTATTAGAAGAAATACAGGTTGTAAGAAGTTGGTGATAATAAGATTTACGTATGATTGCACAATTAATAGGAGATTTGTCTACATATGTGATAACGTAGTTTTTTTTTGTAATTTAGTAATTTGCTGGTCAAAATGCTTTGTGTTAATAGTAACTATACTGGAGTTGTAGACCGGGGTCTTAAAATTGCACAAAAAACTCCAACTAATAGTTTTACTGGAAACATGAAATTTTATTTAAAGACATTTAAGTTATGGTGAATCATACAAATAAATTGAAACACAGTAAAATGGGGAAAGAGAGCCCGTAGACAGAATGCGCTTGAAGCGCAATTTTCAATTACATGCTTCAGATATGGTGGTCAGCGGAGAAGTGACAGTTTCGCTAGAAATCAGATATATTGGCGGTATACAATATTGCCAAATTACAAACTTACTGACGCCAGAATAAATAGATACAAAGCATTGGCGAGAGATTCAGTAGACAATAATGTGGCAGCCCCCACCACAGCACAACTTACCGGGATGTAATGCAACCCTACCGTATTTATGAAAAGGCGCTATAGGGACTGGATATGTTTACTTTGACAGCAACAAATTGAGCTTAAATGATATTGTGAAATCATTAACGAATGTATGGAAATGCAGAGAAAGCGGCATGTGCTAAAAATAAATGAAATATATTTCAAACTGCAATTCCCATAAAATACATTTATTATTTTATTTCTTTATTACCCGTCAAATTCTAACTGCAATTAAGAAGGCAGATAAAAATACGACAAGAGGAAATGAAATGTTAAAAAGACAGTTGCGCTTAGATTTTTTGTATTTGATTACATTTAAATAAAGACGGTTAAGAAAAAAAAATAATAATGCAAGAATGGAATTTTGAATAACTAGAAAATTAAAATATAAATCATTGTACATAAACGTGTTACGTTCGTTGGGAAGGGAGAGAGAAAAAAATAAATAAACATGTAGATAGAACTACGTATAGTTTTAAGAAAAAGAATAAACTTAATGATTTCACATGTTCAAAGTAGATTTTGATTAACGGGGGGCTGGAAATTGATATGTTGCAGAGAACGCTGCCACAGTAACCAAATCCGAAATATTACATTTTAAAGCCTTAGTTAATTTTTCAGTAACTAGTATTTTCCATTGATTAAACTATTCAATAGGTTATATATATATATTTTTTTCTAACCGTGACCATTTAATTAGGCGGGATTTTCGCTGTGTTAAAAGGGATATATGTTTGCGATTTTGATATGGCCATATAAATTCTCTTACTGTGTAAATTTTTAATTTACATGTTCCAAGTTTGTTCATGTTGTTCATTATTACGGATCTTGCATTGATTAATTATTTGTTTCATTCAATTTATATGGCATGGTACATTTATACTTTTGGATTATAGTCGACTGGGAGCATAAAGGAATTCAATTTTTAGCTTATAGCTGGATTCTTTTACTGAAATCGACTATGTATTGCTTATATTTGTATTTCATGTACCCCAGATGAAGTGGAATGCAATATAAGTTTCCTGATGCATCCATCCAATTGATCTTTTATTTGTTTATTATATGTCTTTTAATGGTTCAACATTATTTCGTTGGTTATTTGTATCTTTTATCTTTAATTGGTTATTGCATCAAATCTGGTGGTTTTTCATATGTTTTAAATGGATTAATCGTCCGCAATGTGTAGTGAATTAGTGGTGTTGTACTTGATTTTGTGTTACAAGTCATAGGATCCATTTTTATTTTGTATAATGTCAGTGTAATGTATTGAAGCTAAATTTATTAATTTAATTTTAGTAAATGGAAATAGATGATGAATTGTAATTATATAATGGTTATATATTATCATTCAAATTTCTATGCTGCTAATGCGCAAGTCATTATGAATGATCGCTATTTAGCTATTTTAATTTCCCTTTGAATTGCAAGTATTCTTTTTGAAACGCCAATTCTTTTTAGAGGTATCTTTTATATATTTTATAAATATACAATTTCTGTTAGCTAAATATTTTGCAACGTTAGCAAACTACTTTAAAAAAATATATATATGCTAAGTTTATTGCTGCAATTGCGCAAAAACATAGTGTGTAATCATTTGATTTCTACTTCTGTAGTTACTTGATACCTTGATATAAGGAATTCCATTTTATGCTGCACGTTTGTCATCTTACATGGTCTATAGTAAAGTGGGGACAGACGCCGCGGTCGGACATATGCCGCAGAGATTGTGTAGGCGACACTAGCGTTCCCTAGACCAATTTTAGAAGTTCGTAGTGTTCCTCTGTGCTGTGTGATGTGTTGTATGCGTTTCCACCGCTTAATTGTCAGTATTTACATATTTATGTCAATTTTTATTGCTCTAACCTGCGTAGTAAGTTGCTAAAATTATTCTAATGAAGTTTTATTACATATTTTAAGAAAAATAAACAGAGATTTCATCTCAAAATCGATTGCAACTATAGACTAAATCCTCGTGGAATACAGACATGTGCTTGCCTTTCTCTCACGTCGCTCACATGATACAAAATGGCATCTCACCCGCCACTATGGGACAGATGCCGCACCGAGGTTGAGGGACAGATGCCGCAAAATATATTTTAGGTAGCTTTCATTACAAAAAGCTACCTATTGCAGCCGTTCGGAGGAACGCGATTTCAAAAAATTTTGGTATATTTTCATCGATCATGACCCCCAGACCCCGAAACCACCCTCCGTTCAAAATTGACATATATATCTGACATTTGTCACACTGTAACTCTCGTATTTATGAACCGATTTGGATGTAATTCGGTGTGTACATAGTACATACCAATGTCTCGACCGAGTTCGTTGGCCAGCTTCATCCGCCATTTTGTTTCAAAATGGCGGCCATTTAAAAATTTTTAAAAAATTTAAAATTTGAAATGTGGTACCAAAAAATTGAAAATGGAAAAATATTTTTTTCTTATATATTTGACCTTTATACAATGATTCCGGAGCAGTTTTTGTTTCGCCTATATCTTAAAAAATGGCTGAGTTATAGCATTTTGAATTTCTAGCATGGCTGACATTTTGAAACGTCCTGAATTTTGTCACGCGATAAAAGGCGTATTTATCAACCGATTTGGATGTAACTTCGTTTATACATAGTACATACCAATGGTTCGACCGAGTTCGTTGGCCAGCTTGTTTAAAAATGGCGGCCATTTAAATTTTTAAGAAAAATTTAAATTTGAAATGTGGTACTAAAAATAGAAAATTGAAAAAATATTTTTTTCTTATGTGTTTGATCTTGATAAAAAGATTCGGGAGCAGTTTTTGTTTCGTCTATATCTTAAAAAATGGCTGAGTTATAGCATTTTGAATTTCTAGCGTGGCTGACATTTTGAAACGTCCTGATATTTGTCACCTGATAACGGGCGTATTTATGAACCGATTTGGATGTACCTCAGTGTGTACATAGTGCATACAAATATCTCGACCGAGTTCGTTGTGCAGCTTCATCCGCCATCGTGTTTCAAAATGGCGGCCATTTAAATAATTTAAAAAAAATTTTAATTTAAAATGAGATACCAAAAAATTGGAAAATGAAAAAGATTTTTTTTGTATGTGTTTGACCTTAATACAAAGATTCCGGAGCTGTTTTTGTTTCGTCTATATCTAAAAAAATGGCTGAGTTATAGCATTTTGAATTTCTATTGTGGCTGACATTTTAAAACGACCTGATTTTTGTCACGCGATATCAGGCGTATTTATGAACCGATTTGGATGTAACTTGGTCTGTACATAGTACATACCAATGTCTCGACCGAGTTTGTTGGCCAGCTTCATTCGCCATCTTGTTTCAAAAGGCTTGCCATTTAAAAAAAATTAAATTTAAAATTTAAAATGAGGTATTAAAAAATTGGAAAATGAAAAAGATTTTTTTTTTATGTGTTTGGCCTTGACACAAAGATTCCGGAGCAGTTTTTGTTTCTGAAAATTTGTTCTTTTGTTTATATCTTAAAAAATGGTTGAATTATAGCACTTTGAATTTCTAGCATGGCTAACATTTTGAAACGATCTTGTATTTGTCACGCGATAACACATGTATTCGCCTATTTCGATGTAAGAAGGCATGTGGATAGTATACATCAATATCTCGACCAAGTTCGCTGGCCAGCTTCATCAGCCATCTTGTTTCAAAATGGCGAACATTAAATTTAAAAAAATTATATTTAAAATGAGGTGCAAAAAAATTAGAAATTGAAAAAGGTTTCTTTCTTAAGTATTTGACCTTGATATAAGGATTCAGGAGCATTTTTTGTTTGTCTTTATCTTAAAAAATGTCTCAGATATAGCAATTTCAATATCTAATGTGGGTGACATTTTGAAAAATCTGATTTTTTGCCTGCGAAAGCACTCGTATATATCAATCGATTCCGATGTGAGTGAGCATGTGCACAGCAATTACTAAGGTCTCGACCAAGTTCACTGGTTAGCCTTATCCACCATGTTGTCTTAAAATGGCAGGCACTTTAAGAAATCGCCCAATTTGGCAACCAAATATAAGTTACTTTAAATAAAAGCAGCTTGGATAAAGCTGACTAATTTCGCGAAATTCTCATTCATAATGAATTAGTGTTGATAAAAATTAGTATTGAATCTCCTATATTCGGTTTCCACTGAATTGAGCTTCGTGTGTTTGAATAATATAAGTTGGCTTTTTTAAAATAAGGAATATGAAAGCTACCTCTTCCTCCCGGCACTGGCCGGAAGGACTTTTTTTTCAGTTCAATAAATTCATCACTGCGATTTAAGTAGAACTTACATTTAAATGAATGTATATTAGCACATTCTGCTACTTATCAAAATATTCTTAGCAAGAATGTTGGTTCACCATGTATGAATAAGGAAAACGTAGGCCGTTTACATTTCTCACCATCTAAACAGTTAACCAAAATATCTCCTACCTCAATGGTCAAAAGACCTATTCAGCCAAGTAAGAGTAAGTAAAAGGATGCAAATATTACAAGCACAGAATTTATGAACAACAAAAAAGAAGATGGGAATGGAAAACAAAAGAAACTAGAAAGCGTCAAAGAACGACAACTGGGCGGAAGTAAAATTTGTAAAAAAAGGAAGGGAAAGATCAACTTGAAAACGCCTTACTTGAGGAAAAAACTAAAATATAAGTCATCTTCCGACAATGGGTAAATTGTTCCTCTTATGGATTCAGATGGCAGATCTGGATTGGAATTTGATGTTTCTGCATATGTTGTGCGGCTGGAGTCTTATCAAGGAGCAAAGTCTAAAGCGCACAGAATTCAGTGCATCAAATTCAATCGATAGCTGCATGAAAAACGCTTACTTTACTTTTGCAACGAATAGTGTGGTGTGATTGGGGGCGAATGGAAATACAAAATCAAAGAATGAGAAGAAAGGCCAATAATGAACAGACTAGGGCCTAAATAGAATGGAACTAATACTTACATTAAGAGCAAACTGCAATGTTCGCCTGGATGTAAACCAGTGATTTATATCTTTTTTGGAATTATGCTGTCTATTGTTTCCCGAATTATCCATTCATGTAAATTCAAATGATTTTCTTTTCATTTTCACTTTTTGTCTTAAGTTTTGTTTATAGAGATTACACTTTTGCATTTACACTTTTCACTCAACTTTTCACAATTTAGTGATATATATGATTTTTGTAAGTTTACTGTTATTTATATTCATTTTAAGTAGTTTGAGAAAATAAAAATGTGATTTGCTTGAAAAAAAAATAATAAACAGCCTAGCATTTTTCTCCATGCGGCATCTGTCCCACACCCCATGCGGCATCTTATCCTGCTCATAAAGAATGATGTTAAAAAAAGGACCTGTGGGAAAATAATTATGCCTACTTTATTAAGTGGGTTTTAACTTGTTTAACATAGAAATTAGATTCTAAAGGGTTTGATCAATGATTTCTGGTACTTAGTTTGTTGTTGTTTTGCTTTATTGTACATTTTACAAGAAGAAAAGAAAAACTGCGGCATCTGTCCCCACTTTACTATATATTAAATTTCATTTTCAACATGATCATATCACGGTTGTACATTAGTTATGAATTAATTTATATTAATAAATATTAATAATTTAATCTCTCTATTTTAGGTATGAATAGTAATTTACAATAATATAATTTAGCATTATAGCTGTTACATTCACTGTATCTCTCTTTCGGATACAAGATTTAAATGAAAGTACAATGGATATTATTCGGATATTATGACATTTTATCTATTTACATTTTACTCTGCAATTATGAAATAAATATTTTGTTTTGATCTGAAACACCTCATTATTGTGGGATTATTGTGGGATTGTCTTTGGTATTATAGTTTTTGGTGATTATGTTATTATTTTTATTGGTGGATTTGCTATTCGATTGTTTTATTTATCTTATTGTACATATTGTATATATATCTATTTATAATCAAGAATAGTCATTATTAATCGAGATTTTTATTACAAAGCTTTCTTAATAATTCTTTCTTTATTTTTTCTTCAATTTAAATGTTATTTTATGTCTCATAAAACAAATACAATGGCTGTTCTTAGTAAATTTATCGTTCCTGGCAAAATACACTTAGCCTCTTCGAAGTGTAGTGCCCGATACAGGAACATTAATAGGAATTTCCTGGACCGACGCGACATCCAGTCACATATTTTATTCGCCTCCAGCACCTCTATTATTTAGAAACTGTTTGGATAAGAGATGCAAGACCTTTGCTTCACAATCACAAATTGTTTTAGATCCGGGTTTATCTTCATTTTGTAAAGCATTCAACGTAGTATAAAGTATAAAATGTAATATATGTAATATGCAGTATATTGGACAAACATCTGGTCCACTACATAAACGTATTAACCAACATCGCTCAAATTCGATTAAAAATAAGTCTAAGAACAAGCAATCTACTGCTGAAATTCACCATTTCCACAAACATAAATTTAAAAATACAACAACCTCAATCTTAAAAATTCAAAAAAAATTTTCAGAACGTCTATTTTTGGAGTCTTCATTCATGCAATATATCATACAGTTTATCCATACGGACTTAATACTGAAGTATTCAATAGGAATATTAAGGTTTTTTCATCCAAATAACATGATTATAATCCAATTTATCTTACACTAAATCATAATTTAAATCACGGAACAACACGTAACAAACGAGGTAGATGTTCTTCTTCAATAATTATCTCTAAAAAACAATAATTAAACTGTTAAATTACCTTCATAGTAAATATTTAATTGATTATATTTGGTTATTAGTTCGTAAATAAATCTTTGCAATAAAAAAGAGAAAGCTTGCACACTATTTAACTATATTTCTTAGTTAAACTTTCTGGATACATTTCTCAGATATATTTTTTGACAGATATATTGATATATCTTATTATTACAAGAGTAAATCAATTTAACATTACAAAAAAAAAAAAAAAAAAAAAAAACCTAAACTTAAAAATACAAATACAGTAAATTCTGTCTAAGGCGGACTCTGTGCAAGCCGGAAATTTGTCTACCGCGGAAAATTTTTCAAGTCCCGGCGAACACATAGAAAATAACATTAATTCTTGTTGCACAAGCCGGAGTCTCCCCCCGGGATTGCACTTATACTCTAAAGCGAAAGCTGGGTTCCCGGGGCGGTCATCCCTGTCATCCCTGCACAAGCCGGAATCTGTCTAACGCGGAAACGGAAAGGATTTTAAGGTCCCACCGAAACCAAAATTTTGCATAAGGCGGAAAAAAAGATATTTCAAAAATGAAAAGCATTTCGTTTATGAAACTTTAATACATATGTCATATATTCAATGCCGATGATTTTAATTAAATTCTGTAATAGTTTAAAAAAGTTAATTTAAGGAACTAAAAACTGTTTAAATTTTAAGGAATTCTTGCATTTAAAAAATGAAATAATCATTTTTTCCTGTATAAATTTGCATGTAAAAGTTATTATTACTAGAAGGATGGACCTTTATGAAAATATGTATTTTCTAAAGTTATATTATGCTATTTAATGTTGTACTCAAATTCAAAGTGATGTCTTACTGTCTCATTCCCGAAGGTTTTTTTTTTTTTTTTTTTTTTTTTTTTAGTGTGTGTGTGTGTATGCGTGTTTGAGTGTAAACTTCAAATTTGCAGGTATTACAGCAGCACTAAGAAATTGAACAGCATTTCTCATTTATCTGTAAAGAGTTTTAAAATTTCAGTTTTCGACCGATTTTCGAGTCAGGACAATTATTGAAAGATCGCCATCGGCAAGCAGTATTTTACAACTCAAGTTACAAACTTTTTATCAAAAACATAAAACGCTATTCGATTGAAGTATGCTTCATTCCAATGAATCACGTGCTTAGAAAACTCATTGCACGGGTTATTTGTTCTTCGTCGTTTTATTTTGTCTAAGGATATTAGTAACTGCATAGTAAAAATTGCTTCAAAATCTAAACTAAATACTCCATCCCTGCAGGATAAAGTCAATGTTACCAAATTAAAAGAAAATAATTATTCTGTAGAAGATCATTGTATTTAGTTTATGGTAAAACTCAAAATTATGACGCTATAAAAAGAAAAGAGTTGAAAATATCTAATAGAAAGAGGGAGCGTGCTGTGAAAAATGAAGACATTGGTGC
Source organism: Maratus speciosus (assembly GCA_963932465.1). Lineage (NCBI taxonomy): Eukaryota > Metazoa > Arthropoda > Arachnida > Araneae > Salticidae > Maratus > Maratus speciosus. The sequence continues at coordinate 389,588,401 of OZ010787.1, read as the reverse complement.
ATTAACTTTTGAATGTTTTTCGATTACTAGAGTGAAAACTTTGCTCACACGTGGACTTTATTGCGAAAAGATAGGTAAAATGCATTTTAAAGCTTCCAGTGAATGGTTAATGAGTTTCCATAACCTTCAGAACATTGCCATGAAGAATGCTTGCTGACACCCGAAAAATGTCCCATAGAATGAAATTCGGGAATGGAAAGGAAAATTTCATCTACCAATTGAAAGATATCAAGAAAAGGGCATATATTATTGCAATGAGACTGGACTATTTTATCGTGTGTGCCAAGTAAGTCTCTTATAAAAAGAGGAATCTAATGCCGCTGAGGTAAAACCTCCAACGAGCGTGTCACTGTTTTGTTTTTTGCGAATTTGGAGGGCAGTTTATGAAAAAAAGTTTGTGATTGGGAAATCGAAAACTACGTTATGTTTCAAGAATGTAAATATTGTTAAACTGCCTGTGACTTGGAGGTATCAGAAAAATACTGGATGTCGATTGTCATGGAGGGGTGACTGAAAGAATTCAACAGACGAATGATTGAAGAATAAAAAAGTGTTCCTCGATAATGAACATTGTCATGCCGACGTTAATCTGTCGAATATAAATTTACAATTTCTTCCGGCGGATACTACTGCAGCGACAAATCCAATGGATCAATGAGTTATTAAAATGCTGAAACAAACTACAAAAGATGTCTGTTGTGGTCGATTATTACGTCTTTTGATGATTGATCTTCAGCCACCAATCTAACAAAAAACAGCTGTGTTTTCGATGCTATTAAATGGATTGCCAAACTTTGCTCAGAAATGTCGCCTGAAAAACTGATAATCGTCTTAGGAAAGCAAATGACGATGACCATACGCTTCGGAAAATGTTGAAGACAGAGGTGGAATTCAAACATATCAGGATGGCCTGAGAAGAATTAGGTGCCTCGAAATTATTTTTCTTGTTCAGAGAAATGAAAAAAAAAAAATACCGAGAATAATACACTTACACGTTAGTGCAGAATGCATGGTAAACCGAAAGAGAAAACAAGCATCGATAAAAGATTTTTTTTTATTCTTTGAACTATTATGTGAAATATGAAGTATGTAATTTTATTGGTTAAATTAAATGATTTTTATTAAATTTCAGAATTTGAGCAATTTTGTATTGGTAATATTTATTTTTGTGTTCAAATAATGTCCTTCGAAATTATTAAAACAGTAAATTTAATAACAGTCCAATTTCATAAAAAATTTCATTTTAAAGATCAGTACTAAAAGTTACGAACGTAAAAAAATTTAAGAGTTGAACATTTTTTCTTTTGGGAGGGGGGTGGGGAGGGAGCTCTTTTGCATAAGCCGGAATATTGTCTACCACGGAAAATTTTCTCAGTCCCGACCGATTCCGCCTTAGACAGAGTTTACTGTACACAAATGCTAATTACTTATTCAAAACAAATATTCAATAAAATTAATATATTAATTCTATAATAAAGGACAAAAAATGTAAATTTCCTATTCATAGTATTCAAATATTTAGAACTTTTATATATCCAATTCCTTTAGGAAGAAAGATTTTTAATTATAATTCTTTTTCAAAAAATACATCTGCTACAAGTATTTTCCCTTGTAACAGCAACGACCCCTCACTAGAGCAATACATTAATAAAGATCATGGTCATATAATCACTGGTATTCTTAATATTGTAAATGATTTTACATTAAGAAAATTAATGGGTTATGGCACTAAATTTTGACTTCCATCAAAACTTAATTTAAATTCAATTATAAAGCAATTTACATGTGATATAGATTTGTTTATATATAAAATTTCTATATATTACAATAAACCTATTGTATATTTTAATCAATGGAAAATATTGGTTATTGAAATGTTAACTGATGCAGGGCAAATGTATCTAATCTTGTTAATGTCAATACCAAACACACTTTCCAACAAATTAATAATATTCAAAGAAAATATGTAATCACCTATATTGACAAATCCCCAAATAATCATGCAATCACATGCAAATCTTATTATCGCCATCTTCTTACATCTTGTATTTCAACAAATCAGTCTTTCCAAAAAACTAATGATGATATTATAGTTAACAATCGTAAAATTATTGGTTATTATAAACTACTAAATATTATTCCTACTAACTTTAACTGTCCTTATTTAGTGCTCATTCCTAAATTTCATAAGACACCAATTAAATTCAGAACAGTTACAATTGGATGTAATACATATAATAATTATGCTAACAATATTTTATTATCTAAGTTAAATTTATAAACTAACAACAGAAAAAGATAATAAACATTGTATAAAAAATAGTCATCAATTGGCTAGTGTATTTAAAGACATTAAATGTGTAAACTAGTAGGATGTGCCAATCCCAAAACTTTTTTCTATCTCATGTCAAAATTTCATTTTAATTAGTTTTATTAGTATTTTTATTAGAATTATGCATAACTTCATACACTTTTTAATGGTACAATATTGAAAATAGTACAAAAATAGCTATTACAGCGCCCCCTTCCGGCGGAATTTTTCCAAATTCAGGGAGGACCTTCTTGCCATAGCCAAAAACATACACAAAAAAATTGGTTCAATTCTATGCATAACTTCATACACTTTTCGATAGTGCAATATTCAAAAGGCACAAAAATCGTTATTACAACGCTCCCTACCGGCAGAATTTTTCCAAATTCAGGGAGGACCTTCTTGCCATGGCCAGAAACATACACAAAAAATTTGGTTCAATTCTATGCATAACTTCATACAATTTTTAATACAATGGCAACAGACAGACATACGGACACACGGACAGACAGACATCTTGTATAAACATGTTTTTTGTGATCTCTGACCCTTAAAACGTGAAAATCCGTCGAAAATCGGAAGTCGAAAAAAATTTCGATTACAATACTTTCTTCTATTGAAGATAGAAGAAAGTAAAAATATACGAACATATGATTTCAAAGATCTATTTAATAATATAAAATTACAGACCTGCATAATATAATTAATACACTATTTAAAACATATAAAAATAAATTAACTCTTCCTACATATTTGGATATAAAATATTTTCGCCCTTTAACTAATTTCATAATATACAGTAACTACATCTTATAAGATAATATTATTTATCTACAAATAGTAGGAATACCACAAGGCGGTTCTACATCCAGTTTGATGTCTGATTTATATTTATATCAATATGAACGTAATTTTTGTAATGATAATATACTAATGTATCATTACATTGATGACATAATTTTAATTGATACTAACCAGTTAAATATTTCTCAATTTACAGTTGATTATCCAACTAATTTAGAATTGACAGAAAACCTTTTAAAAAATAATACTATTAACTTTTTAGATCTAAAAATCAAAATCGCACATAACAAAACAATTACTGATCATTATGACAAACGTAAAGACTTTGAATCCAAAGTTAGTACATTTACTCATTTTAAATCGTGTCTACATATTTCAGTTTACCGTAATATAATACTTAATCATTTATATAGAATCAAGAGTTTATGTTCCTCACATCTTATAAGTAAAAACATTAAACAATTAATATTTAATGCATTAAATCATGGTTTGCCTAAGAAATTAATATATTCCTTAATCTACAATTAGTTAATTAATGATCTAAACAATGGATAGTAGGAATGTTTCTTGCAAGTTACTATTAACATTTTGCGTATTAAAAAAATATATAAAAAAGTAAAAAAAAACTAAAAATACCAAAAAAACAATTAAAAATACAAAATATATTTAAATAAACGGTCAAGTGCGAGTATTACTCGCGCACAGAGGGTTCCGTACAATAAATATATGAATTAGTAATTGTATTATTAAAAAAAAAACCGTTGCAAAAAGAATACTAACACTTTATAAAAAACTATGAAAAGTAGGGTTGGGTATAACAGTATATACTAGAAAAATGTAAATGGATATACCAAGAAAGTTCAAAGAGATGTGGAACCTAAAAAATATCAAATACAGCCATTCTGTATAAACTCATTTTTACTTTCTTCTATCTTTACAAGAAGAAAGTATTGGATTCGTGAAAATTTTCGAATTTCGGTTTTCGACGGATTTATACGTTTTAGGGTACAGAAGTAATGAAAAACATCTTTTTACAAAATGTTTGTCTGTGAGTCTGTCTATCCATGTGCGACACAAATTTTGTGGGCGCTCTATCTTAAGAACTATTGAACGGAATTTAATAAAACTTTAGATTCAGTTAGTCCCTGATATAGATTGGTGCTCATTACTTTTTGGTGTACATCGCCCAGCAGGTGGCGCTACTTTGCTGCAATTTTCCCGATTTCCGCAATAGCTGTATCTCAAGAACTAATGCATGAATTTTCATCAAACTTTAGATTCAGTTAGCCCCTGATATAAACTGATCCTGATAAGTTTTTGGTGTAAATTGTCCAAGAGGTTCCACTGCATCTCAGAACTTTTCACGATTTCGTAATAGCTCTATCTCAAAAAGAAAAAAAAAATTCACGAATTTTTACCAAACTTCAAATTCAATTAGAAGTTCACGAAATTTGTCCCTGATTAAATTTTGGTATAAATCGCCTAACCGGTGGCGCTGCTGTGCTGCATTTATCAGGAAGTATTGACATGTATGATATAGAAGAAAGTTTTAGGATTGACACATTCGACTAGTTTAATATTATCTTAATCTCTTTATAATGAACTTAATTCGGTACTGACAATAAAAGAAATGCATATTTAAACTTCATTTGCATTTCATAAAACTAAATTCAGCATAGTAATAACCTTTCTTTCTACAGTGCAGCTAAAAGAAAACATTCGTTGAAAGTTTACATTTGGCTAATAGAAAATTTTGAAAATTTGAACAACATAATCACTTAAGAAAATATTTTTTTTTAACATTAAAAAAGAAATTTTAGGTTCAGTTTATACAGATTAACATAAAACGTATGTTTTGAAAATTTCTGAAAAAATATTCAAATGTTTTTCAGATATCGTGCGCGATATGCCCAAGAAAGTCAATTGGAGAAAAATGACTTAAAAGTTTCGAAAATGCCACTTAAGCTATTGAGCCGGTATAATACTAAAAGCCATAATTTCTGTTCTAATGAGAATTTGAAGGAAACAATTATATTAAAAGGTTCAGAAAAAAAGGAAGATTAACATCTAAAGAAATTAAAATTAAAAATTTTTTGAAGCTTTAAGAGTCCTGAGACCCCTTGAATTAATCTGTTTATAACAATTTGACGTTTATTGCTTTTATACTGTTACTGGTCATTTCATTACACTCATATATCATTAAAAGTTGTAATCTAGGCTTTAAAAGCCGATGGTACATAGTGTACGCCGCCCCTGTCATTATCTATGTCCAAGAAGATATCTATGTCCATGTATAGAAATTGAAACTGCTATATCTGAGCCATTTTTTAAGATAAAGACAAACAAAAAATGCTCCTGAATCCTTATATCAAGGTCAAATACTTAAGAAAGAAACCTTTTTCAATTTCTAATTTTTTTGCATCTCACTTTAAATATATTTTTTTTATTTAATGGCCGCCATTTTTAAACAAGATGGCTGATGAAGCTGGCCAGCGAACTTGGTCGAGATATTGATGTATACTATCCACATGCCTTCTTCCATCTAAATAGACGAATACGTGTGGTATCGCATGACAAATACAAGATCGTTTCAAAGTGTTAGCCATGATAGAAATTCAAAGTGCTATAATTCAACCACTTTTTAAGATATAAACAAAAGAACAAATTTTCAGAAACAAAAACTGCTCCAGAATCTTTGTATCAAGGCCAAACACATAAAAAAAATCTTTTTCATATTCCAAATTTTTAATACTTCATTTTAAATTTTAAATTACATTTTTTTTTAAATGGCAACTCTTTTGAAACAAGATGGCGAATGAAGCTGGCCAACGAACTCGATCGAGACATTGGTATGTACTATGTACAGACCAAGTTACATTCAAATCGGTTCATAAATACGCCTGTTATCGCGTGACAAAAATCAGGTCGTTTTAAATTGTCAGCCACAATAGAAATTCAAAATGTTATAACTCAGCCATTTATTTAGATATAGACGAAACAAAACCTGTTCCGGAATCTTTGTATTAAGGTCAAACACATACGAAAAAATCTTTTTCATTTTCCAATTTTTTAGTATCTCATTTTAAATTTAAATTTTTTTAAATGGCCGCCATTTTGAAACAAGATGGCGGATGAAGCTGGCCAACGAATTTGGTTGAGTTATTTGTATGTACTATGTACACACCACGGTACATCCAAATCGGTTCATAAATACTACGTCTGTTATCACGTGGCAAAAATCAGGAAGTTTCAAAATGTCAGCCACGCTAGAAATTCAAAATGCTATAACTCAGCCATTTTTTAAGATATAGACGAAACAAAAACTGCTGCCGAATCTTTTTATCAAGGTCAAACACATAAGAAAAAAATATTTTTTCAATTTTCAATTTTTTGGTACCACATTTCAAATTAAAATTTTTCTTAAAATTTTAAATGGCCTCCATTTTTAAACAAGATGGCAGATGAAGCTGGCCAACGAACTCGGTCGAGATATTGGTCTGTACTATGTATAAACGAAGTTACATCCAAATCGGTTCATAAATACGCCTTTTATCGCGTGACAAAATTCAGGACGTTTCAAAATGTCAGCTTCGCTAGAAATTCAAAATGCTATAACTGAGCCATTTTTTAAGATATAGACAAAACAAAAACTGCTACGGAGTCTTTGTATAAAGGTCAAACACATAAGAAAAAAATATTTTTCCATTTTCAATTTTTTGGTACCCCATTTCAAATTTTAAATTTTTTTAAATTTTTTAAATGGCCGCCATTTTGAAACAAAATGGCGGATGAAGCTGGCCAACGAACTCGGTCGAGACATTGGTATGTACTATGTACACACCGAATTACATCCAAATCGGTTCATAATTACGAGAGTTACAGTGTGACATAGGTCAGATATATATATATTGATATATATATATATATATATATATATATATATCAATTTTGAACGGAGGGTGGTTTCGGGGTCTGGGGGTCATGATCGATGAAAATATACCAAAATTTTTTGAAATCGCTTTCCTCCGAACGGCTGCAATAGGTAGCTTTTTGTAAAGAAAGCTACCTAAAATAATTATAAACATTACATTAAAGATGCTAAATGGTTATTATTGATATTTTGTTGAGCTGATTTAGAATTATAATTGTTGTGTTGTTTTAATGTGAATTAATGCGGATCTAATATATGCAATATGCAATTTTTCTACATAATTATTTTTGGTGATCTCCGATAGATGGAAGCACTACTAATTATTTCTACTTCTATTAGTTGAGAATGTGAAAACGAATGAACATTTTTAATTTTTTGAAGTTTTGGTAGATGGCAGCATTAAATAATTATTTATTCAGTTCTAAAATAATTATGCTGCCATAAATTATTATATTATTTATCTTATTTATTACCTTTTTTTTTTAACATCTACTTCTTTTTGCCCTTTTAGTAATAATTTACTCCAGGATCCTTCAGTTAGCACATAAAATAATTTTTAATATTTAGACTATTTACGTTAATTATAATTATTATATTTATAATAGTATTAATATTATCTGCAAGGTATGAGTATTTGAAGCCGTATGGATTCACTTTTAACTGTGGCCATTTAATTAGGCGGGATTTTCGCTGTGTTAAAAGGGATAAATATTTGAGATTTTGATAAGGTCATAGAAATTCTCTTACTGTGTAAGTTTTTAATTTACATGTTCCAGTTTTTTTCATGTTATTCATTATTACGGATCTTGCATTGATTAATTATTTATTTCATTCAATTTATATGGGTATAGTAAATGGAAATAGATGATGAATTGTAATTATATAAGGGTTATATATATATATATATATATATATATAAACTGTTAATTGAATGGTTAGGGTATTTATTTTTATTTTGTACACTCTCAGATTTTTGAAAAAATAAATATATTTAATATTTTCTAAAAAATTTTTAATTAGACGACCTTTAATTTTTTTCGTTAATTTTATTTTTATCAATCTGAATCTAAAGCTCTGAACTTAAAGCTCTGTGTTATAATATACTGCTCAAAACAATTAAAGGATATTGCAGTTTTAGGTGGATTTTGTATCTGGTAAACTGTTTAGCTGATTGATACATGGTCGACAGACATAGTAGGTTATATGAGAATAAATTACACATGTTTTGCAGAAAAAAATGCATTTTATTGCGCATTTGTGTACTAAAGGAAAAAAACACAATTTGTGCATATGAGAAAAAAAGAATAAGAAAAGGTGTTTTCTTCAAAGAAAATCATTTTCAGTAGGGGGTATGGTTTCCACGGGCGGCCGGCAACGTTGAAAACCTTTGAGGCATGGACTCAATGGGGCTATTAATGACGAGTTGGGGTATTCTGCCCCACTCTTCCAGAAGAGCTCTTTCCAGTTCTTGGAGAGTTTGTGGGGGGTTGTTGGCGGCCAGAAACTCGTCTTCCTAGAACGTCCCAAACGTGCTCGATTGGATTCATGTCTGGAGAACACGCTGGCCATTCCATTCGAACGATTCCTTCCTCGAAAAGTAAATCCTCCACAAGGTGTGCACGATGTGGCCTGCAGTTATCGTCCATTGAAATGAAGTTATCTCCGATTGCTGCAGCGTAAGGGACTACAATAGGTCTGAGGATCTCATCCCTATATCGGCGACCAGTCAGAGCTCCATCTCGAATGATGTAGAGGTCAGTGCGCCCGTCAATGGAGATGCCACCATACACCAACACTCCTCCACCGCCAAATCTGACACTTTCGTGCACGAACGCAGGATTATTCCTACTGCCACGGTCCCTCCAGATGAAAATACGCCTATTATCCGGATGCACAGAAAAACGGGACTCGTCAGAAAACAGAATATTGCTCCATTCATTTCTCCTCCAGTTGACATGCTCGGTTGCCCACTCCCTGCGGTCGCGGCGATGCCTTGATGTTAATCTAACACATACCATCGGTCGGCGAGCATACAGACCTACAGCATGGAGCCGGTTTCGGACAGTCTGAGTTGAAATCGTGGTGCCTGTAGCCGAGAGAAGGTGTTGTTGGAGAAGAGTAGCGTTCATAGTTCGGTGTCTCCGAGCTGTTAACGCTAAATACTGATCTTCATTGGGCGTTGTTGCCCGTCTACGACCTTGCCCTGGTCTTCAGCCTGCACATCCACTCTCCAAAAAACGGTTCCAGATCCTGGAAATGACACTTTGTGACACTCCAATGGCTTGCGCTACTTTGGCTTGAGTTTGGTTCCCTTCTAACCTACCAACAATTCTCAAAGCTTCTGAATCTGTCAAATGATTTCGCTGAGACATCGTACTCATCGAAACAAAGCAATCACTGAATGCCGATCATCCTTGTCTTCATTCTCTTTTATCCAGTTGAAAGTCAAATTTCATTCGCTGCCGCTGAAGCGACGTTTTTGACGTCGAGCTCAAAATTTGCATACTCCACAGTTTGAAAACCAGAAAAATTTGCATTTGTGATTCTCTTCTTCTATTTTCGGCAAAAAAAATTTCGTTTATATCTTTATTTTATATAAAACTTCAAATATCCTTTAATTGTTTTGAGCAGTGTATAATATTTTTAATTAGTTGAATTTTATTTTACGCTTTCATACATTATTTAATTACTAAACTGTTCTTGTATAGTTCTTATACGAATCTTTTTCCTTTTCTTTATTTATATGGAAAATAATCACATACTTTTCTTAGTATGTATATCGTCTTGATAATGGTCATGGAATATATAGCAAATATTGTAGATCAGTTCAATTTATTTAATCGATAATTACATGCAAAATCTTTTTAATTTAAATATTTTTATTACAAAATTAGTAATTCTGAAAAGTATAGTTGGGTGTTAAATTTTACTTAATAATAATTATAAAGCATTCGAATTAAAAAATACAAATCTTAAAAAAAACATAACTTCTCTCCCTGAAATAATATTTGGCATTATTGAAATGAATTATCTTATCGCCAATAATATTACAGAAATCATTCTGTTAAGAGTAAGGATCGAACAACGTTCTCTCCCGCGCATTCAACTACCATGACGTTCATCTTTACTCTAATACTGAACACCTATTGGAATTAATTTTACGCATGCGCAGATCTGTCCATTTCGATCTTAAAATTTACCTTTGTGTATTAATATACAGTATGTCCATAAATTATTGTCGGGGTTTGCTTACCTCACACTGTAAACTAAAATGTCTGAAATTCGGACACTTAAGTGTCTGAAACGTAGTGTTCAATTTTCAGACGTTTTAAAATGTCTGAAAATTTTTAGACACTTCTTGCGTCTGAATTTCAGACACTTAAGTGTCTGAAATAGGAGTGTTCGTTTTTCAGACTTTTAAAATGTCTTAAAATTTTTAGACACTTCTTGCGTCTGAATTTCAGACATTTCAAATGTCTTAATTACGGCCATCTTTGCCCCGTTATTTTTCGCCAATATCAAACCATCTTTGACCACTTTTCTTTCTAAGCCATATACGCAGCCATGTTTGACCACATTGAATAATTTTTTACAAATGGGAATCATTTGTTACCACAAAGCAAAGCTGATTGCAGCGTGGGAAAACTGGGATATTCCTCTGCCCCCTGATTCTAGGGCACCCCAAATTGGGTATGAAATTTTCATAAAACTGATATTCTAAATATATTTTCACCTTGTGATGACTATAATGAGTATATTCACCTAAATATGTATTATGTGATATCATATATGCTCTACGGCGTCAAAAATGTTAATTACTTTTAAAGACAACTTCAAATGAATTCTAGGACAGAGACCTGGTATTCCTTCTCCCCCCCACCCCCCCTACCGCCTTCATATACTGTTACAAAAAAAATTAAGCCTATTCGATGTCATCAACTACATATTTGGACAAATATATTCTTTTCTTTAACCTAATAATGATCTAAAAGTGCAAAATATTTATTAAAATAAGTATAAGGTCAAAACAAATTTAAAATATCAGCTTTATGGAAATTTAATACGAAATTTTGATGCCCGTAAAGCAAAAGGCCCATAGAAACAGCCCACTTTGTCCACGGTGCAATCAGCTCTGCTTTATGGTAACAAATTATTCCCATTTATAAAAAATGATTCACCCCTTTCGGAATGAAACCCATCCCTGTTTTGTTGAACAATTTTCTTCCCATTTGAATTAGGTATTTCCAGTGAATTAATTTGAGCATTTTTTTGCATTTTCATATCTGTGTTAAATAAAATCTAACACTAGATTCCACAAAATTGGAAGTATACGAGATTCTAAAAATTAAAAAAAATTGAGGAAGAAACTCTTACTTTTTTTTTATGTCTCTTCGTTTTTATTATTATACTATTTATCATACCAAGAAATACAGAAACATTTGATAACCGCATATCGGCGGCTGAGGCGAACAGTAGTTATAGGATTCTGGATGGACAGCATGTCTATTTGACACTTTTTAAACGATAAATAATATAGTAAATATCACTGTACAAATCTATTTTCGATAGTCTTATATTTTTTTTAATTTGACAAAATTTACGAAGTTAATTTTAGTAATATGTGAGACTGCTCAAATGATAAAGAAAATCCTTGATATAAAAAATTAACTCATTATCTCTGTCTGTTAATATTCTCTGGTTAATTTATATTCTGCTGTATTGGGAAACAGGAACAATAAATGAAATCGTATTTTAAACCTTATTGTGTAAGTAACATTGACTTTTGTGTATGTTGCAGATGTGCAACACGATGATAGTAAGGGTTAACCTTGTAGCATCTCAATGCAAGTTTATTTATTATTTTATTTATTTTTGGTCATAAAAACATACTAAATTTAAATGCAACTAACATAACGTGCGTTGAGGTACTACATTATCAAATACAAAACAAAATAATCCTAAAAATCCGATCCCCCCCCCCCTCACCAAAAAATAAATAAAATAAAAGTCATTCTTTATTGTTATGGGTCTCTCTTCCTCTCCCCATATTAGATGCATAAAAAGTGACTTGAGATTGAAGTCAAAAACATTTTCTTTCTGTTAACATGACGTTAAAAATAACTTACTTTGCTAGAAATTAAAAAAACAAATGATGATAATATAAAAATATATGTTCAGATCAAAGATAATTATAAGAATATTTATATTTTTAAACCTCATTACCTTACCAAAATATTAAATATCAGCAAATTTTTTTAATAGGATTTTATTCAAATTGATTTTTAAAAATAATTTTTTAGCACAGCTTGGAATAATTACGATGTTTTTTTAGCATAGCTTGGATTAATTACAACGATTTATATTCCTTGTTTAAAGTATATTTTCAACATGACTTTGTGGCTTGAAAATTAAATATGTTGTTGAGATGGAACACAGAAAATCAAAGCAGATTTTGTATCTTTTAAGCAAGCTTTCAGTAGGATATGAAAAAAAAATGAATACTATATAGGTAGGATTTATTTTCCATCAGAAAAACTAAAAGTATTTATAAAATATTCAAATATTGGTAATAATTTCACTCTGGTGCTTTCACGATTTCCTTTCATGTTCTATATCCATCATATAAAGCAATCATAACATTTATCATATGTAAGTTTAAATTTGATAATATTGAAACATTTACTTCGAAAATATACTCTGTAAAAGAATTAAATGTAATGATACTCTTGCCATTGTTGCAAAAAATGAAAATTAATATGTAAAATTGTATCATAAATATTAAGTACTGAAAATTGAAAGGAAAGAAAAACAAACAAACAAACGATGATAATATAAAAATATGTTTGCAGATCAAACATAATTATAAGAATATTTATATTTTCAAACCTCATTACCTTCCCAAAATATTAAATATCAGCACATTTTTTTAATAGGATTTTATTCAACTTGATTTTTTAAAATAATTTTTTAGCACAGCTTGGAATAATTACGATATTTTTTAGCATAGCTTGGATTAATTACAACGATTTCTATTCCTTGTTTAAAGTATATTTTCAAGATGACTCTGCGGCTTGAAAATTAAATATGTTGTTGAGATGGAACACAGAAAATCAAAGCAGATTTTGTACCTTTTAAGCAAGCTTTCAGTAGAATTATATATAAAAAAAAAATGAATACTATACAGGTAGGATTTATTTTCCATTGGAAAAACTAAAAAATATTTATAAAATATTCAGATATTCCAAATAACTTCACTCTGGTAGGCGCAGTTTTATCTGCTTGTGAAAAATAATTTATCATTGGATAATTTTATGCATCACTGTGCTAAACTTATCGTAAGACTAATCATCTTCACATCATACTGATATCTCTACCATATGCGTTTCGCAATTGCGATTATGCATGTTCCATGTGTTTATCGGTTGTTTTGTCTAGGACGTGATACTTCAGTTAGCTCGCAGTTTTCAACACCAGCTCCAAGATGAAAGAACTTAATGCGTGTTCATCATTACTTCAGCCACAACGAGCGTAAATCGTACTACGACATGTGTGGTGGATTTCCATGCACTTCAATTTGCCTGCGATTTGCGAATGAGCTGCTGGTATTGATTCTTTTCTTTATCATCATTTTTCTTCATCATTATTTCTTCATCATCATGTTCAGCGGAATTAAAATTAAACATTTTACTCATCAAGTGCGTAGACGGACATCATGTGTCACTGGGTCAAACCTGAACCAGGAATTCAACGAATAACTAAAATTCACAAACTTTGTGCATCTTCCAAAGTATAAAAATGACATTAAATTTTTATTGGATGCAAACAAGACAAATTATTTTATAAACATTTGATTTCAACAAACGTTTATGGAGATATATATATTCACAAAAGACTCAAAGACATATATGAACAGTGATTTCTCCACATAGTGAATATTAATAATAATTTTAAAACTTTCTTTATGATGCATTTTCGTGAACTCTTATTCATCCCACGATATAGACTATAAAATCATGTCGTACATAAGTCTAGCATCACAGCACCTGCTGCATTTATCATTCATTCTGCAAAAAAATCTAATGATTCCATTTTGGAAATAATAATAATATTGATTAAAAAAAATCCTTGTTATTATTGATAAGTTGTTATTACACTGTTTTTTTTATATTATATTGTTGTATATATATTGTCTTTAATATCATAATTTAATAAGTGAAACTATTCAGGTTTCCTACTTGGTTATTGCCTGATGGATTAGAGCAATTACTTTTATTCTATTTTATTATTATTTTTCATTTTGTGTTTATTGTTATACATTCAATGCATATTATTTATCTTGTTTAATTTTGAATTTACAACTAGGGGACGAGCTGAGAATGCCTTAATTTGCTTTACTGGGACTTTAGTCTTTTTTCTTTTTTTTTTTCTCTTTTTTTTTCTCTTTTTTTTTCTTTTTTGGAGAAAGTCGTATCATTGTCGGGATAACACCGCCATATCACAAGTGTGCTTAAAAAGAAGGAAAGAGACACAAAAACAATATAGGAATTGGACCACCTTCTTTGAGATGCAAGCATATCGTGGGAGGTCGCTAGTGCGATGGAATTTCTAGAATGAGCGGGTGTTTTTACAGGACAGAGGGTTCAGTGGAAAATACTCGGTTAGGCAATAAAAGGGATTGAACTTTTTGAACTTCTGGTGAGTCTGTCAACAGTAAATTTTAGTGAGCAGCTCTAAAAATGTCCCATGTTAGGAACACGAGTTTTAGATTACGCCATAAAAAGGGATTAAGGTATTAAGGGCTTAGTTTGAGACCACATGTCGCGTTAGCGTTACTATAATATTATAATGTTATACAAGCGTCAGTGGTTTGGTTAAGAAAAATCTCGCCCCTTAGAAATTTTGATAGGATGAGAGGATTTTAGGAGGGGTTTAAGCTTACAAAAAAATAAGGAAGATAGGAATTGAGAGGTGAGAGAAGAGAGGGAGTTTAGATTTGGCAGAGAAAAGATCCCTTTTTCTTTAAGATGCATTGAGAAGGGAGAATTAGGTATTCTCTGGGCTCAGAATAGGAATGCGGGTTTTGCTTCTGTGCAGCCGCATATCGAGAGTTAATAAATTGTTGTACAGTGGATCATACTTTAAATGACAGTGCCATGAATTGGATTACCAGACTTAACTTGGATGATACACTTAGATGATTCTGACTAAGTAAATAAGAGGTGAGTGGGAACACTTTATCAATAAATCGGGCAACCAATAATTCAGTAAACGAATGAAAGTTAGGCATCCTTAGAGTCCCTGTGAAGGTTCAAACTATAATTTATACCAATGTTCTATGTATTGCTTATTATTAATATTTATATACCTAGGGAAAATTTACTCTAGGCATGATGTTAATACTTTATCATTTGATTTTTTAATAAATTAGTGTTTCATATTCAATGTTTCCAGAACCTATTTATTTATACATCTGACTCTCGAACCTGGGAAATAAAGTAAAAAGTAAAAACCAAACTAAGAACCACACGAGTAGTCGGAAAATATTTTTTTAATGCGCTAGAATTTCTGAACCCACAGTCAAAAATAACTAGACATTTCTTTAAAAAGATCGTAATACGTAGTGTACACATCCAAATACATGGTGTTTCAATATTGTAATAATATTTCTGTCTTGCACTGCACAACTAAACAAAACTGCATTTAACTAAGGAAATCAGGAGCTCTTCCCAAAACTAATGGTCGTTTAAAATCACTGTCACTTGAAATATTAATGGGCCAACAATCTTACATTACACACATCTTCACAAAAGTAGTACCCTGTCAGCATATTTTTCCGCGCCCGTTATTTCCGGTAATGACGCAATCGTTGGCTGAGAGACTGGCAGCTCAAACTCGGTCCTGATTTGCAGAATGAATTTCAGTTGATTTTTATCATCGGAAAATGAAATAATGTAGGAATAACGAATACAAATTTGTTTTTTTTCTTCATTAGTATATTTTTTAATGCGTTACAATTATCCATTATAAGATATAATTATGTATTACAGTTAGGACGCTTTCAGACAAAGGCATAAAATAAATATTTTGTCGTCAAACTTTCAAATAACTTATCAAATTTTAATAAATTAGTAATAAATTTCTACATTTCAAATTAAACTTAGTAAATCCAGAGATTTTTTTAATACAGCGACTTTTTATACCATACTTTTTATTATCTAATTATAAAACAGTAATGTGTAAAAATGGCAGAAGATTTTTATTAAGGGTGTTCTCAAATCCAAAAAGGCAACTTTCTGACATAAGTTTTAATTTATTTCTGTTCGAAAATGCATGAAACTAGCTGGTGTTGTTGTTCAGAAACTATGTCATCGAGCTGTTTTTTCCGTTTTTTTGCAAACGCACTAGATTTTTCAGAAAAGAGTGTTAAAGTGGACGTTTTTAGCAGAGTTTCCGCGCGAACGGGGAAAAAGCACTCAAGAGCGGGCGAAAAACGGGTTTGTCACGTGATCGAAAACGCTTACAACTCAACAGGTAATGGATGGATCAAAAAATGAAAAAAAAAACAGTTCAATTCCAAATCGCTTCCATGGCCAGGCTTTCCAATTTTATATCTTTTCGTTAAAAAATGAATTTTTAAATATGTCAAAACGTTATGCGCTTGTTGAGCAGAGCAGTTAAGAACAGCCTTAAGGGACATTGGCTTAGCATATGGAAGCAGAGGAGAATTACCCCGATCGAAACTAGTTAAGGCGGCAAGCAACTGTTGCATAAAAATTATAGCATGAAACTATAATAGCCACTAAGGTAGGGTCGCAGAATTTTAAATTGCTTCTGGTGCACAAAAACCTAAGCTGAACCATTAGGTGAGCGTGTGTGTCGGGGGGGAGGGGGTGATGGCTACCTGGTATGTTATTTTAATACAATTATTTGGAGAACTTTATATTTTGTGAAAGGCAATTCGTTAATTACTTTATTGCACTAAAAATAACTTAGTTCCAAAACTTAGTAAACGAACTAGTATTACAATTTTGACAAACGCCCCATGGTCTAATCACGTTGCTTGTTTTATAAAGTAATACCAAATTTAATGCATGGAATTTTAAACGTCTTTCAACAATTCGAAAACGTTTTCTAATTCTGCTGACATTTATATTGCAATACAATTGTATACACAGTCATCATACATATGATACAATTGTATTACATTCAGACCCTTAAGTGTCTGATCTCTAAATGTCTTAATTTCAGACGTATTATCATTTTTAAGACACTTTTTTTAGTTCATCCATACCATGATCACAGTAAGACACTTACGTGTCTTAAATTTAGACATCTATGATGTCTGAAATTTCATATTCAGACACTTAAGTGTCTGAAATACTTTTTCAGTCACATATGTGTCTGAATTTAAGACGCCTCTATTTGCAGTGCATAACTTTTGATTTAAGAACATGACAAAAGATATTGTTACATATTCGTCCATTTCAAATAATGATTATAATCAAGTAATTTATGTAATATGTGATTATGTGGTTATGGATTACGTAATATCTATCTATCTAACTCCCCGCTCATAATTAATTAATAACTTTTCATCAAATTTGATAACTTTAATATTAATTATTATTTGATTATAATTCTTATTTGACTAATAACGTTTTGAGTTGCAACTTTACACATTTCTAACTTTGTGTTATTAAAAAAACATTTTCAGTTGTACTTTACGAATATGTAATAATATTTTTGTCATGTTCTTAAATCAAAAGTTATGAGGAAGGTAAACCCCGACAATAACTACGAACACCCTGTATATTAAAACTGTTCTCAAATCCAAAGGGGCAACTTTCTAACCCAAGTTTTAACTCATTTTTGTTCGAAAACGCATGATATTGGCAGGTGTTTTTATTCAGAAGCTATGTAATTGAAAGACGTTTTCCATTTTTTAATTAATGTAAAAGATCTTTCAGAAAATAACGATAATTGGCGTTTTGAACCGAATTTCTGGACAAAAGGAGGAAAAACAGCCAAAGAGAGGAGAAAAACCTGTTGTCACGTGACCCAAACTCGCTAATAATTTGATGTAATGTATATATATATATATATACAGTGGCGGTCGAAAGTTCTCGGCCAGTTAGTTTTTTGATTTGTTTGCCAGAATTTTCCAACGAAAAAGAAGCGCATTCGCTCCAAAAGTTAGGAATATGCAAATGACCTCCGACCACTTGATCATTTTGATTGGATACTGGAGACACTTGATGCAAAAGGGAGGAATTCGAAATTCGCGTGTACAAAAGTTTCCGGCCATTCGGCATTTGTTTATTTTTGCTATCGGTAAATGTCTTTTTGGCCGTGTTTGTTAATTAATCAACGTGAATAGCGTAGTTGGAATTCAAAAATGAAAAGTTCAACAATTATTGTTCGTAAACGAGTGATTTATTTGCCGCTAAAGGGGCAATCCTCTTGTGAGATTGGGGCAAAGTTATCGATCGGAAAATCTACTGTGAACGATATTTAGGGCTTGCTACGGTCTGAGAGACCCCGGAAAACGACTATTCGTGTGGTCAGAATTATCAGGAGAAAAAAATGCCGCTGCAATATCCCGTGATTTACGGAGAGAAAATATTGCTGAAATAAGTCTGTCTATCATGTTAAGGCTCTTACGTGACGTAGGACTTTATAGATATAAGAGTCGGTGTTAAAAAACCTTTCATAAGTAAAAAAAATCAGAGTGCCTGACTGGTGTTTGCCAAGGAACACAAAGACTGGTCAAGTGAAAACTGGAAAAAAGTGGTATTTTCCGATGAATCGTAGTTCAACCTTTTTGGGATGGATTGCAGATACTACGTCAGACGACCTAAAAACAAAAGATATGATTCGAGATATGTTTTCCCTACAATGAAGCATGGCGAATGACACGTTATACTATGGGGAGCATTTTCTGGGAAAGGTATTGGTCCGTTAGTTGAAATCCGCGGGAAGATGAATGGCGCAATGTATAAGCATATCTTGCATTCATTTGCTACCATATTGAAGGAAAAATTGTGGTCGCAACTATTTGTTTCAGCATGATAACGACCCAAAGCATACATGCAAGCTCGTTAAGCAGTTGCTTTCGCACAAAAAAAATTCCACTTTTGAAATGGCCAGCCCAATCACCAGATCTGAATCCAATAGAAAATCTTTGGAACGAACTTGAAAAACGTGTACGGAATTCAAATTCAGCAGAATTTTTCAACAATTGCAAGAAGAGTGGAAAAAACGTATCATAGACAATCTTCAATCGTTTATTGAATGGATGCCACCTCGCTGCGCCGCAGTACTTATTGTTAAAGATATGATGACAAAATATTAATTGTAAATGTTGTTGATCACTGTTATTTTCTATTATAACACCAATTTTTTCCAAACTTTCCAAGATGGCCGGAAACTTTTGAGAACATGCATTTTCTATTACAATTAATTTTGTCAGTTAAATTTATTGATATTTATTTGTTATTCCATAAATAAGTACATAACTATTATGTCAATAAAATGTATAAGTATCACTTTCAGATTCCTCTTCATATGTGTATACTTACAAATTAACCAAAAATTTTATGCTGGTCGGAAACTTTTGACCGCCACTGTATAAAGAAAACTTCCACATCGCTTCAATAGTCAGACGTGCCAATTTTGTGCCTTTACATTTAAAAATGATTTAGTAAATGTGTCAGAATGTTTGGGCTTGTTGAGCAGTGCATTTGAGAACCGCCTTAAGACACAATGGGCAGATTTGTGCATGCGTAAAATTAATTAAATATTCAGTACTAGAGACATGTTTCTTTGATATGCTACGTCTATAATGGTTTCAACTTCAGTATTTCACGTTGTAACTATAACAGCGAGCACTAAAAGATAATATTTAACGGATATAAAAGTCTCAAATTTCAGTGAGGAAAGGAGAAATGATTATCTAAGTAATGATATATAAATATGGCAACGTATGAAAGAAGGAAATTAACTGCCTCTTTTCCATATTTAGCCCACCATTAAAATTTACCTTTAAACTTTAAAAATATTTTGATACATGGATATAAATATATTTATAACGCAAAATGGAACAAATTCAAATATTACTAAAACGTATAAATATTTTCATATTCAAATAGTTTTCTATTAATCAGCCAATGAAGAAGTTATTAACTTGGTTAGTCATGCGTAAATATGTTCTTAATACCTCTGAGATATTATATATTTCTTATGATCAGTCGGTCGAATGTAAATAATTTAAATTGAGAAAGATCTGCTTTAAACAAGACAAGTTGAAAAATTAATTCATGAATTAATATTTCAAGTGATATAAGATAAAGAAAAGAACTAATGAACAAAATCACTTGATGAGAAAAAAGTCTTAAAAAACCATGGGTGGCTGTTGGTATTGTGGAAAACATTAGGTTGCAAAATTGAACATAAAAATCACTTATGAGTCGAGAAAATAAACTTTTTTTAAAAGTACGTTCAGATTTCAACGCGCCACTTCTTATGTCTCACTTTGAATTCAATGAGAATTTTCCTTTTTTTTTATTCATGGACTATGCGAAATAATAAAGCGAAGATATTTTGCTTTTACTTCATTATATCGAAATGTATTCCCTTCTCTTCAACTGCTGATGAAAATATTTTTTAAAGTAGATAATTAATGGAATAAAAATTTAAGTGTATTCTCTAAATCTCTAAATCGATACAAGGTAACTGCACGAGTAGTGGTCATTTTCAGCACATTTTTCGCCTTTTTATAGTATACCATTCTTAATTTTAGTGACTGCGAACACAACTAGCTAGCGTTTGGTATCTTCTGTGCTACAGAAATTTCTGCTTTAAACATATTTCGCACAAAATTCTTTTTTTTTTTTTTCGGGTTGCTTAAATTGCGCCAGTAGTGGACACCCAAAAATCATCAGTGTACGCGTTTGTGTTATTGCAGAAAACGTCAAATAAAAGGAGAAATGTCTTTATTAATAATTATTTGTAATTTTGACCCATTTTTTCTTTATTTTATTAATAATGTCTTTATTATTAAAAAGGTATTTGTCTTTACCTTAATGATATAATATAATGCAAAAAATAACAAACTTTTATCCAAAGTTGAAAATAAAGTTTAACAACTTTAAAGCATGGCGCATTTCAATAACAGTGTTTTAAAATCGCAGAAAAGTTTTAAAGTGTAAATGGAATTTTAATACGGCATTGTGGTAGCATAAAGACAAAGCCTAGTCACAGTTGCTGAATAATATGTCTACACTTTAACTCAAAAATGGCAGTTGTCGTAGGTCAATTTTTCTCAACGTTGCAGTTAAATAGCGGATCTTCCATTCATATTTGGAAAAATTGAATTTTGGAAAAAATATCAAAATTAGCGATAATGAAAGTTTAAATAATAGAAATTTTCTAAGTTTGACTTCATGCTTTAAATCTTAAATAATACACGATGATTGTTAGAAACAAAGTTCGTGAATCACTTCCATGCAATTTTGATTGGATTGAGGATTTTGTCTTTTAGAATATAGCGGTTGTGCCTTAAAAATATTCTCATACAATTATGAATTTTTTTACGTATGTACCTTAAAAAATGCATCAAGGGAATAGCAAAAATGAAAAAGAATCATTCATCGGCGATTAATTAGAAAAAAATAAAAAACTTAAAAATAATTGGAATTTTTAAAAAAATCGTTTCAAGTTAGGTAAAGATTTTAACAGTTTCTAACGAAACTGGAATTCACTCAGATTTTGAAAAGAAATTGTTGTTAGATGCAAGAATCAGGCAATCTCATAAAAAGTTATGCAATTTAAATTGTTTGTCTTCTATGTTACCTAGTCTTTTCAAGATTTTGGGGGGGGACAGAACAATGTAAATATTTTTGCCGACATTTGCATTTTATTGAAAACGACATGTATAGTTTTCCCTTTCCCTAGGAGGGGCGAGCACAACGTCGCGCGTAAATTGTTTATATCATAGAATAATATAAATAATATAGATAATAAAATGTATGAAAAATACTACTTTCACTGTTAACATGAATAATTATTTCTGATTTCGAAAAATCTTCTATCCTATACAATATTTTAAATATTCATTTTTTGCATTAACGGTTACTTTCAGGATCATCCAATCTGTACATTCCCCAACAATTATATCAACTTTGCTATTAAGAAATAAAAAGTTAATATTCACATTTTTTCTTACGAAGAAACATTTAAAAACAAATTTAGAGCAAAACTATTGTTAAGATATTCAGAGGAAACGTTATTTCGAATTGTATACAGAGTCTCGGGGCCCCTAACAAGACCCCAGTTGGCGCGGTGCCCAGTTGGCCCGATAGTTGCGCCGGCCCTATCCCTAGGTGTCCTGAAGATTTAATTGCTAAAGTGAAAATTAAATGAAGTATTTTATAATATAGCAGGGTTCGTACGCATCAAGGGATACATGGAATTTTAGGCGTTTTAGCACCAGAAATTTTGTAAATCACTGGAAGCTATATCTGAAGATAGAAATTTTTTTCGTTAAATAAGGCAAACATTGCTTTACAAAAATTCTGGTAAAAGGTGCTTGAAAGTCCTTGAAGCGTACGAACACTGTTTAGCAAAATAAAGGAGTTTCTAAACCTGTTTATTATAAACTAAAAAAAAAATAATAATAAATTGTTTTTAGAGCTAATTCTGAAATCCAAAATCGCTAATTTCCGACACATTCGCGAAGTCATTTTCTTTTTTAAAAACATAATATTTGGAGGTATTCTCATTAAGATGCCAGAGAACCGAATGGAAATTTTCATTTTTTGAATACATATGAGATCATCCTATCGCTCACTTATACGTAAAGTGACACAGTTCAAGAAATGTTATATTTGATATGGAAATAAAATAATTACTTTTGATCCTGGCTAAACGTATTTTGAATAAATTTTTTATGCAATTGGCTATTGTCTTTCTTTTTTTACTTTAATGGCTTAAAAATTTTATCTTTTTCTAAAAACCTTCGTTTTTTTCAGTTGCGTCCACAAAATTATAAATAAATAAATAAAAACGTGTAATAAATAAAAACGAAATTTCCTGGTTTTATTCTAAATTTTTAAAAAATGGGATTAAAGGGCTAAAAAATGCTTAAAATTTGACAGAAACAGCAAAACCTATGTTACTCAACACAAAATAATAAATTGCATTATCATCGTAAGAATTGTTGCTATGAGACGATGAAATAGCAACCGAACTTGTTGATAGCGTGCGGACATATCGAAAATCCGGTTTTAAAAAGTAAAACATAAAATAAATGATTGATCTAAAATCTAATATAATAACCCTTAACTACTGTGGAAAAAAAATTGAAAGTCACAGTTAATGTAAGTAGTGTCTGAGACTGCTTGATCGAAAGGTGAATAACAGGCTAGGTTAACTCATAGGATACTGTCCTCTGGGGTACAGGACAAAACCACAGCGGACAAAAACCACGCGGACAAAAATCCCACGGACAAAAACCCCGTAGACAAAACCTCCGCCGGACATAATTCCCGCGGACAAAAAACCCACGTGTACTTACATCTGCAATACTGTTTCAAACATAAACTTACTGATATATATGTTATTAAACATAAAATTAGTTCAACTGAAAAATTTTCTGAATCTTACATGAATCGTAGATTTCTTTTTATATTAAAAAAAATGAAGTCAGTTTCATTTACAAATCACATGTTAAATAAGTCTGATAGTAATCCACATGGTTAATATTAGAATATAAACACCAGATTGAGATGATTTAGCATATTTACTCTCTCAGGACGGACATGAGGAAGGAAGGGGGGGGGGGGAGGGAGGAGCTTTAAAAAGTATCTCAAAAAACCTGTCATTGCCTCAAGGATAATATTTTGTAAGGTACAGAGCGGCGTGTGGGGGGGGGGGGTCGGGGGTCTTCATAAACGTACCTTGGAATCTGTCACGACTTTAGACGATGAAATTTTGGCCGGATGTTTTCTAAAATTATAAACACCAGATTGGACGAGTTTCCATTAATTTGCCCCCCCCCCCCCCCCAAAGGAGGCATAAAATCTATGACTGCCTCCTGATAAAACTGTGCAAGAGGTCATGGTCATTTTTTTTATCAACCCCCGCTAAATTTTATGAAAAGCTGAATATAAGAACCCGAAAAATTAAAATTCTTATAACCAGTGATCAAATTGTCACAACGCGCAGAAATTTTGTGTGCATTAACAACATGACATAATTTTACAGGGGAAATTGTCCGTTTCTTTTTAACTGAAGCCCCGTAAATTTTAATATGGCGCGAATATAAGGGAGCTAGTGAGAACCACCAACACTTCTAACTCGGATCAAAATTTTTGCTGCCTATACAAATTTCGTATGGTAAACGTAATCATTTTAATGGCGGAGAAAGGGGAATTTTTATAGAAGCCCCACATTTTAATGTATCATAAATATAAGGTGCTGTCAACTTTAAATACTCATAACTCGGACTGTAAATGTCGTAACACACTCTTTGGAAAGTTTCAAGGTTTTTTCTTTCATGTAAGCTTTGAGTTTTTCAAAGAGAGAAAATATTTCACTTTGTTTTATACTGTCTCTATTTATCTCCTTTCTCCTTTTCTTTCATTTACAATTCATCGGAGGAAATTTCAAAGGTTTGTAGAATCGCTTAAACCTGAACAAGAAGTACAATGGAACATTTCTGGTCCTGATTATCACAGCTTATGAATGATATCGAAATGTTCAGAACTAGAGATAAGAGATCACCAAGAAATAATATTTCAATTTACTTTATTAACCTTTAACTGATGTTACCGGTCTCACAGGCCGCTGCTGTTTTCAATTTTTATAGTTTAACTTGTAATTTTCTGTTTAACTACAAACACTACTGGAATTTTGTTTCATTTGGTGCTTTAGTACTGTCACCAGAGACTTTTGAATACGGGAATTTTAATTATAACAGTCTTGTACAAAAAGTTTAGTACAAAAAACACCATCTTATGAGTTAACTGCGCTTTTTATTCCTCTTTCGATGGAGCGGTCTGAGAGACCGCTTCACACTAGTTACGTGACAATTTCTGTCACATCAGTTAAAGGTTAATTTAACCTACTTTGACAGAAGACGTTGCTTTTTTTTCATCTTCTTTGATGTGGGGATTTATACTTTAATTGTAAAAATATTATATTATGTAATAATCTACTAAAAAACAACTTTTCAAAAGTAAAAAAAAAAAAAAAAAAAAAAAAAGAAAAAAGGGGAAAGTTGTGGCTAAAAAATAGTGTGATATCAAATTTCCAAACTTATATTATGGTACTTATTTAACATTTTTTTATTAAAAATTTACCATACGTAAGTCGAGTACCTAAGTATGCGTTGATAGAAAGCCTTTTCTCCTTTACTAAATACATCATAACGTGATTCTGAAAATTACATTTTTTAAAATTATGCATGATGGGCTTGGCGGCCATCTTTCCATATTTTACACAAATTTCTAAGCACACAAGTACATTGTTAATATCGGAAATTCGAAATTGTTGCTAAAGCAAACATTTTATGCTTTTAATTTATGGAAATGAGTGCCTAGAAATTTGTGTCTTAAAATAAAGTTGAAGTAACTAGAGGTTTCATCTTATGATTCTTTTTTTTTCGGAGGGAGTTAATTAATTAGTTAAAGCAGTAAAAATCAATTTGTTTTTTTTTCAAAATAAAAGACTTTCTTAATTTATCTGTCTGTAGCCAAAACTAGAATTTCAAAATTCTTAATAATGCAAACATATTATGCGCTTGTCTGCTTAGAAATTTGTGTAAAATATGGAAAGATGGCCGCCAAGCCCATCATACATAATTAAAAAAAATTTAATTTTCAGAAAAACGTTAAGATGTATTTAGTAAAGGAGAAAAGGCTTTCTATCAACGCATACTTAGGTACTCGACTTACGTATGGTAAATTTTTAATAAAAAAATGTTAAATAAGTACCATAATATAAGCTTGGAAATTTGATATCACACTATTTTTTAGCCACAACTTTCCCCTTTTTTCTTTTCTTTTTTTTTTTCTTTTTTTTTTTTTTTTTACTTTTGAAAAGTTGTTTTTTAGTAGATATCAGTTCTTTTTTCTTAAACAGATTATATATTATTGAAATAATTCTACTCGCTAAAATTAGTCCTTGTATAGCCTTTATAAGCAGGGAACAAACACAATAGTATACATTTTGTTTACCTATCATTCATTTTTTAGAGTAATTAATAATTTAAAAGTAAGGAAAGTCAATTTCTTCTTTCAAAGTATGTCTTTCTCAATTTATATCTCCTTAACACTTTCTATGAAGGATGAAAATTTAGTAAAAAACAAATAGAGTCAAAATGAAATATATATTTACAGTTAGCCTGTCAGTTAATTGTTTGTTCTTACTTTTTTTTGCTGACGTTTTTGCAAAATAAATTTACCTTTACAAATACCTACGGAAAATCCCAGAATGAAGCCCAGCAGGCATCTAAAGAATCGAAGATCTGTCTAAAGAAGTAAATCTAGCAATTCTAAACATGATGATAAAACATTTTTGATAAAAAAATCTAAAAATTTAAAGATATAAACTGTACATATAACTTCATCTTCATTTAGATCGTGTTATAGAGAAGAAAGAATAAATATGTAATTTTATTCAAGTCTGTTTATCCATACTTATTTGCATAAATGTGAGAATATAATTTCGTATAAAAATTCCCGTAAATTGATTATCTTTAATAGCCTATTATTAAAGCCGCATAAACATTAGAATTAAATTTTTTCCAGTTAAAAATTGCCTGAAATCTATAGTCTTATCGTTCGTCAAATTTGTTTTATGTTTTTTTAAATACCCAGACACCTTTTCTAAACTCTGACAAAAGATCACAGAAATACTGAAGTTATCCAAATACTTATATCTTTCTATCGTATTTCTTTTTTTGAGGGGGGTGGGTGAGGGGTGAGGAAGAGCGCTTAAGAACTTCGTTTTGTTCTTAGAATTCTGAATTAATCATTGAAAAGATCTACCTACATAACTCTTGTTGCAGAATTTTCATTAGCTAAGAGTTGCGTAAACTTATACATGATGTGAATATATTAAATTACTTTTGTAAAATACTACATGGGAGCCATTGATATTTTCAGAGCATTTGCCTACATTTTAAACTTAAGTCATTTACAACTATTCATTAATTTTCTATAGGAATTAAAGAAGTCGTTGTTTCCATGGCAACTGTACCTTTCACTATTGCTTGTTTGTTTGTTTTATTGAACACATATATATCAGATCACGTGGGGATCACGGCGGGATTCTAACCCGCCCCCACCTACGCTCTCAAGCGATTAGCGCCGTGGTGTCTTATCCACTCAGCCACGGTGGGCCACTATTGCTTTCTCTAATACCCACATACTCAAATTTAACTAGCTGCGCTTAGAATCATGCTCATAACAGAGTACGTTTATATGTAAGAGTGGTGACATATGCACAAGTCGTGTACTCATATTCAAGTTTTTGTCCAAAGTACAGTAACTCAGTTTTCAGTAATAGACGTGGAAGATTTCGATTAAACTAACCAGAAAGTTAAAAAACATTGGCTTCCTGATTTGATTTCATTCAAAATTGTCTTAACCAACCAAAGTTAATGTCCGGGATCCAGATAAATTTTTCTCTGTGAGTAAATTTAGATTGACCAATCAGTAGCCTCCATCCTTGCAGGATTTTCGGTGTTTACTGCAAACATAAAAAAGTTTGCAAAAATGCAGGCTTATGATTGATCAATCTCATCTCGCTAATAGCGTAAAATCTATCTTGATCCCGGCCTATTCAACGCCCTTTAAATATTCGAGAAAGCCTTGACACGCGTCAGGAAATCACACAAAGCAGGCAAAGCAAAGAAGAAAAATCATTCATTGGCTTGTTCATATCCACGAGCCAATGAATGATTTTGTTTCTTTGCTCTGCCTGCTTTGTGTGATTTGTTATTTGCTATTTGATTTGTTATTTGAGCTTTGAGGTAGGTGGTGCAGCTCCAGCCGGCATAACCTCAAATGATCACATAGGTCCCATGCAATAAACAAAAAGAAAAACAGTTGAAAACAGGAAGCAAAGTGGGACAGCCCACACATCAAACTACAAGCCGAAAAACACAGCCAGGAGAAAAAAGAAAACGTCCCCGAAAATCACAAAAACGCACCCTAAACATAAAAATCAGATGCATACTAGAACGAAGGAACCCAACAACTCATCCAGACCAGCAGCATCAAAACAAAAAGACACCACTGCCATTAAAAAGAGATATGAAGCAAACAAGATAAGAACAGCAGGAAAAGGTGACTAAAAACGCTCGCTCCCGAGGAAGAGATTGACGAAAAGACAAAAACATTGACGATTAGATTTAAAACAATCCAGTCATCAAGAGACGAATTATCGGATGCCATGGCATCCCGTAACATCGCCCTTTCCGCATCAAAAGCACGGCAATTAAAAACGTAATGGAATTCCGTCCCATCCTCCGTAGAACAAAGAGAGCATGTGGGAGAATTAGTTAACTTGAAAATATATAACCTTTTGTCGGTGACAGCGGTTTGCGTCCGGAAACGAGCAATAAAAACGTCCTCTTTACGGTTATGTGTCCACTTGTAAATATTCAGACCAAGGTACGGCGAGTCGACTGAATATTTACAATTATCCCACCAGCTCTGGAAGCTAGCATGAAGCTAATCCTTTAAATGCCTCTTTAAATCCTCAGGGGCCACACCGCTATAAGTGCTGACCGCATACGGGCCATATCTTGCCAGATTATCAGCATACTCATTAGGAGCGATACCAACATGACCAAGGACCCAGATCAAGGTTATCCTACTCACACAACCACGTACCTTGCACAAAGACTGGAAAAGGTGCAGGATGACAGCTGGGGATTTATGGTTAATGTGTATTAAAACTTCAAGGGCAGACTTACTATCTGACAAAATGAAGTAGTTGTAGCTCTGGGTGAGAAAGCGCTGGACAACCAGATTAAGGGCTAAAACTTCTGCAGTAAAAGTATAGTTTAAATGATGAATGAGATAAGCGCAGGATGTATTTTCAGTAATATTAACAGCAGCAACAGAAGTTTTAAAATCGTTTTTCGAAGCATCCGTAGCGTTAAAACAAAAATTGCCAAGATGTTGGAACTCATCCATGTACAGATTGTAACACTGACTGATGGTGGTGGGAGGGAGGTTTTTAGTTTGAAACGGCAACACATCAACTATGATCTCACAAAAATCCTTTAAGCTCCTGCAAAGCCAGTGGGAAGTAATCAGCATGCGAGGAGTCACTATATCATGGTCTGTAGGCCATGAAAACTCGTCAGGAAAAAAAATTAGAGCAGGGACGACCAAAATTAACAGCAGACGTACACCGGATGTAAAAAGAAGAGGTAAGATAGCTTCGACGAAAACTAAGAGGAGCTTGGTTGGATTCACGATAAAGCTTGAAGATGGGAGTCCACTTGGTCAGGCCGGTCGCAAAACGGAGGGCTGCATTATACACCACATCCAGCTTCTTTAGAGAGGTCTTAGCGGCAATGCCGTACACTGGACACGCATAATCAATAACGCCCAAATAAGGGAGTTCACCAAAGGGATGAGATGTACGGTCTTCGCTCCCCACTGAGGGCTGGCTACAGCTTTTTATAAATTCAGGCGCTTCATGCATTTTTTACATAAAAAATCAATATGCTGATTGAATAACAGGTTGTGAGTAAAAATAACACCCAAGATCTTAGTAGTATTCTGCCAGGGGATGTCTGATCCGTGAAGACTGAAATTCTGCAGGGGAGAATCCTTTTGCCGAGAGAAGTTTATCGGAGAGGATTTATTGCATTTATCTGGCCGGAGCTCAAGCTTCCAATAGGTACACCAAGCATTGATCCTGTTAAGCATCTCTTGAAGTTTCAAAAAGGCATCTTCCAAGGAAAAATCTGAAAAGTAAAGAAGGATGTCGTCGGCATAAACAATGATTTGAACCCCAGAATCAACAGCTTCAAATAAATCCCACAGGAAAATCATAAACAGGATGGGCGACAGGACGCTGCCCTGCGGCATGCCACGGAAGGAGTTTACCAGATGAGAAAAAAAACCTCTCCACTTAACTTTGATCTTCCTAATCTCGATCCACTTTAAGATCCACAAGGCTGTTCTTCCAGCAATGCCTAGGCTGGCCATCTTGTAAATAAGTGCATCCCGCCATACAGAGTCATACGCCGCGTGGATATCCAGTTTGAGTGCAATGATGTACTTTCTCTCCGAAATGGCTTGCTTAATGTCCAAATAGAACAGCTTCAAAGCCTTCGTGCAGTCGCTATTGGGGAGAAAAACCAAAGTGCCGATCATTAAATAGATGTCGAGGCATAACCCAGTCTAGGATTCTCTTGAGGAGGATGCGTTCCATAATTTTACACCCCACAGCCGTGAGAGCGATGGAACGGTAGCTGCTAAGAAACCCTTTAGGCTTTCCAATCTTCCAAATAGGCAGAATCACCGCAGTTCTCCAGCTTTCCGCAACACTGCCAGACATGAAACTATCATTAAACAGCCGAAGCAACTTCTGTTTGTTTTCAATGGTAAGAGCCTTATAAACACGAGCCGGAATGCCGTCGTCGCCGGGGGTGGTATTCTTGGTATCCTGAATCGCACGGTTCAACTCTTCGAACGTGATCGGATTGCTCCAATGGTCATCCGAGCTGCGAAGGTCAAAAGGAATACCACAGAATTCACGGGCGCTTCGAAATTGCTCGGCAAAGGCATTGGCTTTGTCAGAACTGTCGAGTAGTTCTCCAGTTTTGTCCAACAGATAGAAATTTGACTCCGAGCTACCCCTCTTAGCTAAAGCCTTGATGATATGATAAATGGTACCTTTGGCAACCTTTTCACATAGATCGACCCAGTAATTACGAGCCAGATAATTCATGTAGCGCTTGAGCTGAGCGGCATAAGACTTGTACGATTTCCAGCAATCCCTCGATAAATTGGTTCTGGCCAATCTCAGGAACTTCCGCTTTTGGCCGAGGAGCCACACACATCGTGAGTCCCTCCAGGGGGTGGTTATCCCGCCGCTGCACCGTATGTTTGAAGGAATTATGAGAATGAACATCACGAAAGCTCTTATGAAGGTGCTCAATAGAAATAACATCATGAATATCCAGGGCCCGATTTAGGCAAGACTCAACCCCGTCCCAGTTTGTAGTTGTATGCAGGTAGGTCGTAGTGCCATGATTAATTTTATGCATGATAGGCCAGTGATCAGAATAAAAAAAATCGGGGTGAACATAGGTATCCGTGAGTCGAAAAAAATCAGGGCTTGGAAAAGAGAGATCAATCAAAGATGCAGAGCCTGAATGAGTGACATGGGTTGGTTGGTTTGTTTTGAGAATGCAAACATTGTTATTGAGAAGCCAGTTTAGAATATATTCAGAGCCCGAGGTATTATAAGAAGCGCCCCAGGTGTGATGCTTCTGATTAAAATCCCCAAGTATCAGGAAAGGATGTGAAATCTTATTAGTGAGCTGCTGAAACCAAGCTTCACTGACTCTTCCCTCAGGAGCGTAAACATTGACGATAGTCACCCATCGACTAGCCATCCAAACCCTAACCTTTAGGACCTCCACACCCTGGATGCTAAGAGAGTCCAAATCGAGCACCACAGAGGTAAGTTTACTACTCACAGCAGTGAGGAGACCACCACCCCTGCCAGCTCTGTCCTGACGATAGACCACCATACCTGGATAGGCAAAAGTGTCACTCACTTTAAGAAAAGACTCCTGGACAACAAAAACATCGGCCTTCGAAAAGGGGGAACACTTCAATCAATGGACTTTATTCTTAATACCTCTCGAGTTCCACTGAATAACAGAAAAAGGGATCGAAAACTGCACCATAAGTAAAAGACAAGGGACACCTGGAAAACGCAAAAACAACAGAAGTCCAACTAGTGAACAACAAAAAGGGCGGAACAAAAAAAAGAAAACACACAGGAGGGGGGGGGGGGTGCTAAACTTGTTCCAAATCATCTCTGCCAGATTCCTCTTCAGAGCCCGGATTTAGAAAAAACACGCTCCCACTCATCTTACTGTAATCCTGGTCCTGACGGTTTCCTAAGGATAGAAGCGGGGTCGCCACCTTTTGTTTTTTAAGTTTCCTCGACTGATTGGGGGAGAATTACTAGCCGCATCTTTAGAAGCACTAGTAGACTCTGAATTGGCCACACAGGCAGCTGTGAAGGACTTTACTAAACCTTCGATGGTTTGTATGAATAAGTTCGTTTGTTGTTGCAACACACTAAGAATGCACTCTTGGGTGCGCTGAAAAAAACGTTCCATCGTTTGTTCTAGGTCTGCTTTAGTTACGTATGTGGGGTTCAAAGTTACTTCAGTATTCATTTTGACAGAATCGGCATACATTTTGGGTTTAGAGTTCTTTGCGTACCGTCTACGAGCTTCGGTGATTCATAAATGATTATCAGATTTATATTTTGGGAAATCCATCTCCCTTAAGCGGGCCGAACACTTCGGGTCAGACGCCAGGTGGGAGGCTTGACAATTAGAGCACGTAAGCTCGGCAGTACTGCATGTAGCAGACGCATGTTTACCACTACACTTCCTGCAGATGGTTACGTTCGTACATTTGCTGGTGGCATGATTAAATTGCCAGCAGTTAAGACACTGGCGCGGTCTGTCATAAAAGAGTCTAATTCTTTCAGTCATATAAAACAACTTGATCTTGCCAGGTATGAAGGTGCGGTAAACAGTCACTAAAACAGTTTCTGCTAGGCTAATACTT
Source organism: Maratus speciosus (assembly GCA_963932465.1). Taxonomy (NCBI): domain Eukaryota; kingdom Metazoa; phylum Arthropoda; class Arachnida; order Araneae; family Salticidae; genus Maratus; species Maratus speciosus. The sequence goes on along the minus strand of OZ010787.1, from coordinate 389,555,511 downwards.
GTATCAATATTGTGCAAGACAAAACGCGACGTAATATTTTCCTGCTGAATATACGCCCTGACCTGCACATTAAATAATTTGTCAATACCGGAGACCGCCTCGGCACATTGAGCATCCGACGTTTCGACTAACAATTTATCCGTCCTGGTAAAACAAATTTTTAAGGGCGCATTCGGACCAACTATTTTGTCAAATTCGGCTTTTAAAGCCACGGACCTATTTCGTGGAATCTTGCCTTCGGTCGCTTCAAGAAAAACACAAACTCTGGAGACTCCATTTGCGAAAGCATAAATAACCTGTTTCGAAGGATTACTAACTTCTTGCACAAAGATTTCCGGATCACTTGCACTAGCATCTGTAATAGTAAAAGTGGACAACATACTTTACGCTACAACAACACAAATAGCCCTCGACCAGAGAGCCAGCAAAAAATAAAAATAAATTACACTAAAACACATAAAAAAATAAACATTAACAAACGCAGAAATCTCACCACGCCACACCGGGCTGGAGACAACGTTGAACGCAAAGCAATAATAAAAAGGGAAAAACTACAACCTGTAGCTCTTGACACAAAACGGGGACACTACAACTTGAAGCACGGAGCCGGGCAGCGAACAACATACCTCGACCACCAACACCACACGAAATAAAACTTTTGTGTGATGTTTTCGTGACGCGTGTCAAGACTTTCTCAAATATCTAAGGAGCATTGGCTTATTTCACCACCATGAAGCTATGAAAGGAGAGGAGCAGACATGTCAATCTTCCCGTGTGAAAAAACTACATACCAAAAAAAACTAGTTCTTTCCCCCTCTTCTGCTCTTTTCTCTCTTGATTATGACCGATAGCAGCCCATTTATTAGCAGTCTACAGTGCAAGATGCCGCTATATATGGCGGACGCAGGGGGGAGGGTGTTAGCGTGACCAATTACATAATAGGCCAGTTCATGACGTTTAAAAGTCACACGGAGTTGGATCATCTTTACTACAGCGCCTAGCAGATACAGTGTGGAAAACGGCTACAAAATAGTGCTAAAAAATTGAATCCCATAAATGTACAACGATGCTGAATAACAAGATGTCGATCGTAGCGCCATCGTAGTGATTTTAAAACGATAGTCATTCTAAAAGAGACTCTTTAACCGATTTCACGTCATTCCTTAACTAAATTAGCTTATAACAGACTAAAATATCTTATATATATAGTTTCCGATATTTAACATTCTACAATTTTTGAAAACACAGGGTTTATATTGAAAAGAGTTACGAGATAGCGCTCGTATCAGCATATTGCCGCTGAGCATTGTTGGAGATTTATGGGATACAAGTTTTTAGCACTTTTTAAAGCATTATAGGAATAGCCGTTTTCCACACTGTATCTTCTAGGCGCTGTCTGTAATCTTTACACGATGATTAGTACAAAGTGGTGCGCCGATTTTTTTGTGTCCATTGCCGTGTACAGATAATCAACTCCGTGTGACGTGATGAGCTGGCCACACTTTAGGAACAGGTTCAAATGACGTCATCTATACCTACTTCGAGGCAAACGAAAAAGACAGTCTCCCGCGGTGCTACAGCGTCTAGAATACATAGTGTAGAAATTGGCTATCCCAGTAATACTTAAAAAGGTGCTAAAATATTGGATCTCTTAAATTTCAAACGATGCTGAAATCCAATCAGTCGATCACAGCGATATCTGCAGGATATTTCCCAAAACTCCAAGACGATTTGGTCTAGACGCTGTAACATTTTTTTTTTTTTTTACGTTTTATTAACATACATCTGACCTGTGTGCTTGGCGTCAAATCCGCTGTAATAATACGATGTTTACTTTGAAATTTGAAAATATATGGCAGATGTTGCTGCGATCATCTCCCTGGATTCCCGCGTCAGTGCACATTTAAGGGATGCACCTTTTATCGGTTCTTGGAAAGCAAATTTCCACATTATGTATTCTAGACGCTGTAGCGATGCATTACACATGTCTCTTTCTTCTTTAAAAAATATCCTGCAGATGTCGATGCAAATGACTGTTTGGAATTCGACATCGTTGCACATTTAAGGGATTCAATACTTCTGCGATTTTTTAAGTATTGCTGGGATAGTCGATTTCTACAACATATAATCTAGACTCTATAACGGAGCTATAGTTTCTAGAAGATATAGTTTAAAAATCGGCTTGTTAAAAAGGTGCTAAAAAATTGTATCCCATAAATGTTGAACGAGACAGAACGACGAATGTCGATTACAGCGACATATGGTAATTCCAACGTAACTATTTCAAAAGAAAACGTTTTGCTCAGAGAAGATCTAGAAAATGTTGCTCCTATCGACATTTGTCATTCAGTATTTTTCAATATTTATGGGATTCAATTTTTAGCACTTTTTAAAGCATTACTGGAACAGCCGGTTTGCACACTATGACCGTGATCTAGGTAGATTTTTCTCTGTTATCGTAACGGGATTGACCAAACAGAAGCCGGAATTTTTGCTAACTTTTCACTGTTTGCAAAAATGTACCTGGATCCCGGCCTATATTTCTAGACGCTATAATTGAGCTCAGGAATAGTACAGAAAGCAAACTCCGTATTTTGATACATTAAGGCCGGTATCTAATTAGGAACAAGTGTGCCTCTATAACGATGTAGTGACATACGGCCAATAAATATTTATTGGTAAAAGTGATAAAAACAAATCGTTAAAGTTCTTTGCGAGCATGCCATTATCGTCAGGCTAATGCATGTTGAATTATTTCCCCACTCTAATAGAGATCGTCCATGCGCGTATCGTCTAATGGAGCATATTCCAAATATGGGTTCGAGGCTGAAAAAGTCACGTGGTACCGGTAATTTACATTTTTACACACATTTTTACATTTTAGCACAAAAATTACACACAGTCGTCGGAAACATATTTATAACTCAGAAATTTGGTTCAAAAAACATAACGTATAGGAGGGAAATAATGAGTTCCAGTTGCAAAAAATTTGCCATATATTCCATCTATTAGAAAAAAAAAAAAAAAATTAAAATAACAGACTAGAAAACAGGAATTCTGCTTTTTCAGAATTTAGTGTCGCCCACGATGAAAAAAAATATATGTATATATAAATAGTACAAGACATATTTCAATTTTAAGACTTAAAGCACACACTTTTATTTTATATACTAGGGGAATATACTGATATAATATACTGATAAGAAGGGAAACAGGAAACTAAACTGTTAAAAATATCGTGAAAAATTACCTCTGTTCTTAAAGGTTCTCTATTTTCTGGTCAATGAGAATGCTACATAAACGCCTATGAAGCGTTCTCATTGGTCAGAATACAGATAGCCTTTAAAAACAAAGGTAATTTTTCGCGATATTTTTAACAGTGTACTACTGCTTTCTCCCATGAACTGTTTCATTGGCTAGCGGGGATTTACATTACGTAGACGGAGCCTTCCCTTCTTTACGCTAGATGTTCTTGCCTTGACCATGTGATCATAACGTAGATTGAATATCCTCTATTCAAGAAAGCGGATTGCCGTACTTTCGACAAAAACTTGAAATGAGCATGCCTCCTGTGCATATATCACCACTCTTATGTATAAAGGCTCTCTGTTATGGTGTTGTTTCTGATACAGCGCCTAAAATACCTAGTGTGGAAATATGCTATCCAAACAGTTCTAAAAATTTGTATCCCTTAAATGTGCGACGATACTGCTAAAATTTCAAGTGTCGATCGCAGCGACATCTGCGGGATTTTCGTATTACTACTATTACATTGTATAGACTAGCAATTTCTTGCAGTTGTAGAAAATATCCTGCAGATGTCGCTGCGATCTGCTTATTGCAGCAGTATCATTGCACATTTAAGGGATACAATATTTTAGCGCTTTTTTAAGTATTACAGGGTTAGCCGATTTCCACACTATATATTCTAGGCGCTATAGTTTCTGAGCGCTGTTGGTTAAATTTCGATATTTGTGTTTTAGAGTGAGCAATAGAGAAAAATTTTAAAACTATTGAAACAACAACTTCTTTAATATTGATATGTATAGCAAAGGAGTTCAGAATCAATGCCTTTTTTGTTATTTATTTAAGCTATGAGGTATTCGCTACGGTTTTTGCCGGCATGACCTTAAATGATCACAAAAATGGCGTTATTTCCTTGGGACAACCACAAATTCAACCTTCCTCCACGAGGAAAAAAAGCAGAACCTATCAATGCCTTAAATAGTTTCGATTATGCACTGTTGTTATGACATCAATACCCTTCCCGGATGTGGAAATGCAAAATTGTGTTCAACATAATTGGCCGCAATCTAGATAGATTTTTCGCTGTTAGCGAAACGAGATTCATCAATCAGAAGCTTGCATTTTTGCGAACTTTTCGCTGTTTGCAGCAATGCAGGCTATTGATTGGTGAATATTTCGCTAACAGCAAAAAATGTATCTGGATCCCAGCCTAGATTTCTATAAACATTGCACTTCATCCATGGCACTAAGAAAATGACTCAAAACTTTTATGACATAGGCCGGGATCCAGAAACATGAAAAATTCTCAAACATTCTGGCTTCTGATTGGTCAAACTCATTTCGCTAACAGCGAAAAATCTATCTGGATCTCGGCCATAGTTTTCTTCGATGAAATCAATGCAAAAGGATAATATAAAAGAATAGTATAAGACTTCTAAAATGTTTTGGCGGGTTTATCGCTGTTTGGCATAATTTGTAAACTTTAGAAATAATTAACAGTTTTTCGCTAATTAAGAATAGAAAATTTGTGTTTTTAAAGCTGAATTTTATAAAAGCACGTAGATTGAGTAAATATCTGTCCAAAAATGTAATCCTTACTTTTTTATGTCCATTATTTAAGTCTCTACCTCGATTGAAACATAAGGTGTGACGAAGAAAATAAATCGGTCATTTTCAGTATCTCGACGTTATTTAAAAAAAAACCTAATCTCTGTTTATAATTAATTTATGAGGATGCATTTGGTCTCAAATTGAAGATCTTTTCCATTAGGTCCTTCTGGTTTTGGTTTTATTTTTCTGTGATGATTGGTTCTTTTAATATGGGAAATTTTACGCTGGCATGTTTGGTCGATTTAACATGGAGAAGTTGACTTCAGTATAATAAGCAGTTACGGTGTCTTCCCGTTTTATTTTTGGCGTTTGTATGTTTGGCGAGGTTAGCATTTTTTTTTTCAGATTGGCTTGGCAGAACGAGCGTCCTGCTTGATATCAGCTTTTAAAGAAATGGAAAATTTGAAGACGCATTGTATTAAGAAAAAATGTAAAATCTGAATAATTTAGCAGTTAGTTTCATTAAGCCGATTTTAATACAATTTAACTGACAAATTGCAGAAACGGGATACATGGGTCGAACGAAAAAATGTTGATAGTCAGAAACTAGCTATTCCGAGTTATTTTAATTTACAGGCATGTATGCCTTATATTCAGCTGTGTCTCGACCTATCTTTAACTGCATTTTCAAAGGACTATTTTCATTTTATCCCTCTGTCAAAGATTACCAAACGATAGTACATATTTTAAGCCATTAAATGAAATTGTCACATAAACTTTTTAAAAATAGACAACCATTGTCGTTTTTCCTCTTACTCATTTAGTTTTACTCTTATTTTTTCCCAGAAAGAGAACTGGAAAGTAAAAACTGGCTTTCTGTCCGCCATTTAACCAGGGAGAACTCGCTAGTGAGAATGCCCAATTGCTTTTCTTTTACTTTACATTCATAATATCAACTTTTTTGTGTTGGCTTAGTACTTTTATTCACAAAATAGGTAAAATAATTGTAAAACATTTTGAAATTTTAATTAAAATGAAAAATGATTTAAATAAGAGTCTTAAAAAAGTACGACTGTGAGAGAAAATCTCATGCAGCGAGTTCTCCCGGGTTAAAAATTAAGGAAATTTTAAAAGTCTAGTTACAGTGTATATGTGGTGTTTCTACGATCATGGGACAAACTTTAAGGGAAGGGAAAGTACACATAAAGTAGCAATTTTGGTATAGCAATGTGAGGTCGGAAATGAAAAGTTTTGACGAAAAAAAGAAATGCGGAGGAAACGAAAACAAGTGTTTTATTGATATAACAATTACAGTAAGTGCTCAAATGTGCCGTCACCAACATTGATATATACCTGGAAGCGTCTAGCAAGTGATTGATGTACCCTTTTGAAGGTTCCAGATGTCTCATTTATGAGACACCAGTTGAGTCTGATAAGGACCTCATTGCAAGACTTTCAGTCGTTGCCGTAAATGTTCGTGAGACACTTGGAATCTGCGAAAAGGTATGCCAATCACTTGCTAGACGCTGTCAGTGGTACACTTGAGCTATTACCGTAATTGTTATGTCAATAAAAAGTTCGTTTTCATTTCCTCCGTGTTTCTTGTTTTTCGCCATAACTTTTCATTCCCGACCCCACATTGCTATACCAAAATTCCTTCTTTATGTGTACTTTAATTTCCCTTATAGTTTGTCCCATGATCAAAGAAACACCCTGTATATATACAATATTAAAGAAATTGACAATAAAGAGCTCAAAATTATTTTATTTCAATATTTTTTATTAAACATCGTTCGAACTACATAATAAAAGTTCAGAAATGATGTTTGAAAAAAAAATAATAATATCAAGATATATTATAATCGGCCATTATTTTGTTTGTTTGTGGATGAATAAAATTCTGGAGAAAAAATGGCTACTGATAGAAAATGGGCAGGTAATCTTATTAAAAAACTGTGCAATCGAACATTTTTTTCCATTCTTGGGTGTAGGTAGATCTTTCAGAGAATGCTGTCAAAGTTGGCGCTTTAAAACAGCACGGAAAAAGAAAAAAAACTGCCGTCCAGAGAAAAAAATCGTTTTAACTTAAGATGTAATTCATTTATGGAAAAAAAAATCTTTCAGTAGTTATGTTTGCAAGAGTAGTGTTTTTATGTCTTAAAACTTGTCCGTAAATGTGCAAGAAAGTTTGGTGCTGTAGAGCGAGGATTAAAAAAAAAAAAATCTTATCTGGATTCTTTTACTCTGAAATTAACAAGATTTTATCACTCATTTTATAAACAGTCAAGAAAAAGTCATATCAGAGCAGTAATCTGCATTAACTCAAAGTCCCAGAGGAAAATTAAGATTTCTGTTTCTGATCAATTCTTCGGAAACTGATAGAGAAAAGTTCTGAAAATATTCACACATATAGGAATAAAAGATATTTCGTAACGGTGTCTGAACGTTTCGCATTATTGAACGTGGAAATGGAAAAGATGAAACTTCACAACTAAATAATAAATTAATCAAACTGACCCCAATCAATTTATCACTTTAACACTTTCCAACATAGTTGAAGTGAAAATTTAACTTCCAAGATATATATTTGCACTACGCCAGGGTGGTGGATCCGGCCGAATTAAAAAAAAAAGTTACTCTTATCTGGAGTATATATTCGATTACTTTGCCATTAACAAGATTTTATCATTGACAAATTTTGATATCCCCCCCCCCCTCGCAGAAAGGCAAGAATGCCGAAATAAATTTAATCATCCTTATCGTGGTGTATTTATTGAAAATCTGCCTGTTTTAATTTGTTTTAGGAAGGCCGTGATAAAATGTATATTCCCTCTTTGGACAATAGGAGAGGGGGGAGGCGTAAATAAAAAATACCATCAAATTTCTTAAAATAAAAACCGTGTGATCTACTTGTATTAATACTTGTAGAAATGAAATAGAAAATACGTACCACACAACTCAAAACTTCTCATTTTCACGATGGTGGGGGGGGGGGGGGGGGGAGAGGGTTGAAGAATTCTGTTACAAAGAAAAGCCTGAATTAAGTTTGAAATATTTTTAAAATGTTTGAAGTTTCTTTCTGTAAAAGAAACTTGGTCAAAACGAAGCAGTTCTAGAGCAGAGCGTGGTTTTTTTTCGGTGGGGTTTTGACCCGGAGGAGATTTTGTCTGGTGGGGTTTTTATCCAGTGGTGTTTTTGTCCGTGGGGTTTTTGACCGTGGGGTTTTGACCGTGGGTCTTTTGACCGTGGGATTTTGACCGTGGGGTTTTTGTCCACATCCCCCTAAAATTTATCTATTGAACTACTAGTATAATTAAAAGTCTCTAGCGATTGTATTAGAGCTCCAAACAAAACAAATTTTCACCAAGTATCTATTAGTTAAACCTAAAGTTACAAATTAAACTATGAAGATTGAAAAAAGTGGCGGTATGTGAGACCGCTAACAGCAATTAAGGTTTAATATAGTGCAGGAAACTCGCTTGCAATAAGGAAAACTCGGATATAAAGAGGAAACATTTTAGTAGCTTTCTAATAATTTTCCGTTTTACCTCAATTTTCTTAAGCAAAGAAAGTTCAAGTAAAATTCTATACTTTTGTTTTAATGAAAATGATGACATATCTGGCAGAAATTACAGGCAGTCTCTCTTAAATAACTTAGCTTCTTTTGACCAGAACAAATAAATTATAGTATTTTATTCTTTCTGAATTTATTGAATTAACTGATATTTTTATATCAATTAATTCAATAAATACATGATAAAAAAATGCTATTTAAATTAATATATAAGTGGTAAGCGTCATTTTTTTCAGTTACTTTTAAAGAACTTTATTCTACATATTAATTGAAAATTGAAAAATTATTAAAATTGATGTCAAGCAGTCATAATTAATTTAATTTTACCATGCTAAACTAGAAATGGAAAATTGCTCCTATCAGATTATAATTCCATTCTGTATTTTTTAATATATTAGTTTATTTATTTTCTTTAGTTAATAGTCGAAGTTTTATTTATTTTCTTATATTTAATTGGGAGATATCTTAAACGTGGTTCTTGTGAGAACTCTGCTACAATGAGAAAATTCTGCTATCCTCTTCGTCATCGTTATAAATACATATATGTGAGTGTGTGTGTGTCACAAATAACAAAAATATCTTTATAAATAAAAATTCTTACTATTTTTTATTTAAAGTTGTTAAGAACTTTCCAAAAAACGTCAACTTTCATAAATGATTATGACAATTCAACAAAAATTTGAACATAATACTTAAAAATTAGCTAGAATTTCTAAACAATACAACAATAGTACAATGCAATAAATGAAATTCATCTATATTATTCGAACATTCAGCACCAACGCAAGTCCTCTTAACACTAACGCCCGGAAGGAGTCGATTCGACTCCGACCATATGATTAAATGTCAATTGGAACCAGAAATTCTTTCACAGAATAAGTTAAATTTTAAGAACGCAGATTTACGTTAAATAAATCAGTCAAGTAAGTTTAAATAAAAATTCTGGTTTAAAATCTTTTTATGAAACTTGAGTAAAATTTCCGGACGTTCTAGTGTTAAATTGCACTTTTATTTAACCGTTAATCAAATATGTCTGCACGCTCTTAATAAGACATCAATAATGAAAAATCACCATTTAAAATCTATTGGAAATAAATTTTTATTGTATTAAAATTTATAGTATTTGAAGAACTTTTTAGTTGGGTAAAGTGCCCAAAATTCGCCCCCCTTTCCTAATTTCGTTCCCCTTAACTTCTCCGCTTCTGCAAAAGTGACGCCACTTATGGCGCAAGGCGCAGGGGACGGAAGGTAAAAGGAGTCAGTTTTGAAAGTTTCGTTTGCCAAGACGCATACATAAAGACACCTAATTTCCTATTTTTAGAAAAACTGAGTTATTACGTCGTTTGTAGAACGTTATTTATTGTACTCTGAGTATTAATTTCTTATTCACTGCATGTATTTTACGTAGATAAGATTCTGACAGTAGCATACAGTGAGTTATAGGACGCTCAATTCATCTTACGGGAACTGAAGCTCCGCCATATTGGGAAGTAGCGTGGGCCCAATTTCGTCCCCCCTGCAGTTCTTATTTTTGTCCCGGGTACGAAATTAGGAATGCTTTTTCATGACAATTTTTAAAATTTTTTCCTCATATTCGGATGGCTAATGTTTCGTTATGTTATTCTTCCACTGATAATTAGTACATTTCTCTGTGCATTACTTTAATGTAAATAAAATTACTTACTCATTTAGAAATAAATTTTGATTTAATTATAATTTAAGCCTCGGCGTATTGGATTTTTTTTTGTGGTGGTGGTGGTGGGGGGGGGGGGGGTGCGAAAATGGGACAATTTTTTTTGTTTTGCATTTTTTAGATACTTTTAAAAAAACAAATTTTCGCATTGTTAAAATTTTTTTGCACGATATTTGCCTTATGTTTCTATGTGCGTGGGTAGTTAGTCTATGTAAAATCCAAATTTGGTAGGTTTCCACTGAAAATTACAGCCTTTTAGGGCCTAAAAGTGAGGGTTAAAATACTTTTAGGGCCTAAAAGTGACTAAGAGGACGAAATATGGGCACATTACCCTATATTTTTACATGGTGATGGATAATTTTTGTTATTAAATATTTTATTATGTTTCTCTTAACGCTAATTGACGAACAGAACAAATAGACTAACGAATACAACTAGAACAAGCAGGAATTTGTGCATGATGAAAAAACGGGACCTCTAACATGTCATGGAAGAGCTGTAGGGGAAAGTAGGGAATGGCGCTCACTTAAGGGAAAACATGAATAACTAGTCAAATTTAGACAAAAAAATCAATATTTTATTAACGAAGTATAAGTCCAAAGCATAAGGAACAGTTTGCAGTCTACTAATTTGCATAACAGTTTAAGAAATTTTTTTATCATTTTATTTAAATAACTATCGATTGAGCGGTAATGCCCGACATGGTAGGATAATTGCGCTCAGATTTTGAATATAACATTTAATTAAGACAAAAGTCACATATGTAGTTGTGTGGGCTGTTCACATCACTGCAGTCTTTTTGCGACCACTTTATACATATTGTGTTACACATATAGTCGGCTACTTTTTTTTAAATTTGGGTTTTTTGATTTTCATCACTTTTTTGAAATCGTAAAATTCTCCTTGTTGAATGACATATTAATTAAGGCGAAAACAGGGGAAATTTACCATTTCAAAAAAGTGGTGTTAATCAATAAATTTGAATTTAAAAAAAGGTGCCCATTGGCAACACTTCTTCTGGAATTCCACGCGAGCGCCATTACCCGTTATCGCCATGTTGGGTCTTAATGCATTATAATTTGCGTAACAACGCACTACAGAAATAAATAAAAGCATGAAAGTACAGCTAAATGTATATATTTTGTAGACATAATAAGTAAATTAATATTTGAAAATAAGAGTTTACACTTATCTTCAAGTTAGATGTTGTAGAATTTTATAGTAAAACAACTTCAAACTAATAACGTGAGGACACAAAAATACTTTCCTCCCGACGGGCACTAAATCCTTACTGGGAACTTAGGATGAAGTTCGCTAGGTGCCGGTACCGATCGCACGTTTTCAATTCTATTCGGTTTAGAGATATTGGGTGAGCAGGATTGCCCTTCTGAGCGTTATTACCCTACTTTCCCCTAAATAGGGACTTTCCGTGAAAAACGGTACACTTCGCAACACTAAATACCAACCAATAAATCGACAGTTTCAAACAGGCAGGATAAATCTAGGACTATTAACTAAAAGTTTTAAATGTATCTTGTGTTTTTAAGATTCCTTTTTTTACCAAGGTCACTTCAATACAATATTCGTCAGATACTTAAAAGAGAGAAGCAGTAGTTTTTATTCTTTAAGGAAAATGCAGGAGGCGATGAATACAATATACAATGTGAGTTTTAGATACTTTTTGGAATGTCTTGTATTTTGGACGTGTTGATGGCAAAAAGAGTTAAAACCCTTTCAAGGGCACTTGCTTCTAGAATAATTGTCCCTCTGTGAACCCAAAGAATTAGAATGAATGCTTGAAAAGTTGAACTCCACCCTCATTTATACTGACCTTGAGAAACACAATATTTTGATTTTCTCATACTGTGTATCATTCATAACTGACGAACAACGACTAATTTATTTAAACATATAATAAAGCCACTTCATATTTAGTCCGAAATGCGCTTATTATCATTTAGTTCGAAAATGAAATTTTATTTATATTTTACAGCCTGAAACCTTAGTCAGATTCGTTTTTCTCATCTCATTTGTGTCAGGGAAAGGACACTTATTTGTTCGATAGGAAACAGAATCTAAACACACCGAATAGAAGTACAATGAAAAAAGATACACTTTATAGCTAAAAAATCACCGAACACATTCGATTTTACACGTTTTGTCGAAAAGTTAGAGAAATACTTGACGAATTCTTCTGGAATTTCGGGAATATAAAGGGAAAACTTCGGGAAGTAATATTTTATATATTCCAGCCGAAGTTAAAAAATATGTTTTGTTGTTCATGAGGGCAAACAATAAATTGAAGAAAAAATAATATTTGGGAACACCCTGTAAAATAAAATGCGCGAAATGATCTGTAGTTGTAGTACATGACTATGAAGATATTGTACGTGACCATTTGTGTAAAAATAATTCGTATATTTATAGCGATATAAATGTTTCTTTAAAAAAAAGTCAAGAAATTTCTGCATGCTTAATGCCACTTTCAGAAAACTTGACAAAGTACAGTACAAACAATATAGTGCAATAAACATATAATGATATTAAATATTTGATGAAACATGAGCATTTGTATGAAATAACTTTTAACTATGCCTCAGCGAATGACACCAACGATTTTTAACACTTGCCAACAAAGTTGAAAGTGTTTAAGCATTCGGTTTGTCTGTCCGTCTGTCCACGCTCTAACTTCCGTAAATATACTCGGATTTTCATGATATTGATAAACTTTATTAAGGGTCACTTAGGCATGTTTGCTATTGTATATGAAGTATGTGGGATTAATAGTTTATTTACAGGTGTAACCAAAAGAATTCCATTTCATTATGATATATGGGGAAAAATCGTTTGCAGAGTATTTTAATGACATTACGCTATTTCAAATGTATTGAAACTGATATAAATCACTGAATTTCACTATAAGATGATTACGGTAGAATAAGGCATTCACACCATTTGTCGTTCATTTACAGGGACACACAAAAGAAATAGGTTACTGTCTTTGAGTAATAATTGCTCGAAGTGCGTTTTCAATTTTACTATTTTTTTACATTTTACTCGTTGTATATAAATTCTATATCTCATATACAGGACTGCACAAAAGATTTCCCGTACCATTCTCCTTATTAGCTGAAATTGCTGAAAGGGAATTTTTAACTAAAGTATATATGTATTTCTTAGTTGAACAAGTAAATGTTGGCATGCATGTAGTTAATAACAAATCTATATATCATATACAGGGCTACTCAAAGAATTCGGATAATTTTCCGATTGTAGTCGGGAATAGCTGAAACTTTGTTTTCAAATGTATTATGCGTTTACATATGGTTGAATTAGACATAATATTTTAACTTATTAAAGAGTGCAGTTTTGTTACATTACTCTGAATGTGTTGGAAAGTGTTTCATAATCTATGCTTGACGCATGATTTTTTTCTTTCTTGTTTCTTTCATGATTTGGTAGTCAACTCTAACAAAGCAACTCATATGCCAGTCAAATATTCCGAAAATTCATAAAGATGTCAGTTATACATTGCTTTTTTAAAAACTTTTTTCGAGAACTTAAAGTAAAAACATAATAGATTATAACTTATTTCATATCATATTAATTTAAATTTGTGGGAATAATAAAAATTTCTATGTCTCTATGATTGTTGATTCTGTTCCACTATGCACAATTGCGATAAGAACGAAAGCATGGTACTGCATCATATTATTAGATTTATAAAAATGAAACAGGTTCCATACTTTTTAAGAAACAAATAATTCAGAAACAGAAATACTTAATTTATTTTTAATTTAAGCAAGGGTTTAGTGAATAGAAAAGTTTATAAAATACGTGCCATTAGTTTTCATTTATTAAAATTAAAATGTATATTTGTATAATGGAAAGGAAACTGAAAAAACAAATTTCAAACTATCAGAAGTGTTTTGTAAATTATAACTGAAAAGTTCTCTGAACATGATTATTATGATTTTTTTCAAAAATTAATATATTTTTTTCAATTTCCGTATTAATAATTATTGTCTTCCTAAATAACTTCAGAAGCATTTTGAAACTCTTAGTTTGAATAAACTAACCGAAAAAATCAATTAAAAATCGGAAAATATAAAAGAGTAATACTATTTCCTCATTAAGAAGCTGGAAAAGGTTTTAGTTTTGTAATACAAAATCCTACCTATCGCATGGGTAGGATTCTTTGGTAGGATTTCATGGGTAGGAATACTTTACTTGTTCAACTAAGAAATACATATATACTTTAGTTGAAATATACCTATCGCATATACCTATCAATCATAAATATTTGATTTTCATCGCTAGATAACCACTTTCTGAACTGAGATATGTCTCTTATTCACATTTCTTATACAGATAGTATTACACCACGATGTAAAGTCTGGATCTTGGGGCGGGGGATGTTGAAGGGGGGGGGGCGGCAGAGAGAAAAAAAAAGGAAAAAGATACACCTGCTTTTTTCGCTGATAAATTATAATAAAACAAGCGGTATTATTAGACTTAACATTACGTGTTCTTTTTTTTAATTTTCATTTTGAGAAAATTTATAATTTTTTAGCAGAAGGGTCCATAAATAGAACAGAATATTAGAATTTTGTTAGCATATTTATTTTATAATAACTTGGAATTTTCCACTAGCAATACGTTTTCCAACTTTTCATGCGAAACGCTTGGTCACGTTGCATTTACTGTAATATACAAATTTCCATGCGAATGTAACCGTCATTAGTGGAAATAAAGATACCTAAAAAAAATTAGTATCTATTAGGAAATAAATTATGAATATAAAAATGTGAAAAATAAGATCGCATTGTTCGTTTCTATGGCAGTATATTGCCAAACTACAATATATAGCCAAAAATCACCGGACACTTTCGATTTCAAACGCTTTATCAAATATCTAGAGAAATACCTTACGAATTCATTTATAACTTCGGAAATATAAAAAGCATATTTTACATATTTTTCAACAAAAGTTTTATCACGAGGGCAATTAGAGGACCGACAACAAATTGAATAAAAAAATAATATTTGGAATCACCCTGTAAAATAAAATACACGAAGTGGTCTGCCACTGCAGCACATGATTATGTGGTTATTGTGCAACATTTGAGATTTGTGTAATAATACCACGTATATACACGGATAATAACGATCTCTTTGAAAAATTCGAGCATTTTTTGCATGTTTTTTGCTTATAGCATGGAAGGTTTTCAATCAAATTTAACGCCAGTTAAAAAAAAAATAATAATAACAACATATGATGGAAAGAGCATTTTGTCAAAATTTCTAAAACTGGCGCTAAATTTAGCAAACCATAAATGTTATAAACAAAATTTATGACGGGCGAATTATATTCTGTACCATGATATTGGCAACCTGCGGGCCGCAAATTGAACACCCTTGGGTCTGTTTTCTATAGAAAAATAATCCTGCGCGGGTTACAGGCCATCTCGGTGCATGTTACAAGATAAATTGTATTAATTAATGTATTGCATATTTGCATATCGAATCATTTTCAGCTAGTACAAGGTAAGGGTATTTTTCACCATGATTGCAGATTTCAGATTCTTATGAGGTGCTCAAGATTAAGTTGAGCAAAATCGAATTTATTTTTCTTAGTCCTGTGATATAAGATCATAATCAATGATCAGGCTGATAAATTTTGAATAGTTTAATATTATAACATCGTTTTGTATAATTTATATTTTGGAACAATATACTACTCACGAATTGAAACGAGATCATGCCTGCAAATAGTAATGAGTAATAAGCAAAGGAAAGGCATTTTCTTTTAACTTGTGAACTCCACACTTTGGTTCAACGCCGCTAACTCCACGCTTTTGCCATTTAGAATCCATAACTTCAACTGCATATAACTTTGTTGGCAATATAGTGATAATGAAATATAACACACGATTCCTATACGAAATTCAATGAGAAATAGAACTGTGATATTTATTTATATATTTTAAAAAATCCTTTTGTTAATGAAAATGCAAATTAATGTAAGCAAGTTTTCAAAAAACACGGACAATTTGAGATTTTGGTCGGTGCGGATTCGAACTAGTGTAGAGTTTATGGGTTACATGAAAAAACTGTTAGTGTTATAGTTTATCAAAAAGAAGGCTTGTCGCATAGTTGGTTGTAAGGAACATTCTTTTCAATGCTTGAAACAGGAAAGCAACACTTGTACTACAAAATGTTTCTTTTCATATATACTTTTCCCATCTATGATAAATTCATTTGCAAAATTTATTCATGTGCTAACATGGCACTAACATGAATGGCTATTTCGCTGTATGACAGAAGAAAAAAATTACAGATTTATCTAAAAAAGTAAGGATTACAGAAAAAATATTACAAATTTTATCTCAAACAAACAACAAAAAAAGCATTTTTTCATTTCATTTTCGACTATTTTGGGAAGGGGCTGTAACCCAATTTGCCACTTTTATCTCTTTGGGTATAATGTAGTGTTACTGTGCACTAATATGGAACTAAAGGGAAGGGAGTCTGTTGAATGATAGGAGAAAAATGCAAACTTTTCTCAATCAGAAAGAAAAAAAATCAACACTATTTTTTCATTTCATTTTCGACTATTTCGATATGAGGGGGCTGTAATTCCATCAGCCCCGTCCCCATTTTTGAGCATGTTGTGATGTCAATGTGGGCTAATATGGGATTAACTAAAATGACTATTTCTCTGTATGACAGAAGAAAAAGGTACAGATTTGCCCAAAAGTAGGGAAAAAAACTTTTTTCATTTAATTTTTGAATATAGCCCCTTTTCTCTTCTTTGGAGTCAATTTGGACTAATATGGGACTAATGAGAATGGTTATTCCGCTGTATGATAGAAAAAAATGAAAAATTTTCCCAAAAAAGAAAGAAAAAAAATCAGCAATTTTTTCGTATCAATTTCGAAAATTTCGGGGGTGGGCTGTAGCCCCATCAGCACCCCCCCCCCCCTTGGGTACGCCCATGGTTCCACATTGCAGCAGAAGGGAGTCACTTCCACCAAGTTTTAAGTACTTTAATTTCTATTAATTAAGTTTTAGATTCGATAATTTAATAGCATTTTAAAATATGTATCATTTTATAAAGAATTACGAACGTTGCTGTTCATAACTTCATTTAACAAAAATTCTGTTATTCTTTAACTTATATTTTTAGTACAAGTTGTATATTTTTCTTTAGTTTTCAGAGTAAAATAGATTTCAAATTTATATTGTAATGTTAATTTTACTCTCAACTGTTATTATTATTTAATTTTCTAGTAAATTCGTGAATGACCCCTATTTCGCAGCAAAAAAGATGCTTCAACTTTAAACAGATATTACTCGCTCAGTTTTAATCGTAGAAGAATATAACTTTTTTTGTCTTAATTCTTAGTGCAGTAGGGTATTTTTTACTAAATATAAATTATAGGAACCCGTAGTACATAAAAATTTAAATTTCGTAATTTTTTAAAAAATGATTTTATTGGCCCAAATCGGTTTAGAATACTTCTGGACCTCATTTAAAACATTTTTGCAATAGGAACTGCAAGTCTATGCCTAAGGGTTTAGGAATTAGCCACTGGACACCGTTGAGAGTGGACACCCTTGTAGTATGAAGTTCGCCTTTAGCCCCTTCTAGAACGGTGTCACGTATACCCGTATAGGATGCATGCAGGTGTTTTACTTACTTATTTATTTTTGTACGATTATTTTTGAATAGTAATCAATAACCTTCTCTAATAGTAGAATTTTTGGATTAAAAAGGCGAAATTGCTGTTCGAAAATATTTGCGCTAAAGAGTTAAATGTTACAGGACACCTGTCCTGAAGATGTTGAGAGATCTTTCATAAAAGCGTGTATACAAATTTTAAACATAATTGTTACTGCAGATTTACTTGCTTCAGAAAGATGTTATAGGTTATACAAAAGAAGTATAGGAAGGAAATGTTGCTTTTGTTTTTGATTTTTAAATAAATTACAAAATTTCTATGTTGATTATTATTGAATACATTAAGCCATTCGTATCACTTACATTTTTCATACATTATGCAAGAATAAGGATAACGTAATATTCTCTATAAAAGAAAAAAAGAAGTTGCTTTCTCTGGGCTATCATTCATAGATTGGATTAGGGAAAAAGAAAAAAGCGTAAAAATTCTTTTCTCCCCCTTAAGAAGGCTTGTATGTCAGTTTTCTCTTTTGAAAAAAGTGGACCCAACCACTTTCACTGAATTATCCAAGAAGGTTGAATTCTTTGTTTGGTGTTCACTCGTTTGATTTACATTTACACCTGTGGATTTCCTCGACATTTACCTTGCGAATAGGGTTGCCATTAAGATAATGAATTTGGCTATTGGTATTGAAATGAAATATATATATTGTTTTACTATTTTAGTATTTTTTCCCATTTTATGAAATCCAATGATTTCTATTCTTTATTCAATAGCAGAGTCTGTATATTTTGCAATAGAATATGCAATTATTAAATAAATTTAATAAGAATTTGAAAAATCCCTTTTGAAAAAAAAGAAGAGAATTTTGTTTTATTTTATGGTGATTTTTTACAAAGCTTTATTATTTTAATAGTTTCATATCGCCAGTCTTTGATGCTGTTTCGCTATAACATATTTTACTACTACTATTTTTTTTTTTTTTTTTTTTTTTTTTTTTTTTTTTTTTTTTTTACGAGAGCTTTTTATAAAAAAAAAAAATCAAAATTATATTACTGAAATACATTAATATTTATCAAATATACCTATGCTTAGAATCTTGTATAATACATTTAAATAGTATTCAAACAAAAATCAAACAGAGAAACAGTAGATATAGA
The DNA here is from genome assembly GCA_963932465.1 of Maratus speciosus. Taxonomy (NCBI): domain Eukaryota; kingdom Metazoa; phylum Arthropoda; class Arachnida; order Araneae; family Salticidae; genus Maratus; species Maratus speciosus. Next base: position 389,536,602 of record OZ010787.1, on the reverse strand, counting down.
TATTAAATTGAAAAAAAAAAACGGTGCCAGCCGGATAAAATTTCTGGAATTTCTCTGTATGTGTTAATTGTCTATTCTCTCAAAAGTCCCTGCCGGCCCGGCCTACAGGCGAAGGTAGAATTCGAAGTTAAGTAGACTAAGTTCACCAACAAAAACTAAATCATGATTAGAGATAAACCCACTTTAATAATTTTATCTGGCCACTTTTGATGAGTTTTTATTTCATTTTTATATAATGGCTGGTTTTATCAGAATCATGTTAAGGCGGTATTAAAAAAAATAATACTTTTCTATGCTCAACAACTCGAAATTTTCTGGCACATTTTCAGATTCATTTTTAATAGAAAAAATATGAAACTTGCTGACGTGATTTTTGAAGAGATTTATAAGCGACCTGTGTTTTTATTTTCATTCAATTAATTAAAACTTGATTTATAAACAAGTATTTTCTCAGTAGGATAATATTTTTCGTTTCTAACACAATCGCTTCGGGAAATTCTGTTCAAAATGCCCACTTCGACATCATTTTTTGAAATATACTCTGCCTCAATCAAAAAAATCGATCATTACGGTACATTGTATAGTTTCTGAATAAGGGAATCTACCAACTGGATGCGTTTGAGAGCAAAAATGAATTTAAAAATGAGTAAGAAAATAAGCAGTTTGGATTTTAATACACCCTTAGTAAGATGATATTTTTCTTCAACCGCTATGTATTTTAATTTGTTTTTGCTGTAAGAATTGGTCATATCAAAAACTTGTCTATGTAAATGTTGTAGACAATATTAAGAAGATATATGATAAATTCATGGGGATTTTATATCTTGTGAATTGACGGAGTTATGGATTTTTTTCTTCTTCAATCCCCTCCCTCTTTATATTTTCGTTTTTAATTTTTTTTTTTTTTGCGGTACGAATTGGTCCTATCAAAAACTTGTGAACATAAAAGTTGTAGATAATATTATGGAAATTTAAAATAAAATTAATTGGATTTGATATCTTCAGAATTGACGAAGTTATGAATTTTTTTCTCCCAAAAACCCTGTTTATTGCGCCACTTGAGCCCATTTTTAATTTTATCAAAAATTTGTGATACATAAATTTTTGGCCCTATTTTTAGAAGTAATAAAACTTCAAACTGATTTGATATGTATAAAAATTAAGAAGTTATGGAGTTTTTTCGGTTTTCACAAAACCTCTCCCTATTTCCATCCCCTTGGTTTGATTTTGCCCATTAACGAACTTGACCGGGATTTTATGCCGCTTGATTTTATGTATCAGTTTGGAAGAGATTTGTGCAGAATTGTGGAACTTATCGTGTCCAGAAGAAATATATATGTATATATACAGTATGTCCACGTATAATCTGACCGACCTTTATTTTCGCAACCGTTGGTCCTAGATGCATACTTCAAATTACAAAAATGGTTTAAATAAGGTAAAGAATTATTTTTAAAGCGATTTTGGGTCAAGAAAAAAATTTATTAAAAAAATACGAAATTTAAATTTTTATACGTTACCCCGGTCCTATAAGTGATATTTAGTAAAACTTTACTGTGACTTTAACAAGTAAGACAAAAAAAGTCCCATTCATCTAACATTAAAATTGACCGAGTTATGAAACTTTGAAATGCACGACTTAAACCACTTTTATGCATCTCAAAACAGATGATTTCTGCCATGCTTCCAGGGATCGTATTTAAAGTACTTAAACTTATTTCAAGGTATCTGCGCTTTGAAAGAAATCGTACAAATATTACGATTAAGTTTTATTAGTTAAGTTTCAGATTAGTTAAAAGAATTGTATTTTAACATATGTTTTATTTTGTAAGGATTTGAGGCTATGGCTTCTTTTAACTAAAATTGTGTTATTTTCATAAGGTTTTATTTAACTTGCAATGATCGTCTTTCCAGTTTAAAATTTGTACTAGAACTTTAACTTACTTTCAAATGTCCGATCGAAGTTAAATTTTACATACTGACTTAAATCCGATGACAATGCAATATTATTATGATTTTCGACTCTTACCATCTTATACATACTTATATTAGAGGATAACACACAAACAAATCGGATAGATTACCGTCAAGAAGTTTAAGAAAGAGTTTTAGATTAGATAACATAAACCTGCGATGGTTGTGTTTTTTAAATTTTATAATTACATTTTATGCATTTTTCAACGCTGAATAAAAATATCAGCTTTATTTTTAACCATCATGTCAGGATCTTTCTCAAATCGTAAATTTCAAGGTTAAAAAATAGCGAAAATTCTGATACTATAAAATAGATGTAAGACTTTTTTATTCAGTTTAATTTTATTTAATTCAATAATTTATTAGATTTTTTGGCTTATACTGGGTTTCTTACAGCTAAACAACTCGGGGGTCCGATGAGGTTGGGAGGGGAAGGTGTATCAATTTTAACTTTTAGCTTTTTAACTTTGAAATTTGCGATTTGAGAAAATTCCTGACGTGATGGTTTAAAATGAAGGTCATTTTCGGATTCAGTGCTAAAAATTACATAAGAATCAATTTTCAAAAGCTAAAAATCGTGCCTCAACCAAAATTTTGAAAGACAGTGTAATCTAACAGCATTTTAAAATTGTATCATTTTGTAAAGAATTGAGGCTGTTGTTTTTCATCCTTTTATTTAACAAAAAATCTCATATTTTTATCCCCTTATGATGTTCAGTACAAATTGTGCATTTTGCAGTAATATTTCAGAATGATTAAAGATTTCAAATTTATATTGCAATGCTGATTTTACTCTTAACCATTTCTTTAATATATCTGACGAAATTATATTTCTACTAAATTTGTGAATGACCCCTAATATGCACCAAAAAGTATACTCCACTTTAAACAGCTATTACTCGGTCAATTTTAATCGTAGAATAACGGGACTTTTTTTTGCCTTATTTGCGAGTGTAACAGGGAAATTTTACTAAATATAACTTATAGGACCGGAAGACGGTATAAAAATTTAGATTCTGTAATTCTTCACTAAATTGTTTTTCGCTTCAAACTTTTTTTGTCTTAACCCTGCACCTAATTTTGACCATTTTTGTAATTGGAAGTATGCATCTAGGACCAACGGTTGCGAAAATAAAGGTCGGTCAGGTTATACATGGGCACACTGTATATATATATATATATATATAAATATATATATATATATATATATAGATATAGATAGATAGATAGATAGATAGATAGATAGATAGAGGGATAAAGTTTTTTACTGGGGATGGTTTTGGGTTATAGGGGTCATGACCGGTGTAGATCTGCAAAAATTTTTCAGAAATTCCAACATAGGGGAGAATGCAAATGCAATAGATAGTATTTCATACGAAATCTACCTAAAATCAATCTATGCTTACCATATCGGGTGCCACAAATCAATGCTTATCTACTGATTTCTTTCGACTAAGGATAGATTAAATAATAAATAAACTTAATTTTAAATCGAAACAGGGACTTTCTGTTTAAAAAAATTTAACATAACTTGAATCAATGGATTTTCTTTTACTCATCTTTTCTAAAGGAAACTTTAGCGCAAGTTAACTTCAGATTGCCCGGATAATGGGCTATAACATTTTCGATGGAAACAAACATTACAATATAAGAAAATGTTGTAAAAACTGTTAGAAAATTTAAATCACGTAAAGTTTGCTGTCAAATTAGCTTGCGACTGTCCTTTCTAAATACCTTACGTTTTTGCGATATGAAACGATGAAAATCACGTTGGATTGAACACTCGAATTGCGAATCCAAACATCATTTCCGTGAAAAATGAGTAAGCTAACATTTGGGTTCGATAGACCGTATGCGGGCTCAATAGACTGTATGTATGTGGGCTCAATAAACCGTATTTGGCACCTTACTAATCATGTAATGCAAATAATATTTGATTTTACTTAATATATTAACTATCACACAGTCTGACGTAGAGAAAATTGTATTTGGTAATAAAACTATTACTTAAAAATATATTTATAGAAGAAAAAGTAAATATTTTTAGTATGACTGATTGCACATCGCTCCACATGTGATATACGATGCGAGTATTGTGATTGTAATCACACTGGATTACGAGAAATGAGATCTTTAAATCTTCTAATTTTTAGGAAAGATATCGAATTTTCAATGAAGCCAAACAATAACCTTTTGACGAATGATTTTTGACGTACTCTAGGTGACAAGTAAATATACATGATTGTTCATCAAAATATTAAAATTCATTTTTATGGGTGATAACGCAATGTCTTGCAGATGTTCGATTTTCTGGAATTCTCTGATTTATTTGAGACAAAGCATTTATAGTGTAATCAGCATGGTCTGTCTAAATCCCCGAGCTATGTTTAGAAGGTCTTAGGATAGACCATTCCAATATACGCCTCCTCTCATCGTTCTCCGGGAATTAAAATCTCTTTTAGAATAAAGGTTGACTTGATAGAGCTACCAATCTATAAAGTTTATGGCCTTTCAATAGCTCCAAAATTTTACCCCATTTATGATAGTTACCGGAAAAAGGAGAGGGGGGGGGGGGGCATCTTCTAGCACCATTAGGTACTGAAATATTCATATTTTTTTAAATGATACATTTATAAACAAAAACAGTTTTTTAAATAAATAATTTCCTCATTCAGGCACTTTTGCGACACTTTGCATCATAGTTGAAAAGTGTTTATGACTTCGGTTCGTTACTCTGCTCTTTAACTTTCGTAAATGTACTCGGATTTCCACGTCGATGATGCATATTATTGAGATTTAGTATAGAACGTTTCCTACTGAAAATGGTGCATGTAGCATTTATACAGGGACATACAAAAGAATTCCGTTGCATTATGGTCTAATATGGGGGGGGGGGGGGCTGCTTTCAGTATATTTTAATGATATTACATTGCTCTAAACATATAAAAAATGATATGCATTACCGAGGTGCATCACAGTATGCTAACATTATCACAGTATGCTCACAATATGGAGTGTGCAGTATTTTTCATTCCCACACGATTTATGTAGTGTCTGAGGTCGTTAATTGCTGAAGTGCATTTTCAATTGTGGTATGCGCTTTTAATCTTAACCCGGGAGAACTCGCTAGTGAGAATGCCCAATTGCTTTTCTTTTACTTTACATTCATATAATATCAACTTTTTTGGTTGGCTTAGTACTTTTATTCACAAAAGAGGTAAAATAATTGAAATAACATTTTGAAATTTTAATTAAAATGAAAAACGGTTTAAATAAGAGTCTTAAAAAAGTACGACTGTGAGAGAAAATCTCATGCAGCGAGTTCTCCCGGGTTAATTGAGTTTTAAAATGTTTTATGCGGTTTCTATCTGAATTAAATTTCAGAATACTGTGTGTACATTTATAATATATAGATCACAGGGTGCATAAAATCATTCGAGTTTTCTAAATGAAATCGTGTTTTCTAAATTGTTTATTTAGATAATTTCTTCCACCGTATCTAAAGATGAAGTTTCGTTAAAATAGTCTGGAAGTGTCGGAAAATGTTTCATAATCTATGCGTCACTTATGAATTTTCTTTCTTGTTTTTAAAGGAATTTTTTAAAGACATTTAAAAGAAATATGTATTTAACATTTATATAAAAAGAAAAAAAATCCTTCTAAAATGTTGAAATATCTGAAAACGGTGAAAATAAATAAAAAAGAACTTAAATCCATTAACCTGGAACGTATTTCACCGTAGTTGAAGACTCGTTTAGAAAGGGAACAGCAGCATAGTGGTAATTAAAATCAGAAAACGTGCACGGAGCGGGATTTACCTTGACACGCTCGCTTATTCTGAAAGCGGCATTATGCTGTTTATTGCCGCCTTTTGTTTTCAATGTTGCAAACAACAAACATATCTTTGTTTGGTTTGGATTTGTACTTGTTGTAAATATTTTCTTGATCATTTTCTTGTGTTATGGAGTAGAATTTTCCTGTTAAGGGAATATAGAAAAATCGCTTAACGAAAATCTATATACTAATAAAGAAAGATGCTTGTGTGTCTGTCTCTTTCTGTGATGGCTAGGAAAATCTACTGCACGTAGAGGTCTGAAAATTTGGGTGTGAGTAGTTCAAGGCAAGTCCTGATGTGCCCGAGGCTCAGATTTTTCATTTTTTAATAATTAACCGATATATTAATTAAAAATTGCTTCGCCGACAAAAGCGTAGCAGGGTGGGTCCGGACGCACCTACGGAGCGCAGAACAAGAGAAGAACCAAAAGAAAGGTTCTTTTTTATCGCCGTTATACCAAAGCGCGCATCAGCAAAACCGTTCGAAATAAGAAAAAACGAAAGACATGCCCTTAAATTTCCTCTTTTTTACCTTTAAATCACCAGAAATTGGTTCGAAAAAATATTAATATTAATACTTTAAAAAAAAAAAAAAAAAAACGATTTCGCCGTTTTTTTTTCCTTCTTTTCGCCGAAACTCGCATCGCGCCCAATTTTAGAGATACCGATTAATGAAAAACACATACTTAAATCAGTAACATTTTTCTCTACGATTGTGTAATTTTTTTTCAAAATACGAATGTTAACCCTTTCAAAAAATTCTGCGGGTCACTTTGTGCCTCCCGGAGACACTCTTTTTTTCTACGCAAAATGTAACTAAACATCGGTAATTTAACACACTCTTTTTGCACGTAGTTAATATACTGAATTTACATCACCTATAAAAATCTCGAAACCTGTTTCATCTCATGCTCGTACATATAAATATCCATATTTTGGAATGAAATTTTTACCCAAGCTTCGAAACCGTTATATTTAAAACTGATAAAAATTTCAAAGAGTTCGGACCATAATATATATATATATATATAGCATTTTATTAACATTTAATTTATTTAATTTTTTTGAATAATGATATATAGTAGATTATTATTTATATATTAGGATTAGTGTGGTAATTAATGCATATGATATATTTTAATTTCATTAGCTTTTATTATTTTCTTATTGTGACATTTGAAAAATAATAATTGTTTTTAAAATAATATAATAGATGGCAGCACTAAAAAATTTTGTCTTTTAAAGCTTCTATTAAAGTAATAATTTTAATTTTTTACACCAGGTGGTATTAAATGCTGAATATTGGCAATATTGTAAAATTGAAATTAAGCAATTTAAAAGTGTTCTTTAGGTAATTTAAATAATGTAATTATTTTTTATTTATATTATGTTAATTGATTTTATCACGGTATTTCAATAAAAATGAATTAACTGAATCCAAAGTTTTAATTTCTGTGTTAACTTAACTGTTTTATTCACCTTAATCTGATCATGCTTGGATACCATGTGCAGGAGGATATTTTGAAAATCAACTTTGTTTTTATTCGGTATGTGGTGTAATATTTCTATTTTTTATGCTATAAATTAAATATTTAAAGGGTTGTATTGTTTCTTCCATTTCATGCCATTTGATAATGTTCTGTTTTCATCTTGAAACTATTCTTTTAATCATATTGGTTGTTTGAGTACAGGATAATTTTTTTTTCTAGCTTTTAGCTTTTTTCTCACAGAAAACAACCGATTTGCTTATATCATTGAATTCTGTACTCTTGAAAACGTAATTCAATAAAGTTTTTCAATTTTTTTTCGGTATCCATATTCTTCTTTTTTTCTTCCATATTAATTCTTGTAATTATGCATAAGGTACTTTATTTTATGCATACAGTTCTATATTATATGTTTGTGGTACAATCGGCCCCGCTTATATGCATACAGTTGGTTCCACTGAATTATATGCATTTAAGCGGGGTATGCATTTAAGCGAGGACAGCAATTAATGTTATCAGTATACATTATCACTTGATTATATACCACAGATATGATAAATATTAATGGACGATAATTATTTACCTAATAAATTAAAAACTATTGTATTAACTTTAATAAATAATTTATTATTACTCTATATATAACAATATATGTAATAAAGTATAAGGTATTATAACACTATTTACGGTACATGGTTTAATTTTTCATTATAATTTATGTGAACATTAAAATGAAAGTTAAAAAATTTTTTGCTTTTAAATCATACCTTTGAAAATAAGTTTTCGTATAAATTCTTTTTTTTTTTCTATTATTTGCCAATTTATCTCTCTTTTTTTTATTTTGCCTACACAAAAAAACCTTTAGGATTTTTTTTTTCATATCTCGACATTGCATTTCTCCACCTCCAGCGCTAAATATTGGTCTTTTATTCTCTTGACCGTCTCGATTCTATTTTCCCCCGATTCCAGAATTTTGAAAAAAGTACCCCCAGCATCTTGAGTATGTACGGCAAGCTTTAAATTTTACAAACCATTGTTACAAAACGAAAAGAAAAAAAAATTGCGTTCTTCCCTTTTTTCCACATTTATCACTATAACAGGAATTCATAAAATCCGGATTACTACTAGTAGATTGGAGATATTTATGCAATTAACCGGGGATTGTTATGCGATAAAACGAGTATATTTAACATTAGCCCTATGGGGAACGTTTTTGTTCCACGGCATTCTATGCATATAAGCGGGGTATGCAATTATCCGTTACCCGATTAAGAGGGCCCGACTGTATCCATTTTTATTGTCATTTCACAATATTGAGGTTTTTGATGATGGTCGGTAATGTTTAATTAATGGTTATATATATATATATATATATAAACGGACCTTCGGGACCGGCGGCTTCCACGCAAATTGTAGGTAGTTTTCATTACAAAAAGCTATTGCAGCCGTTATATTGCCTATAGGCTGGCTATAGGCCGTTATATTGCCTATTGCAGCCGTTCGGAGGAAAACGATTCCGAAAAATTTTGGTATATTTTCACCCATCATGACCCCTTGACACCAAAACCACCCTCCGTTCAAAATTGATATATATATATATTTATATATATCCATTAGGGTGGTCCTTAAAAAATTAAATTTAAAATTTTCTATGGGGCACCCTCCTATTTTGTTCTATGTATAAAATAAAGACCTCCACAAAAATTTCAAAATTTTAAAACATTTTTTAGGAGTCGCTACCAAGTTTGAATTTTTAAAAAAAATTAAAAATTGACATATTTTGTAGTCTAATAATACATTATTAATACAAATCCATAGTCATTGCCAAATGGAATCATGGTATGATATGAGGCTGTAAAGACTGTCTTTTGTTTCAAGTTTCAATATATTTACACAACCTATTGTCCGAACACAGTCAGGAGTATTTCATGTCTACACTCTATTTCACCTGAACTTGGCCCCATTGTGAAAGGTAGAAAATCGAACATTCCGCCTTGAAAAATTGTTCTCCGTTATTGTTTAATCTTAAATAGCTAAAATGCATAAAAATTTATAAGATAATATTTATAAATTATAGAATTTGACTTTTTGATATTCGTAAAATGTCGTACTTTATGGACATATTCGTATCACAAGACGAGCAAGCAGAGGCCAAAACTTAAAAAAAGAGTTTTCGGCAAGCGTTCTTTTGACTGTTCACTGGGATTGCAAAATTTTAGAAGACATTTCAGGATCTGAAACTGTAAACAGATTAACCATTATTGTTTCAAGTAAAGGTTGCTTGACCTGTTGCTTGTTGTTCCAAAACTTCAATCAGGATAGCTCAAGAGGCAATAGCTTCTGCTGGTAACGTAATATTGGAGTCGTGGGAGTACCGAGCAAGTAAAATGTATGATTTTTTATATAGCCTTTGTTAATACCGGATTATCAAGAAAAGCTTGTGTTCTTCTGGAGCAGAATATGAACAAAGAAATGATTTGGATTGCCATCATCATATCCTTGAAATACTGTTTTGGTTCTTTATCTTTTGAATGAAGTTTATTGCATTCCTCCATGAGTGCTATATAACTTTCAGCTACATCATTAACAAGTTTGACTGAAGTCGCTAATGCCTTACATGTCTTGTAAGATTCATTTTTATTCCTATTAGCTGCATCTGTTTCAAAAAAGTCTAAAGTTAAATCCATAATTAAAAAAAAAACCCAGAGTGCTGTTTGTTAGAAAATCTTGCAAGCTATTTTGGAGAATGACATCAGGATCAGCCCGTGTACGTTTCAAAGGTTCATAATTTTTCTTCATTTTTCAAATGTCTTCGAAAAATGCAAAAGCAACTAGTTCTGTGAAGTACAGAAATGTCCTAGGAATTTCTTCAAAGCACACAAAGAAATTATTTCATTTACATTTTCGTCTTTTTTCAAGCTCTTTGGGAGCAATAAATCATTGGGCCTGATACCAGTGTGAATGTAGATTTTCACAATAAACGAGAAAACTTGACGAACTCCAGATTTTTTCTACTTAGAGAGTTTAAACTGATCAATAAATAAATAAATCTTGAGCAAGTACATCACATTCACCATTCATGGAGCCCAATGCAATCCCCACCTGGAGCTCTAATGTAAACACCTCTTTCGGGTACTGCTCCTAAGAAAATGATGGCAAGGTCTATCGGTTCCTTGTAATCGTCCATTGGTTGAAAATCTCTAAGATGATTTTGAGCAAATTCTGTAATTTCGGACGCATTATGTATTATTTTTTCCATTGATTAAATTGTCAGTTATGAGAGTCTGAAATATGCCATAATCGATTGATATCCACGAAATTTTAAATCGTTGGAATAATGGTATGTCCGGGGTCCGCTTGAAACTCCGAGAGACTTAATAACAACTTCCTCAAGCATAATTTAAAGGATGTGATGATTGCAAGCCAAACCATTTCTTTGTTCATATTCAAATCCAGAACAGCTCAAACTGCTCCTGATAAACAGGTATCAACAAAGGTTATATCAAAAGTCATACATTTTACTTGCTTATATTCTCCACAACTCCAATGTTTCGTTAACAGCAGGAGCTTTTGCCTCACTTGTTCCTGATTGAAATTGTGGAACAGCTATTTAAATGGCCAGTACCTTTACGTGAAATATTAATGGTTAATCTGTCTACAGTTTCAGATCCTGAAATGTCTTCTAAAATTTTGCAATCCCAGTGAACAGTCAAAGGAAAGCTTTCCGAAAGCTTTTTTTTTTTTAAGTTTTGGTGCTCTGGTACGAATGATAGAATACTCTTCGATACGATACTCTTTGATAAAAATATGGCCATTTAGCATGGTATTTTACGAATATAAAAAAATCAAAATCTATAATTCATAAACATTATCTTATAAATTCCTACGCATTTTAGATACTTAAGATTAAAAAAGTCCTTCCGGCCAGTGCCGGGAGGAAGAGGTAGCTTTCATAATCCTTATCTAAAAAAAGCCAACTTATATCATGCAAACACACGAAGCTCAATTTAGTGGAAACCGAATATAGGAGATTCAATACTAATTTTTATCAATATAATGAATGAGAATTTCGCGAAATTAGTCAGCTTTATCCAAGCTGCTTTTCTTTAAAGTAACTTATATTTGGCTGCCAAATTCGGCAATTTCTTAAAGTGCCTGTCATTTTAAGACAGCGTGGTGGATGAGGCTAAGCAGTGAACTTGGTCGAGACCTTAGTAGTTGCTGTGCACATGCTCACTCACATCGGAATCGGTTAATATATAGGAGGGCTGTCGCATGCAAAAAATCAGATTTTTCAAAATGTCACCCACAATAGAAATTGAAACTGCTATATCTGAGCCATTTTTTAAGGTAAAGACAAACAAAAAATGCTCCTGAATCCTTATATCAAGATCAAATACTTAAGAAAGAAACCTTTTTCAATTTCTAATTTTTTTGCACCTCACTTTAAATATATATATATATTTTAATTTAATGGCCGCCATTTTGAAACAAGATGGCTGATGAATCTGGCCAGCGAACTTGGTCGAGGTGTTGATGTATACTATCCACATGCCTTCTTACATCGAAATAGGCGAATACGTGTGTTATCGCGTGACAAATACAAGATCGTTTCAAAATGTTAGCCATGCTAGAAATTCAAAGTGCTATAAATCAACCATTTTTTAAGATATCAACAAAAGAACAAATTTTCAGAAACAAAAACTGCTCCGGAATCTTTGTATCAAGGCCAAACACATAAAAAAATCTTTTTCATTTTCCAATTTTTTAATACCTCATTTTGAATTTTAAATATAATTTTTTTTAATGGCAACCCTTTTGAAACAAGATGGCGAATGAAGGCCAACGAACTCGCTCGAGACATTGGTATGTACTATGTACAGACCAAGTTACATCCAAATAGGTTCATAAATACGCCTGTTATCGCGTGACAAAAATCAGGTCGTTTTAAAATGTCAGCCACAAGAGAAATTCAAAATTCTATTACTCAGCCATTTTTTTTTAGATATAGACGAAACAAAAACTGTTCCGGAATCTTTGTATTAAGGTCAAACACATACAAAAAAATATTTTTCATTTTCCAATTTTTTGGTATCTCATTTAAATTTTTTTATTTTTTTATTTTTTTAAATGGCCGCCATTTTGAAACAAGATGGCGGATGAAGCTGGCCAACGAACTCGGTCGAGATATTTGTATGTACTATGTACACACCAAGGTACATCCAAGTCGGTTCATAAATACGCCTGTTATTACGTGAGAAAAATCAGGACGTTTCAAAATGTCAGCCATGCTAGAAATTCAAAATGCTATAACTCAGCCATTTTTTAAGATATAGACGAAACAAAAACTGCTCCGAAATCTTTTTATCAAGGTCAAACACATAAGAAGAAAATATTTTTTCAATTTTCAATTTTTGGTACCACATTTCAAATTTAAATTTTTCTTAAAAATTTAAATGGCCGCCATTTTTAAACAAGATGGCGGGTGAAGCTGGCCAACGAACCCGGTCGAGACATTGGTATGTACTATGTATAAACGAAGTTACATCCAAATCGGTTCATAAATACGCCTTTTATCGCGTGACAAAATTCAGGACGTTTCAAAATGTCAGCCACGCTAGAAATTCAAAATGCTATAACTCAGCCATTTTTTAAGATATAGACGAAACAAAAACTGCTCCGGAATCTTTGTATAAAGGTCAAATACATAAGAAAAAAATATTTTTCCATTTTCAATTTTTTGGTACCACATTTCATATTTTAACTTTTTAAAAAAATTTTAAATAGCCGCCATTTTGAAACAAAAGGACGGATGAAGCTGGCCAACGAACTCGGTCGAGAGATTGGTATGTACTATGTACACACCGAAGTACATCCAAATCGGTTCATAAATGCGCCTTTTATCGTGTGACAAAATTCAGGACGTTTCAAAATGTCAGCCACGCTAGAAATTCAAAATGCTATAACTCAGCCATTTTTTAAGATATAGACGAAACAAAAACTGCTCCGGAATCTTTGTATAAAGGTCAAATACATAAGAAAAAAATATTTTTCCATTTTTAATTTTTTGGTACCACATTTCAAGTTTTAAGTTTTTTTAAAAATTTTAAATGGCCGCCATTTTGAAACAAAACGGCGGATGAAGCTGGCCAACGAACTCGGTCGAGACATTGGTATGTACTATGTACACACCGAATTACATCGAAATCGGTTCATAATTACGGGAGTTACAGTGTGACATATGTCAGATATATATATATATATATATATATATATATAGATAGATATATATATATATATATATATATATATCAATTTTGAACGGAGGGTGGTTTCGGGGTCTGGGGGTCATGATCGATGAAAATATACCAAAATTTTTTGAAATCGCTTTCCTCCGAACGGCTGCAATAGGTAGCTTTTTTGTAAAGAAAGCTACCTAAAATAACGGAGAACTATTTTTCAAGGCGGAATGTTAGATTCTCTACCTTTCACAATGGGGCGACGTCCAGGTGAAATAGAGTGTAGACATGAAATACTCCTGACTGTGTTCGGATAATAGGTTGTGTAAATATATTGAAACTTGAAACAAATGACAGTCTTTACAGCCTAATATCATACCATGATTCCATTTGGCAATGAATATGGATTTGTATTAATAATATATTATTAGATTACAAAATATGTCAATTTTTAATTTTTTTTAAAAATTCAAACCTTGGTAGTGACCTCTAAAAAACGTTTTAAAATTTTGAAATTTATGTGGATGTCTTTACTTTATACATAGAGCAAAATAGGAGGGTGCCCCATAGAAAATTTTAAATTTAATTTTTTAAGGACCACCCTAATCCATATATATCTGATATTTGTCATACTGTAACTGTCGTATTTATGAACCGATTTGGATAAAATTTCGTGTGTACATAGTACATACCAATGTCTCGACCGAGTTCGTTGGCCAGCTTCATCCGCCATCTTGTTTCAAAATGGCGGCCATTTAAAAAAAATTTAAAATTTAAAATTTAAAATGAGGCACAAAAAAATTAGACATTGACAAAGATTTTTTTCTTATGTGTTTGGCCTTGATACAAAGATTCGGGAGCATTTTTTGTTTTGCCTATATCTTAAAAAATGGCTGAGTTATAGCACTCTGAATTTCTAGCATGGCGGACATTTTGAAACGATGTGATTTTTGTCATGCGATAATACACGTATTTATGAACCGATTTGGATGTGACAAGGAATGTGCATAGTACATAGCAATGTCTCAACCGAGTTCGTTAGCCAGCCTCATCCGCCATCTTGTTTAAAAATGGCGGTCATTTATAAATTTAAAAGAAATTTAAATTTAAAATGAGGCACAAAAAATGAAACATTGTAAAAGATTTTTTTCTCATGTGATTGGGCTTGATACAAAGATTCTGGAGCATTTTTTGCTTCGCCTATATCTTAAAAAATGACTGAGTTATAGCACTTTGAATTTCTAGCATGGCTGATATTTTGAAACGATCTGATTTTTGTCACGCGATAATACACGTATTTATGAACCGATTTGGATGTGACAAGGAATGTACATAGTACATAGCAATGTCTTGACCGAGTTCGTTGGCCAGCCTCATCCGCCATCTTGTTTCAAAATGGCGACCATTTAAATGATTATTAAAAAATTTAAATTTAAAGTGAGGCACAAAAATATTAGACATTGAAAAATATTTTTTTCTTATGTGTTTGGACTTGATACAAAGATTCTGGAGCATTTTTAGTTTTGTCTATATCTTAAAAAATGGCTGAGTTATAGCACTTTGAATTTCTAGCATGGGTGACATTTTGAAACGATCTGATTTTTGTCACGCGATAATACACGTATTTATGAACCGATTTGGATGTGACAAAGAATGTGCATAGTACATAGCAATGTCTCGACCGAGGTCGTTGGCCAGCCTCATCCGCCATCTTGTTTAAAAATTGCGGCCAATTAAAAAAAAAAAATTGAAATTGAAAAGTGAGGTACAAAATAATTAGAAATTGAAAAAGATTTTTTCCTTATGTGTTTGAGCTTGATACAAAGATTCCGGAGCATTTTTTGTTTCGTCTATGTCTTAAAAAATGGCTAAGTTATAGCACTTTGAATTTCTAGCATGGCTGACATTTTGAAAGGATCTTATTTTTGTCACGCAATAATACGCGTTTTTATGAACCGATTTGGACGTGACAAGGCATGTGCATAGTACATAGCAATGTCTGGAGAGATTTCGTTGGCCAGCTTCATACGCCATCTTGTTTCAAAATGTCGGCCATTTAAATTAAAAAAAAATTTAAATTTAAAATGAAGTACAAAAAAATTATAAATCGAAAAAGATTTTTTTTCTTATGTGTTTGAGCTTGATACGAAAATTCCGGAGCATTTTTTGTTTCGTCTATATCTTAAAAAACGGTTGAGTTATAGCACTTTGAAATTCTAGTGTGGCTGAAATTTTGAAACGATTTGATATTTGTCACACGATAACACGCGTATTTATGAACGGATTTTGTTATAATTTGGTGTGCACATAGTACATATCAATGTCTCGACCGAGTGCGTTGGCCAACATCAACCGCCAACTTGTTTCAAAATGGCGGCCATTAATTTTTTTTCTATTTTAATTTAAATGAGATACAAAAAAAATTAGAAATTGAAAAAGATTTTTTTCTTATGTATTTGATCTTGATACAAAGATTCTGGAGCATTTTTCGTTTCGTCTATATCTTAAAAAATGGCTGAGTTATAGCACTTTGAATTTCTAGCATGGCTGACATTTTGAAACGATCTGATTTTTGTCACGCGATAACACGCGTATTTATGAACGATTAGGATGTGACAAGGCATGTGCATAGTACATAGCAATCTCCCGGCCAAGTTCGTTTGCTAACTTCATCCGCCATCTTGTTTCAAAATGGCGGCCATTTAAAAATTAAAAAAAAATTAATTTAAAATGAGGTACAAAATTTAGAAATTGAAAAAGATTTTTTTCTTGTGTGTTTCAGCTTGTTACAAAGATTCCGGATCATTTTTTGTTTTGCCTTTATCTAAAAAAAGGCCGAGATATAGCAGTTTGAATTTCGAATGTGTGACATTTTGAAAAATCTGATTTTTTGCTTACAACAGCACTCGTATATATCAACCGATTTAGATATGAGTAAGCATGTGCACAGGAATTACTAAGGTCTCGACCAAGTTCATTGGTGAGCTTTGTTGCACCCATTATGTTGTTTTAAAATGGCGTGCTATCACCGATAATTCGGGTTAATATAATTATTAATATAATTCGGGATATCACCGAATTTGGCGACAAAATATAAATCACTTTAATAAAACCAGCTTTGATAACGCTTACTAATTTGGCGAGATTCTCATTCATATTCAATATTGACAAAAATTAGTATTTAATCTTTTATAATCGGGTTCCACTTATTTGAGCTCCGTGTGTTTGAATAATATAAGCTGGCTTTTAAAAAATAAGGAATATGAAAGCTACCTCTTCCTCCCGGCACTAGCCGGAAGGACTTTTATTCGGTTGGCACCACATTTTTTATTTTAAATTACCTTCACTTAAAACATCCCAAAAAGGCTGTAATTAGGGAAAGTAAATATTACTTTTCTTTTTTACTGGTGCCTGAAACGATTTCTGTTTGCTCTTTTTGAGGTTGCATATATGCACCCATAGTCCCGAATGGGTTAACATTATTAAATTTACAGATTTTGGAATTTAAAATGATTAACTGAAAAAAATTACTTTGGAAACACAATAAATTTAAACTTCTTTGAATATGCAATTAAAAATATTTTTAAATGGCGTCACTATTGTACTTTGACCATTTGGAATTCGATAACCATTAAATAAACATTACCGACCACCATCAAAACTTGTGATTATGAATGAAATGACAATAATACAGTTCCCCCAATATATATATATATATAAAAGACCTGACGCGAAAAAGAAAAGTGCAAAGTTGTAAAAGTAGTTCTTTTACAACTAGATATGAATATTTTTTCACGAATGTTTCACGAAGGCTGCAAAACTGCTATATTTATAATCGATATGAATTTCAAAGAGGTCGGACAATAAAAGCGATTCTATTTTAAATAATAAACGAGCCGAAGTGAAAAAAGTCTTCTTATAGGTGCTGTTACCTTAAATATCAACATTTTTTCACAAATTTTTTACACAGGCTATAAAGCATTATATTTTAAACTCATAAACATTTCGAAGAGTTTGGACAATAAGGAGCATTTTTCTTTACCCTCTAATGTACATGACGACTTCAAAATTATGCATAGGCTCGGGAATTCAAACTACGAAAAAAATAAAAATTCCAAATTACACATATGTTCATTTCGCCTTCCAACAATGCATTCCATTAAAAAATAAGAATATTAACCCTTTGAACAAAATTCATTTCCTAAAGCCACTTTTGGCGAATTTCGTTTTTTCTGGTCATTCGCCTATATCGTCCTGAAATTTTCATACAGTATACTAACCTTTTTCTAATCATAATCTTGTTAGTATTTGAATCCCAATGAAAAAGGCGTGAGTAAGTTATATAAAATTGAGACTTACCCTTCTTCAGGATACTTATCCATTTCGGTGTAAATCCACAATTTATTTGAATACAATATGCATTAGTTGACGATAGTTTAATTAGTTGAAGATTGTATCCTCTAATTGCTTTTCATGCCTCCCTCAAATAAAGAAATTGTAGACGATTTGTTATCTCAAATGAATAAGCAGTGGTAACACTTTAAGCTATTTAATTCACATTGTTTAAATTGTGAAAAAGAGAGAGCATTTTTCTTCCCTCTTCTCTGGAATAACTACATTTTCAGAATGAAAAAATATTTACATTATAAGATAATAAATCAGTAATAATAATTGTAATAGCAATATCATAATAATAATAATAAATCAGTTTAATGTCTATGAGTCACTCAACAAGTCATTATCTTTATCAAGGTTTTCAAGGTTAAATACATCTTTCACATTTGAAAAGATTTATGGCTGAGTTGAAATGACGCATTATTTATGTAACTGAGGAAATTATCTTTATCACGGCTAATTAGCTTGATTTATATCCATCAACTCCTCCTTAATTTCTGAAGTTTCATTCTCACACAAATTTAAGTTCCTTCTATGGGTTTGAAAAACAGGTTTGGGAACTGGTTTCGTAAACAGGTCTGCTATCATCAATTTGGTTGGGCAGTACTTTAGGTTGATAGTCCCTTCATGCTTTAGTTGTTTTATCAGGTGGAACCTAATTTCAATATGTTTAGTCTTGCTTGAGTGCTTTTCTAATTCTATCATCTTGATCGTGGACTGGTTGTCTTCATATAGGTCTATAGGTAAGGTTTGCTTTAGGTTTAATTCTTCCAGTAGATTGACTAGCCACTTTATTTCAATTGCTGCATTTGCTGCTGACACATACTCGGCCTCTGCCGATGATAATGCAATGCAGGATTGTTTCTTGGTCGACCATTCTATTGGATTTCTTCCTAACATGTATAGGTTCCCACTCGTTGATTTTCGTGAATCTACATCTCCTCCCCAATCTGCATCCGCATAAACTTCAAGTATCGGTTTCTTTTCTCTGCTCAGAACTAGACTATAATTTTTTGTAGTCTTTAAATATCTTATCACTCTCTTTACTGCATTCCAGTCTTTCATTCTTGGTGATTCATTTCTTCTGGTAAGAATGTTTACTGCTGCATAGATGTCAGGTCTGCTTATAGTTGCTAGATATAGAAGTGCTCCTATGGCTTGTCTGTAATATGTGTTGTTTGGTAAAATGTTATCCTCATCATTAAAGCGTGTGTAATTTGTTTCCATGGGTGTGCTGCACGGTTTTGCGTCTTGCAAATTAAATTTATTGATCAATTCTCCTATTTTCGGAGTTTGATTTATCATGTAGCTTTTATTTACTTTTTTAATGTTCATAGATAGGTAGTTACTGATGTCACCTAAATCTTTTAACTCGTATTCTTTATTTAAGCTCGCGATTACTTCCTCTATTATTTCGTCTTTTCCAGCAATTAAAATGTCGTCTACGTATGTTATTATGTATGTTGTGTTATCACCCCTTTTTCGCGCAAAAAGGCATGAGTCAAATTTGCTCTGACCGAAATTCATCTTTTTTAGTGTTTCTGTGATTTTATTATGCCACTCTCTCGCGGCTTGTTTAAGTCCGTATATGGCTTTGTTTAGCCTACATACTTTATTTTCCTCATTTGGTTTAGCGAAACCTTCTGGTTGTGACATATATATCTCCTCCTCAAGCTCTCCATGTAAGAACGCGGTGTTAATATCGATATGTTTTACATTTAAATTTTGATGCAATGCTGTTATTAATAATGCTCTTATTGTTGTATATGACACGACTGGTGCATAAGTTTCATCATAATCCTCCCCGAATTTTTGTGAATATCCTTTTGCAACTAAACGTGCTTTATATTTTTGGATTTTTCCTGTGTTGTCGCGTTTTAGTTTATAGGTCCATTTGCAACCTATTATTCTCCTATTTGGTGGAGGTTCTACAATTGACCAAGTTTTGTTTTTCATAAGGGAGTTCATTTCGCTTTTCATTGCATCTATCCAATTTTGTTTATCCTTAAAATTTTCCATGTTTTCGATTTCCTCATAATTTTTTGGTTCAGTAGCGTTTTCGTTCTTAACCATGTATATTAACCTATCAGGAGGTACACCTTTATTAATTCTTTCTGATCGTCTAAGTTCTGCTACTGGTTGATTGGACGTGGATGGTGTCTCACTGCTATTTGAAATTTCTATTTCTACAAAATTTTCGTTAACCCGATTTTCATCTTGTTTTGGTTTGTTTTCTACTTTCTCGTTTCTATATTTAAATTTGTTTTCGAGAAATTTAACGGTTTTCGCGATCTTTATTTCATTTCCTCCTACATATATTCTATATCCTTTGGATTCATTATCATATCCGACGAAAATTCCCTCTATAGCTTTATCGTCTAATTTTTGTCTTCTGGCTTTACTGATATATGCGAAGGCTTTGCAACCAAATACCCTAACGTAACTTAAGTTTGGCTGTCTGTTTGTCCATAACTCGTATGGCGTCTTTTCATTTGCTTTTGTCGGTAGTCTGTTTTGCAAATGATTTGCTGTGCAAATTGCTTCCCCCCAGAACTTTAATGGTAAATTTAATTCACTTAACATTGTCCTTGCCATTTCAACTAACGATCTATTTTCCTCTCTGCCACACCGTTCTGGCTTGCGCAATATGGAACTGTGTGTTGATGTTTTATCCCATTAGCCCTGAGGTAATTTTCTATTTCATCTGATGTGAATTCCCCTCCGTTATCTGTTCTAATTGCTTTTGGTTTTTCTCCAAATTTGTTGTTAATTAACGCGATGAATTCTTTAAGTTTTTCGTAAACTTCACTTTTTCTAGACAATAGGTATATGATCGTAAATCGTGAGTAGTCATCAATAAAAGTCAAAAAGTATGATTTCCCCCCTATTGTCGGTGTTTGAAAAGATCCGCACACGTCGGAGTGAATGAGCTGGAGCCTTTTAGTTGCTCTATACTCTGCAATTTTTGGATAGGGTTCATCAGTTAATTTTGCCTTAATGCACGGTTCGCAATCTATGTTATGCTTACAGTTGTTTATTTGGATTCCTGTAGCTAATTCCTTTTGCGTAATTTCTTTAATTGATGTTAGATTTCTATGTCCTAACCTATGATGCCATAATTCTAAGCAATTTTGTTGTTGCAGCTTTGTGCTATGTTTGCATAGCTTTGGAATGCCAACTGAACTTCGTATAGGTTATTTACTTTTCGCGCTTCTAAGCATATTTCTCCGTTAAGTTTGAACATACATCTATCATTTCTGAATATAATTTCACATCCATTTTGCGTCGCTTTGCTAACCGATAATAAATTTGTTTCGATTTCAGGTACTAGTAATACATTTTAAAGTGTTATTTCATGAACTTTGTTGTCTGTTGTTCGCGTGTTTATATTTACGTCACCTGACCCGTAACTGATAAGTTTTTTTCCGTTTGCGATGGTTACATTTGTTTTTTCGCGTGATTTTATTTCTGTAAACATTGATTCTGAACACACAATATGGCTTGAGCTGCCACTGTCTACTATAAATGTTTTGTTTTCTATTCCTTGTGTTATAAAGGCGTAATTTTTATTTTCGCTCGCCCTCCATGTATTGTTTTCATTTTCAGAGTGACTGTACCTACGGTTTGATTCTGGTGTTTGTTCACTTCTAAAATTGTTTTCACTCTTTTGAAAAACTAGTGATGTAGAGTAATGTTTTTTGTTTGGTCTAATGTGTTGATTTTGTGGTGTATTTTGTGTTTTGGCTTTATTATGCCAACATTCCTGGGTATAATGGTTTCTCATCCGACAATTGGAGCAGTATTTATTACTTGTTTTGTTGTTGTAATTTTTCTGTGCTTTAAATGCTCTGGCAGGATTTTCTGTTCTCTCATTATTATCATATCGTCGGTTATATTCGTCAATAAGTTTAGACTTAATAAATGATGGTGTGAGTTGATTTTCTTCTCTCGACTCAAGGGCAGTAATAAGAGTATCATAAGATTGGGGTAGGGAGCATAATAACAGTGCAGAAATGTGGTTATCATTTATAACTTCTCCTATGGCCGCTAATTTATCTACTAATTCCATTATTTTTGTAATATGATTAACAACGTTGCCACCTTCCGCTAATTTAATCCCGTAAAGTTTTCTTAAGAGATAAAGTTTGCTAGACAAATTATATCGCTCATGGATTTCACGCAAAGCTTGCCAAGTTTGTCTGGCTGTCTGTAAATTTTTAACATGAGTAATCTGACTATCATCAATTGTTAGATTATTTAGAGCACGGGCTTTCTTATCACTTTTGGACCAAGCGTCCGTAATTGGATTAGGCGGTTCTTCCGTAATTACATGAAATAAGTCTTCTTTAGTTAACATCATTTCGGCCTTGAATTTCCAAATTGAGTAGTTCGTAGCTGTAAGTTTTTCAATTGCTAAATTATCTTTAGAAGCTGCCATTTTCTTAACTTTTGATTACTTACGTGTTACCGTAAAAAGTTCTTCCAACTTTTCTGTTTGAAAGTTTAAAAGTTTATTTATCAAATATCTGATATTTCAGATTTCAGTGGAGGCTATTTAATTTATTTATTTTTATTCAGTGATCAGTAATCATAATCTTGTTAGTATTTGAATCCCAATGAAAAAGGCGTGAGTAAGTTATATAAAATTGAGACTTACCCTTCTTCAGGATACTTATCCATTTCGGTGTAAATCCACAATTTATTTGAATACAATATGCATTAGTTGACGATAGTTTAATTAGTTGAAGATTGTATCCTCTAATTGCTTTTCATGCCTCCCTCAAATAAAGAAATTGTAGACGATTTGTTATCTCAAATGAATAAGCAGTGGTAACACTTTAAGCTATTTAATTCACATTGTTTAAATTGTGAAAAAGAGAGAGCATTTTTCTTCCCTCTTCTCTGGAATAACTACATTTTCAGAATGAAAAAATATTTACATTATAAGATAATAAATCAGTAATAATAATTGTAATAGCAATATCATAATAATAATAATAAATCAGTTTAATGTCTATGAGTCACTCAACAAGTCATTATCTTTATCAAGGTTTTCAAGGTTAAATACATCTTTCACATTTGAAAAGATTTATGGCTGAGTTGAAATGACGCATTATTTATGTAACTGAGGAAATTATCTTTATCACGGCTAATTAGCTTGATTTATATCCATCAAAAAACACTTTTTAGCTGCCGAAGGCTGTGGTGCCCCCATCATTAGGTTCTTTTGGAAATATTTTCGATTAAATATATAAATTATTCAACACTGATTTTAGGCATAATTTAAAGTTATTTTCTCGGGACCAGGCTACACCGGTTTTTTGTTTGAAAATATAAAATCGGATCAGACCGGAACGTTCGCAGCACACCCGGTTTACACTGCAGAAGGCAGCGGGGCCCCCAACTCTGCGTTTGTTTGGATAGATTTTCATTTAAAATTTTTAAAAACATACAAAATCGCGTTACCAAAGACAGTGGGGATCCCAGCATTAGGATTGTTTAGAAAGATTTTCTTTTAAATATACAAAATCATTCAACATTAGTTTTTGGTGTATTTAACATTATTATCAAGGGCCGGGCAACGCCGGGCGTAGGAAAATAAAAAGCACAGTATTTAAATTTATATCGACTACATCATTTGGCATTTTAAAATGCATTTCCCTCAAAAATATCATATGGTAAATAGACCAATTTTTAGTGTCGAATTCTATACTCTCTCCCCAAGTTGAATAACTCTTGTGGGAATTGTTCCGTTTTGACTCAAATAACTGGTTAGCCGAGTTATCTATGCTGAGAACGTGGTGTCTTGGAATAGTAAAACGGTTATGCACTTCACGATGAGGTGTTTTGTATCTTCACTAGTGGCAAAATGATGAAATAGCATTTGTATCTTGATAGAGGGAAATAAGTCAATGACAAAGTTGTAGAGCGTCCTCGACTTAACATGGAATAATGTCTTACATGTAAAAATAATTTTATAAGAAGCCCTGAAATTTGAACTTTTTATATCTCATCACCAGCTTAAATATGCCGCTAATCACATGCAGAAGTGTGGCATTATAAGTAGAACGCATATTTACTAATAAAATTAAGGCATATAAACATAGTACAATTTTATTTTAATAAGAAAAAAATAAATTTAGTATGTTCTATATGTCACCATCGCATGCATTCCGCATGCTACCGATGGTATACATATTGAACATACTAAACTTGATTTTCTTATTAAAATACGGGATATTCGGATAAATTTGACAGTTTGTAAATAGTATAGAATTAGGGGTTGTTGTGAAAAGCGACGTATTCTACATATGTTTACACTCATTGTTTTCAGATACAACCAGGTGTCAACAATAACGGACAGGGAAGATTGAAAGCCATCAGAATTTTCGAAAAGAGTAACCTGTATCATGATGATTCACGCCGGTTAACCAATTCCGCAATCAACACAGCTACTCAATACTTTTTAAACACCAAAAGCGAGACAAATACAAGGTTTAATGGCGAGATACAACGGAGGTTACAAAACGGAAATAACGCAGAATGTGATGGTATTTCAAAGTGTGCCCTCTCATAAGTGGATGTCCTGATTCGAACATTTATCCAACTAACTCTCCTGATTGCAATCCTATGGATTATTATATGTGTGGCGTGATCGGGAATGAAATTAAACGCACGGTTAGTACCACAAACATACAACTTATCATCGATCTGGCAGATATCCAGATTCGTGTGCCAAATTCCGGAACAATTTCGAAACCGTTATGGCTGCTGAGACCATCTCTAACCAAACACCCTTTGCATTGTTGTAATATTTATGTATCCATTTTCCCATTAACCCGGGAGAACTTGCTAGTGAGAATGCCCAATTGCTTTTCTTTTACTTTACATATAATATCTACTTTTTTTGGTTGGCTTAGTATTT
Source organism: Maratus speciosus (assembly GCA_963932465.1). Lineage (NCBI taxonomy): Eukaryota > Metazoa > Arthropoda > Arachnida > Araneae > Salticidae > Maratus > Maratus speciosus. The sequence continues at coordinate 389,511,748 of OZ010787.1, read as the reverse complement.
TTATTTACAAAATAGGTAAAATAATTGTAAAACATTTTGAAATTTTAATTAAAATGAAAAATGATTTAAATAAGAGTCTTAATAAAGTACGACTGTGAGAGAAAATCTCATGCAGCGAGTTCTCCCGGGTTAATATATCACATTTTCGTCTTTCAACAACAACTGTCAAATTTGTCCCCAGCACTCTGTAAACTATAACCCATACTAGCTTAACCCATAAAGGCCCTGCGTTACCATATGGTCACAGCGTAGGTGCCAATAATTTTGTTGCTGTCACACCAGTAATTCTCAAGATAAAAATTCGCTTTATTTTGTGACAGAAACTCCTCGATAAAATAAAAATATATATTATTATTATGGAAAATTGGTGTGAAATGCAAATATTCCATTTTAAAGAGATAAATAATTCGGTCGTGTTATTTTCATTACTAAATGTTCATTTGCCTTATAATGCCACACTTCTGGATGCAATTTTTAGCGTATTTAAGCTGGTGACTGGATAAAAATGATACGTTTCTGGGCCTCTAATAAAGTTTTTGTTACATGTAAGACATCATTTCGCACTACAGCGATGATGCTCTAGAACTTTGTAATTGACTATTTTTTCCCTATTTCGTACCGTTAACGAGATAGGAAGCTAATTTCACAGTTTGCGGCGCTGCAAGGTACCTCATCGTGAAGCACATACCCGTTTTATGGTATTTAGACACCACTTTCATGAATATAGCTTACTCGGTTACCAATTATTTGAGGCAAATCGGAATTAAGCACACAACCTGTAAACATCATACTTATATTATTTATGCCGCGAAAAAAAGAATATATAAACGCGTTATATCAGAAAGCGCGATAAATCTGAGGGACATAAAATTTTTAGAAATATCAAAAATGATAACCTACATGAAAATACTTTATATTTCCCCCCCAAAACTAAGCTTATGCTTACCTGATGATATAAAAGTAACAACAACAACAAAAAAAAAAAAAATGTTTAACCTGGCAAGACGGGCGCGGGGTGTTTTGACACCCCACGCCCGAAAATATTCGTCTGCTGTCGGTGAGTTGCTTTTAATTTATTGTTTCTTAATTTTTAAAATTAACGATAATTTAACATTTCAGTTACCTTTTTTCATGAGAAAGAGTGTAATGATCATGAATTTCGCTATCAGACAGAATTATAAAGTTTTTTTCGTATTTATGCCATTCAATATGTTTGAGGTGTGCTGACACCCCATGCCCGTTCTCATGTTACGTTTCATGGCGCGCGTCCTGCCGGGTTAAAGAAAAGTATAGATAGTAGCACAATGCGGTTTTCATAGAAATTCACAAAAGTGATAGCGCAAATTTTTATTACAATGAAAAAATTATTAGAATAGTTACATTTGTCAATGACATTTAGCGATATAGTGGTTCTGGAGTAGTTGCCTGTCGTATTTTCTAAGATCATGTTGTAGCATGAATTACAACAAATAAAAAATCTCTTTGAACTGTGCAGAGTGTCGTGCCATGTGTGAGGGCCATTCTCATTAATAACAGCCGCCACATTGAATATTTTTAATTCTAGCTCTGTTGCCTGCTATACTGCGCCACTGAACAAACAAACTGCTGAAAAAATCACTTGTTAAAGATAAACGTAGCTGTTTTGTTTGTAAAAGTTTCGTTATTTAACAAAATTTCATTCCCATTGGTGCCAATGTTCAGTTTCTTTCACGTCAAATAAACACAACTCAAACCAGAAAAATTATGTAATGAAATAGTTTTGTTTCCATGCGTTTATTAATTAATTTTTTTTACATTATCAAATTTCTGGTTTTATTTTGCTGTTTAAAAAAAAAAAAAAAAAAAAAAAAAAAAAAAAAAAAAAAAAAAAAAAAAAAAGCCTCGTAAAGTCCGAAGCTATATGCATTCCTTTCTGTGCATTTATGGGAAAACCACATCGTACTACTGTCTATGATTATAAATTATTGAATTTTTGCTTTTTCGATTACTTCCGGATCGCCTGATATTCAACAACTTTCTTAATAAAAATAAACATCAAATACACTTATTATCAACTGATAGATACAGTTTTCCAAAAAATTGCAATTAACACTTTGAGGTCTAAGCCCGAGTATCACTCGGGTTGCCGTTTTCGGTGAAGCGAACTAAGTCCGAGAGTCTCTCGGGGTCAAGTTTTAACTCTCAGTGCTATAAAAGTAACCTTCTATATACGTTTGCGGTCTTTTCCGATATTATCTACGAGCCTTTTATTTTGAAAAAAATATATAGGATGCCGCACTAAACAGAAGTAAGTATATGAAAATATCTCGAATCAGAGCTTAATTCGAATTTATTGTGAATCTTGTGCTGCAAATCCGTGCTTTGAAATGTACCACACGAAAGCAAATTTTACTAAATAATGTTTATATACAAATAAAACCCATTTTAGATATGTGTACAACATTTGGGTAAGTTTTTATTCACGTCTATGTAAAATTTTATGTTAAAAAATGTTGTTTTCCTATGCGGAACTTTCTTTTGTATATATAAAACATGCTTTTTTCAGTAATTTCTCATTAAATATTAATTTTTAGTACATTTAAATAATTCCTTCATAATGAATAAGAACAGTTTGAGGCTTATAATGAAAAAAAATATTAAAATACACATCTTCCACGTATTTAAAGAAAACAAACAAACAAGTAAAGAAAAAAACGGTCAAGTGCGAGCATTACTCGCGTACAGAAGGTTCCGTAGAATAAATATATGAATTTGTAATTGTATTATATAAAAAAGAAAACGTTTCTAAAAAAATACTAAGACTTTGTAAAAAACTATACAACGTAGGGTTGGGTATAACTGTATATATTAAAAAAGTGTAAATGGGTATACCATGAAAGTTCAGAGAGATATGGAACCTAAATAATATCAAATATAGCTATTCGTATAACTCTTTTTTTAATATTATCCTAATATGTTTATGAGGAACTTTATTCGGTACTGACAATAAAAGCAGTGTGTAGTTAAACTTCATTTGGCATTTCATGAAACTAAATTCAGCGTAGTAATAACCTTTATTTCTACAGTGTAGCTAAACCAAAACCTTTGTTCAAAGTTTAAATTTGGCATTGTGCTAAGCGCGCTTCGAATTGAGGTCTCAAAGTTGCAACGCCGCCTTGGTCAGTGCCGCGTTTTTCCAGATAGGTGTTTAATTAACTTTTAAAGTCCCTCGAAGCGTATTGGGAGATACAATCAATGCAAACTATCGCGAATCCCACAGTATTTATGCGATTCATTCTAATTAAATCTTTCGAGGGCGATGCCCTTAAAAAATGGACACCTAATTTTAATTCCAAAACAGACAAACGGCACCAAGAATATTTAATTAAAATTTTCCTTTTATCATGTACGTGAAAATAAGCAAGTTCGCATTTTCTAATAAATTCGTTTATAAATTCTTGTGTCAGTTCATTTTTTCATAAGTTTATAAATGGAATTACTCCGTGCCGGAAAGGATTAAGTGGTCGCAGGACTCTTAAAGCTTCAAAATTTAAGAAATTTTTATTTTTTTAGATGTTAAACTCCTATCTTTTCTGAATATTTTGATATAATTGTTTCCTTGAAACTCCCATTAGAACAGAAGTTTTGGTTTTTAGAATTATACCCGCTCAATAGTTGAAGTGGCATTTCCGAAACTTTAAAGTCATTATTTTCCAAATGGCGTTTTTTGGGCATAACGCGCGGGATACCTCAAAACAGAAGTTTTGGCTTTTAGAATTATACCCGCTCTATAGCTGAAGCGGCGTTTCCGATACATTATTTTCCAAATGGCGTTTTTGGGGCATAACGCGCAGAATACCTCAAAAACTTCTGAATATTTTTTCATGAAATTTTCAAAACATATATTTCATGTTAGTCTGTATAAACTGAACCTAAAACTTCCTTTTTATTGTTCAAAAAAATATTTTTTTAGATGATTTTACTGTTGAAAATTTCAAAATTTTATATTAGCTAAATGCAACATTGCATTAAAAATATAAAAATGCTTTAAATACAAATTTATTTAAGTTCAGGGAAATTATTACAATCTGAAGTATACGTAAGCACCAAAATTTTCATTCTAATTGCAATATTTATTTCTAATCCTGCGCGTAAACTGTTATGCCAATTTTTTTGTTCGACAAATGTCTAACAGTTTCGAGCCCCCTATAAATACTAATTCTGTATCTTGCAATTTTTTAAATACATGAAACGAAAGAACTTACTTATATCTTTCATCCCAATTAAAATTGTGTTTTAAAATCATATACATTTTAAGACATTAAATGTTGAAAATGGTCTTTTTTTTCATTTTTTCCACTTTTTAGAGTCCCGAGACCCCTTAAATTAGTATGTTTTTAACAATTTGACGTTTATTGCTTTTATACTGTTACTGGACATTACATTACACATAAATATCATTAAAAGTTGTTAACTAGGCATAGAGTACGCCGCCCTGTCCTTGTGTATGTCCAAACTTACCGTACTTTTAAGGGTTAATATCTCGGCTAATTACCGTTGATTTTTTAGAAAATCATTATTAACAATGCTTTTATTCTTCTGCAACGATAGGTATATCCAGCGATGCTCAACATGTTTTCTGAATGCCCGTAAATCGAAATTTGTGTATAACAGAAAAATGCTAATTACTCAAAAACTATGTGACCTAGGGTAATCGCTATAATTTTCCGGCAAGGTTTATATTAACGTCTACTACCTCTAATTTTTTCATAATTTTAGTTTAAGTAGATTCGGAATTAGATGGGGGGGGGGGGGGACATATTTTTGCGTTACATTTTCAACAATATCTTTGAAAATATAATACCTAAAATTAAAAGGAATGTATTTTTGAGTTCAGCGTTACAAAAGCTTTCACAGGATACCCCACATGATATACAAAGAAAAGATTTTTTTTTCCAAGTAGCATAATTAGCCCCTCTACTTTTTTACTAAATATATTTATGAATGTTTATTAATCTGAAAATATGTGGATCAATGGTCTTTATTACTTCCCCGAATTTGAACTTTCCACGTTCCATAGTTTACGAGTAAAATGGCTGTGACAGACAGACAGACAGACACAGGAGTGATCTTATAATGGTTCCGTTTTTACTCTTTAAGTACGGAACCCTAAAAAAACATGAAAAGTACCAAATAAGCCTCAGTACAGAGGCAGATATGCGGTTGAAATAGCTCAGACCTATTATAAGTAACCTAAGTACCTAAGTATTGAAGTAAGCTCCCCCCGCCCTCACCCTTTTCTCTTCGAATAATCTTTATGAAAGCGTCTATTAACTTTAATAATAATTTTAGAAATAATTTTATATTTTGATAGAATAATACTTCTCTGAAAAAAAATAACTTAATTATTTGTAAAATAAAATACTCGAAACTTATTACGCGATCAATTTACTCTCTTTTATTAATAATATTGGAACTCCATATTTGTAAGCCCTTGACATCCAAAAACACTTTAAGTTATATCCACTAAGTTAATTTTGTGAAATTTAGATATCAGATCATTCAAGTTACGTCAGTAATTTTGAATCAAAAAAATTATTTTCTTATCTTTAGACAGAATAATCTTATAGCACCTGATAAAATGCAGCTTTTGAGTAGCTGAAATTTAAATTGATAAGAAATATGTCTTGATAAAGAATCGTTACTTGTATATGTATTAAAGTGTAAGCTGCAACATTTCATTCATGGATACCTCTTCGCTTTGGTCAATTATTAGCAGAGGCAGCTTTGCCATAAGTGCGAGAAAAGTTAACTTTTCTTTCTTTTATTTTTTATTTTACTTCATTTTTTGAAAAGGCACAATGTCAAAATTTTTTACAACGAATATACTTCAATTTAGTATTTTGGGGGAAACAAAATTAAAATAACAATAAATAATTTCTGTTATTGTTCAATTTGTTCAGCAAAATTAAAAATAGGGCGATTATTAAGTGATTTAAAAAGAAGGGAGTTCTTGTTAATTTTCGAAAGACAATCAGTTATCCAGTGTGCAGGGCCCTCAATAAGAGAGGGATAGGATGGAGGCCCCCCTACCTAAAACTGATAAATTTCTTTAAACTTGAAAAAAACACAGTTGGCAAACGTGTAATTTTTTTTTCCTTTCTTACCAAAAAATATACAGTAAACTCTGTAAATCAATAAAGATCGAAAAAAAAAATCAATTTTAGACAATTTTCCGTCTTAGCAGATATAATAGCATGAAATAAGTTCTGCTTGAAACCGTGGAGTTTTTCCGTTATAAACAGGCTCCGTTTTCTCAGGTTTTACTGCAATACACTTTCTGGTGAAAAGTACACGGATTGCAAACACCGATAATTGACTTGTCAAATTTAAAACTAATCTCCCGAATAATTAGTCATTGTGATGGCACTGTAAATGTACCCCAGTGTGTATTTCTTGTGATTCATGCCATTTTTGACAATCATTAGAGTTCTGAATCAATTAAAATAAAAGACTCTAAATAAATTTAAAAGACTTCTAAAGGCGAGTGTCAGTTACACTTCTGATGCGGCATCATGATATTGCTCTGCAGTTGATATTGAATGCATGCCAAAAACATAGAAATCTGTTAAATACAAAATGTCACTGTTATATTACTTATGTACAGTACAGTACACCCCTCGCCCTCCCCCCCAAAAAAAAATAAATAAAATAAATACAAATAAAATACAAATAATCCAAACAATGCTCATTACTCCATCTCTAAGTTTCACCGAATAAATCTGTTTGTACCGAAGCAGGGCTGCCACAGGTGACTATTTTTTAATTCTAACTGGCACCACTTTCTAAAAAGAGAAATCCAACACATCGTTTAACAACATTTGCACGTGAAATATACTTCAAAATTTATATTAAAAAAATATTAGTGCGAACAGAATATAAAAATAATCTGCTGTGGCAGCCCTGCGAAGCTCCCTTTTTGTATCATTTTGCTACAATCGTGCTATAGTGAAATTTATTAGAGTTAAATTTATTGCCTAAAAATTGTATTAAACTTTAAAATTTTCAAAACTACACCTACTACGCTTCAAAACTGTACTAATACTAAATTTTGCATCATATTTCGATTTTCCGGAAAATTTTACCTTCGGATATTAAATTGGAATCTATTCGGCTAAGTACTTTAGGAATTATGCAGATTTAAACTTTGGAAATACTAGTGTTTAAATACATTTATAATCGTTGTAAAATAGATTGCAACTTGTGTTGTTTTTAAAGAATTGCTCAAAAACCACTTGGCGAAATGAGCGGTAATTTTGGATTTTCATATTTGAAGCTTCTAAAAATAAATAGCTGTTAAAAAATATCATAGGTATCAAACAATGCGCAGATATCAAAAAGAGAGGTTAACCTTTAACTGACGTGACAGAAATTGTTACATAACTACCGTGAAGCGGCCTGTGAGACCGCTCCACCGAAAGACGAATAAAAGGAGTGATTAAACCATAGGATGGTGTTTTTGTAACTAAGCTTTTTGTACAGGACTGTTACAATTAAAATTCACCTATTCAAAAGTCTCTGGTGATAGTACAAAAGTTTGAAACGAAACAAAATTTCGGTAGTGTTTGTAGTTAAACTAAAAGTTACAAGTTAACCTTTAACTGATGTCGCAGAAATTGTCCCATAACTAGTGTGAAGCGGTCTGTGAGACCGCTAAATCGAAAGATGAATAAAAGCCGCGATTAACTCATAGAATGCTGTTTTTGTACTAAACTTTTTGTACAGGACTATTATAATTAAAATTCACCTATTCAAATGTTTCTGGTGTTAGTATTAAAGTTCCAAAAGAAACAAAATTTCAGTAGTGTTTGTAGATAAACTGAAATTTGCAAGTTAAACTATGAAAATTGAAAAAAGCATCGGTCTGTGAGACCGGTAACATGAGTTAAAGGTTAAACTACCGTTATTTCCCGCGTATACGCCGCAGCTCAGCTAATTCGATTTCCTACCAGAATTTGTTTTAAATAAAATGTGACTTGCTTTTGCTTAGCATTTATTTGACTTCATTTTTAAAATAAAATTTCCGGTATGAAAAAGACTCAACTAAGCCGCGGCATATACGCGGGAAATTACGGTATAAAAATTGAAACAAGCAGCGATCCGTGAGACCGGTAACATCAGTTAAAGGCTAAATTAATTTGCAATCTTTGAAAAACAGATTGCAATGCGAGTAGATTTTTTAAAGAATAATTCAAGAACTACTTTGTGAAATGAGCTGTAATTTTGGATACGCATATTTGAAACTTACTGCAAATCTATATCTATTAAAAAATTCGGTACTTTTCGGTTAGCCGGGCGCCAGTGTTTTATATACATATATATATATATATATATATATATATATATACACATATATGTATATATACATATATATATATATATATATATACACACATATATGTATATATACATATATATATATATATATATATATATATATATATATATATATATATATACATGCATATGTTGTATATATACACATACATATATATGTATATAAAAATAAGCATATATACATACATGATACATGTATATATACATATTTATGCATATATAATACTGGCGCCCGGCTGACCGAAAAGTACCAAAAATTCTTAGGTTGCAATTCATATTGTTTTCGAGACTATCTATCGAAAACTTCTATTTTGAAAATTTTTCGAAAATAATATGAATGAAAACATGTTTTTTTTGTTTTTGTTTCTTTTTTTGTTTGTTTGTTTTTTTTAACAGAAATCTATTTTCAGGAGCTTCAAATATGGAGTTTCCAAAATTACAGCTTATTCTGCCAAGTAGTATTTGAGTTATGCCACCCGCATTACAATCTGTTTTGCAACAATTAAGGCTGTTTGTCAATTTCCGAATTCCCCTCTATAATGTTAAGTCTGTGGGCGAAGAATGCATTCGTATATTTAAAATATCTCATCGGAAAATTAATATTTTTAACTTCTTTTTCCTTTGCACTTATCTTAAAATATGTTTAATTTTTCTTATAGTTCTCAAAATATTTCTAAAACATACACTTAATTTAACATTTTATTTGCTAAAAGTTGAACTATGAATAAGATTTTAACACTTCACATAAAATTAAGTATGCATTTTAGAAATATTGTGAAAACTAAGGAAAAAAGAGACATCCTTTAAGAAGAGTAAACAGAAAAATAAGTTTAAAATACTCATTTCCTGAGGAGATATTTTAAATATAGGAATGCATCACACGTCCTTAGACTTAACATTAATAAGGGGGATTCGGAAGTTGAGTAACAGCCTTAACCCCTTGACATCCAGGGCAAACGATGCAACCTGATTTCATCGTAGACGAGTACCAGACGTACAGTACGTACGTCCATGTGGAATATGAAAATACAAATTTACACTAAACGCTGCTATATATATCCATACTTGAAAAATCGGTCTGCGTGTCAAGGAGTTGAGTGCTTGTTATCAGTCAGGACGCAAATTCCCCTCTCTATCGCTAAACCTACGGGCATGGAATGCATCCGTATTTTTCAAATTTCTCCTCGGAAAATTAAAATTTGTATCTTCTGTTTTCTGTATGCACTTCTTGAAGAATGTTTCTTTTTTATTTGCCAAAATGTTTCTAAAATATATTTTATTCTTATATTTTAAGTGTTAAAATCTAAGTGAAGTAGGTGAGTTGTAAGTAAGATTTTAACACTTTAAATAAAATTAACAATGTATTTTGAAATTATTTTGCCGAATGAAAAAGAAAAAAAAAACATTTTTCAAGAAGAGCATACAGAAAACAGAAGAAAAAAAAATAATTTTCCGAGGAGAAAGTTGAAAAATATGGATGCATTCCGAGCCCATAGATTTAGAATTAGAGAGAGGAACTCACAACCTGACTGATGAGCACTTTTAACCCTCTCAGGGGCAGAAAAATTCCGTTCGTAAAATGATAAAGTAATTGACTGACTCCTGAATTTAAAAACGAATTTCTTAGAAAATAAAAACCTGATTTTCTACAATTTAATATAAAAATAAAGTTCTATTAAAAAATTCTTGGCACCGTTTGTCAGTCTTGGAATTAAAATTAGGTGGTCACGCCATGCGACCACCGCCCTTGAAGGGTTAACGCATATGTATCACTTTAAATTGCCGTTTTTTATATATTGATGCGTTCTATTTTAATTTAAAAAAACTAGAGGAAAGACTTTCTATCACTTATGTGCATTATTAAAATAAAAAATTGTGTAACGTTATTCAGAATAAATGTACAGAATGAAAAACGAAAATGTTGCCTCAATTTTAATCCGTTAACAATATTTAAAAACCATTTAACCCTTTCAGGAGAAATGTACTTATATTCGTAAAATGTTGAAATAATTGAATGACTCTAGTATTAACAAGAAAATTTATTTGTAAACAAGTAAAAGCATATTTTCGCGTACTTAATAAAAGTGAAATTTTCATGCAAATATTCGGTTGCCAATGTGGAAATTAGGGATTAAAATTAGGTAATGCCATAACGGCATCACCGCCCTTGAAGGTGTTAATGAAAGAATCTATTAACGAAAATTAATACTTAGATAAAAATATAGATTTAATTTAAATTTTGCAAACATTTCGACTAATAAACTATTAGTATAAAAATTATTTTAGTAATGTAATAATTGCACAAGATCGTTCCACCAAAATATAAGCCCCTCCAGTGGCCGAGAGGTTCTGCTCTCGAAGCTGGTAGACGGGGGAGGTGCTGGGTTCGATCCCAATCGCGGCCGTCGGTCTAATCGTTCGGAGTTTTCATGGTTTTCTTCGAACCTTGGTTTTTCTAGCGTAAATACGGGTTAGTTTCCTTTAAAAAGACCCTCACGAAGGGCACCCCCCCCCCTAGGCCTATATCCCTCGTGCTGATAATTGGCCGTCATAAACACAACCAACCAACCAACCACCCAAATATAAAGGGAACAAAATGAACTTTTCAAAATAACGGGAATATGAAATTTTCCACAGGTACTACCGGCAAGAAAAAGCCAAATGCCATTAGTGTATAATGGAAACTAGATGGATGTGCCAATCCCAAAACTTTCTTCTACCTCATGTATCTTAATATTTCAAAATGTTGTTACAAATACCAATAATTCAGTTTTATTAGTATTTTTATTAGAATTATGCATAAATTCATACACTTTTCGATGGTACAATATTGAAAATTGCACAAAAATCGCTATTACAGCGTTCCCTTCCTATCGAATTTTCAATATTCAAGGAGAACCTTCTTGCCATGGTCAAAAGCATACACAAAAATTTGATTCAGTTCTGTGCATAACTTCATACACTTTCCGATGTTACAATATTGAAAATGGCCCCAAAACCGCTATTACAGCGCCCCCTTCCGGCGGAATTTTTCCAAATTCAGGGAGGACCTTCTTGCCATGGCAAAAACATTTATTCAATTCTATGCATAACTTCATACACTTTTCGATGGTACAATATTCAAAATGCCACAAAAATCACTATTACAGCGCCCCCTACCGGCGGGCTTTTTCCAAATTAATGGAGAACCTTCTTGTTATATCCACAAACTGAAAAAAAAATTTTTGATTCAATTCTATGCATAACTTCATACACTTTTCGATGGTACAATATTCAAAATGCACAAAAATAGTAGAAAAATCATCGCTATTACAGCGCCTCCTACCGGCGGATTTTTCCAAATTCAGGGAGGACCTCCTTGCCATGGCCAAAAACATACACAAAAAATTTGGTTCAATTCTATGCATAACGTCATACACTTTTCGATGGTACAATATTCAAAATGCCACAAAAATCGCTATTACAACTCTCCTAGCGGCGGATTTTTTCCAAATTAATGGAGGACCTGCTTGCCATAGCCACAAATGTCAAAGGAATTAGATAATTTTGTATTATTCAAACGTATACATTAGCTAAAGATGATTTATTTTTCATTATAATTATAATATTCTAAATGTCGCATTATCATTATTTAGAAAGAATTATAGCGACTCCGTCTTTTGCCAGATGAACTGTTTTTAGAAGTTTAAAATTTTAAATATTACGTATTGGTGTTATGTCCAAAAGTTCTGTTATTGATCTATTAAGACTTATAACACATGAATATAATCTTGATTTAAAGAGGTATAACCAAACCTTTCTACATTTTCCAAAAAAAAAAAAAAAAAAAAATAATAATAATAATTTTTTTACACTGCCTGTATCTGTCGCCTTCAACGAAAGAAATTTTAGCAAGTTAAACCTCATTAACCCTTTATCTACTGCATTATCATCGACTGCAAAGTTTTTTCATGTAATTTTTTTTTTCAGTTACTGCAATGAAAATTAAAGGATATCCATTAAAAAATTACTCACCCGTGAGAAATTTAATTCATAAGAGGTAATTAATTAAAGTGGTACTTTAAAGTACCGTCAGTACACTATGCCTAAAATATTCTCGTAATAGAAAACCCACATGGTATTTCAAATAAAGTTTAAACACTTAAAAATACTAAATAACAAGAAGACACTCACAAGTTAAGAATAAAAAAATATTAAATTGACATAATTTGATTTTACACATGAAAAATGAGTAAAAATTCAAATTTCATGGTATTAAAAAAAAAAAAAAAAACAATTTTTTTAAGGTTGCGATTTTTTAGTAGTCCTTTAGATATGCGACTCCTGTATTCCAGGGACAACATGCTCTCTCTCATCTCCACATATGCAATATACACTCAGGAACATTGAAAATAGCGACCCAAGAAGAAAGCTATGTACAATCGCGAAACTTTGCAAATAAGTACAGCGTAATGTGATATGCAAATGATCCAACTTTTGTGCCAATACACATGCTCATACACGCCGAGATGGCGCTACAATCAGGAAGAGGGTGCTATATAAGCCAGCGCAAAATCGAAGATTCATAAACGCGACGATTAACTGCCGATTGAAGGAAGAATTTGGTAAGCGAAACATGCCAAGGTAAACGTGCTAGAAGACATTTCTCACAGTTAAGCGAGTTTGAGAGAGGCCTGATCATCGGGATGAAAACTGCAGGCTGGTCGACGCGCCGTGTTGCTGGCCAGGTGGATCGTTCGGAGTGTGCCGTTAGAAAATGTTGGGAGCAGTGGGTACCCACGTGCGGAGAACCGGGTCTGGAGCGACCAGGAAGACCACGAGGAGAGAGGATCGTGCGGCAAGCACTCGTGGACCCCACAGTGACTCGTTGAACGATACGAGCAGACGTAGGCGTAGCAATTGTTCCACAAACAATTTCCAGACGCCTTGCAGAAGCAGGTCTAAACTCCAAGCGCCCTTTTCGTGCACTCCCTTTAACACCGGAACATCGGCGACTGCGTCTACAGTGGTGCCAAGCCAGATCAATGTGGAATGTCACAGATTGGCAAAACGTTGTATTTAGTGAAGAATTCCGGTTTGTTTTGGGGACAGATGACAACCGTATACGGGTGTGGAGGCGCCCTGGTGAGCGGTACAATTCCTCCCACACTGTTCTACGTTACACTGCCCGCACAGCTGGTGTAATGGTCTGGGGGGGGGGGCATAGCCTATGATAGCCGGTCCACTCTAATTGTGATTCATGGAAACTTAACGGGCCAACGTTATGTTGATGATGTTCTTCGACCCCATGTAGGACCTTTCCTAAATGGCCTCCCAGGGGCGATTTTCCAGCAAGATAATGCTCGTCCGCATACAGTAAGAGTTGCTCAAGACTTCCTACGTCAATTTCAGGCTCTTCCATGGCCGGCCCGCTCCCCCAACTTGTCCCCTATAGATCATGTGTGGGATCAGCTAAAACGTCAGATGCCATCGTGCCATTCGGTGCATGATTTGGAGTTGGCTGTGCAAGATTTGTGGACCCATCTGCCTCAGGACAACATCAGGTGTCTAATCAACTCTATGCCGGACTGTGTGGCGGCATGTATTGCAGCTGGAGGTGGTCCAACGCGCTATTGAAGTTGCCCTGTATTTGTGTCGTTGCACACCCTGTATTCGTTTAATTGTCTTGATTTTGAGATCAAGTGAATCTCTCATCTGTATCATTATGTGTATTAAATTTCATTTCAATCCGATGCTTTCTTCTTGGGTCGCTATTTTCAATGTTCCTGAGTGTATGAATTTACATATGCAATTTCTAGCATAGCATAAAACAGCCGATGCCACAACATTTTCGATTAACTATAAAAAATAAAAATGAAACAGAAAAGAAATACCAGAAAAAACATTACTACACTACAATTTAGTAATTGCATTATAAAGCAGATAAAAACGATGGATTACACAGATGAAAAGTAAAAAAGAAGTTTTTCTCCAACACCCAGTGTACTGGCAGTACTTAAAAGTACCGCCGAGTAATTCAACTGTTAAATCAAATAGGGGGGACTTGGGAGGGTTGACCCACTTTTTACAAAATGATTTTTTATTTTTTAAATATTGAACGTAGAATAAAGTTTTATATATAATTTTATTCGTTATAGAATCAGTTATCAATATAAAATTACTACATAAGTGTAATATATAAGAAATTTGAAAAATGATTAATTTTAATCATGAGAAAATAATGGGTCAAGGCTTCCCACATATGAGAGGGTTGACCTACTATATGGGAGGCTTGACCCACTTTGTTTTATATTGAAATATTTGTGAAGAGAAACAAAATCAGTTTAAAAAAGCAAAATAACTTTATGCTGCATGCTGTAATTATTATACAAAAAGTATTTTTGAAAATATGATGCTTAAACTAACCTGCTTAGACGCAATCGCAAGTCAGAGGAGAAAATTTTTGTTTGAAACAGGATTTTGTCTGAGCAGGTATAATTGTACAGCAGGGAAAATGAAATTTTAACATTTAAGACAGCATTCTGTTAGAGAAAGGTTCCATTTTCATAGGGTTTCATGTATTTAGGATCCGGATTTAGGAGCTACTGTCTCGCTTTTTTTTCTCATTGTCCTTCTTTTTGTGACACTCGACATGACAACTCTAGTTGTCACATAGTTTGGCTTCATCTCACTGTATTCATCCTGGTGAAATTTGTTTACATTCCTTCCTAAAGTTTTTCGATCAATGCTATGTTCTTTTGCAGCCGCTTGAGCACTTATCATTAACGTCTTTTAACCCTTTCAGGCAATGTACTTTCAGTATTAAAATGTTGACGTAAATGACTGGCACCGGAATTTACGAAGAAATTTATTTGAAAATAAGGAAAAGGCTATATTTCATGTACATATTAAATGGAAAAGATTTTAATGATTTTCTGGTGCCATTGTGGTGTTTGGGAATTAATAAAATTAAGTGGTTTCATAAACATACCATGGCCTTGAAAGGGTTAAGACTGCTGCTTTCATAATTTCTAGTTTTTTTTCCACTGTTTCTGTTTACTTATTGTAAGGAATATTTAAATGGAAAAAAGTTCCTATCAACTTTCCCGTTTATATTTCCTTAATATTTTTCTTGCAGTGGACACTATAGCAATTTTTCGCATATTTCTTCAATCAGTTTTAAACATTTTCTTTTCCATCACCCCATTTTACTGTAGCTTTACAGAATAAATTTACGTTCTTTTTTATTAGGGTTTCGTTCATCTGATGAAACCCTATTCGTCTCGCTCCTCTGTCTGTCTGTCCGTCACAGAGCCCGTTCTCAGAAACTATACACGTTGGAGACTTGAAATTTTGCATACTTATAGATGAACACCACACATCATACGACAAATCATAAAATTTTGAAAAAGTCGTACATTTAACCCTTTGGGATCCCACATGTGTATTTTAAACAATTCTTTCTATGTGAGCCTCTAATTATGGTGGAGGCGTGAAATTTTGCATACTAATAGCTGAATACCTCACATTACACGACAAATCATAAAATTTTGAAAAAGTCGTACATTTAACCCTTTGGGCCCCCACATGTGTATTTTAAACAATTCTTTCAAAGTGAGTCCCTAATTAGGTTGGAGGGGTGAAATTTTGTATACTTATAGCTGAATACCTCGCATCAAACGACAAACTATAAAATTTTGAAAAAGTCGTACATTTAACACTTTGGGCTCCCACATGTGTATTTTAAACAATTATTTCTAAGTGACACCCTATTTAGGTTGGAGGTGTGAAATTTTGCATACTTATAGCTGAACACCTCACATCAAATGACAAACCATAAAATTTTGAAAAAGTCGTACATTTAACCCCTTGGGCTCTCACATGTGTATTTTAAACAATTCTTTCTAAGTGAGTCCTTAATTAGGTTGGTGACGTGAAATTTTGCATACTTATAGCTGAACACCTCACATCAAATGACAAACCATAAAAATTTCAAAAAGTCGTACATTTAACCCTTTGGGCTCTCACATGTGTATTTTAAACAATTCTTTCTAAGTGACACCCTATATAGGTTGGAAGCGTGAAATTTTGCATACTTATAGCTGAACACCATCATGCGACATATCATAAAAAATTGAAAAAGTCGTACATTTAACCCTTTGGGCTCCCACATGCGTGTTTTAAGCAATTCTTTCTAACTGAGCCCCTTATTAAATTGGAGATTTGAAATTTTACATACTATAGCGGAACACCTCACTCACACAAAATTCAAACTTCATGAATTTTTGCTTACGTATAGCTTAATACCTCAGACCACACGACAAATCATAAAATTTTCAAAACGTCTTATATTATTTACTCCTCTGTGCTCTAACTTGTATATTTTAAGCAATTTTTCTAACCTCCGCCCTTTTCACCCGGGGAGCACTTTTCCAACTTTTGCCGACACCCCTTTGACCATTCTTTCATATTATGCACCATAGCCTTACATATTTTAGCTCCACTTTTCACCGCCAGGGCCGCCTAGTTATCTCGGGTGCTATGGGCCCAATCCCTTCTACTAATATATATACGGATAGTATGTAAAACGGAATTTCGTTCGGATAGAGGTTTGTTTAGAATAGAGTGCGCCTCTGGTTGCGAAATGTGGAACTAACAGATTTTTCAAAAGGATAAAGTGTTTTGAAAGGAATATTAAACGAAACCATCTTAGAGTTTCTTAGAGTGTGCGATCTGTGATCACACTTACCCACTTGTTAAATAACCATTAACCTTTTCATTATGCACAGTGTGTAATAAAAAGATTTCCAAAACCACTTAATTAAGGGAGCTTTGAGCATTTAGTCAACCCGCCCTCACATTTACTGGGTCAAGCCTCCTCACATAGCCCTTTTTTAAAGACTGTACAATCTTTATGTCTGGAAGGAAAGCTCGATATTTCTGCTATTCTTAAAACCTACTTACTTAAATTTCTATGATATATTTTATCTGAAAAAAGCTTTAAAATTATTTCTAAAAAACACACTTTTTAGGTTGAAAACGCTTCACAATTGATTTTTTCCCCACCTATTTCGATTGTCTGTATGAAACAAAGACTGTTGTTTGAGTATTCCAGTAGCTTTGGTTGACACCTATTGATAAGACTCTGAAATTCTTTTAAATAGGAAATCTGATAGGTGGGTCAAGCCTTCCCTATGGTCAACACTCCCTAGTCTCCCCTACATACACCGCTCACTTAAAATAGCTAGTCAAATTGTATTCTAAGATCATAATAAACACATAAAAAAATCCAACACTTATTCTATGTGCTTTACTATGTTTGCAGCAATAAATGGACAAGCGTGACAATCTGTACTAATGTCGGCACAAAACACATCGACTGTTTCAAAGATAGCCTCCTTTCCTCGCTAAAATAACGAACCTAGAATTATTGCTGCCATGCATCCTGAAAAAGTGGCGATAAAGAGTGTGTTTGAAAAGTACCACTAGAATATTAGTAATATTCACTATGGGCTGAAAGTTCAAAGTGAGTGGTACTTATAAATAGCATCAGTAGATAAAGGGTTAAAGAAAAAAAAAGGAATTTCTGCATGTTTTTTGTTTTTGACATGCAAGGATTTTAATGAAATTTAAGGCCACTTACAGGTACTACAATGAGAATATAAATATATTAAATATTTTATGAAATACAAGGATTTATATGAAGTAATTTTTAACTGCTCTTGCGCGAAATACAAGGTGAGACCAAAAAGTAAGGTGACTCCTCACCTCTCCTTTCGAAAATGAGAACAGCCCGACAACCGGACACATGCGCACTACGATCTTCGGTATATAACGTTAAAGTTCAGGGTCATTTGCAAAGTTTCTTGGTTAGTGTTTGTTCTTGCAGTCGCTTAAACATAAGAGGTAGTAGTGCATTGCGTAATGGAGCAGAAAACGAATATAAAATTCTGTTTTAAAATGTGTAAAACTGCTACGGAAACCTTTAAAATGCTTCGAAGTGTATTTGGCGAAGAAACTTTATCTCGCAAGACAGTATTTCAGTGGTTCAAGCGTTTCCGTGAAGGTCGTGAAAGCGTGGAGGATGAGCATCGCAGCGGAAGACCGGTGACGAGCAGAACCACGGCAAATGTTGAAAGATTTAGGAAGTTATTGCTGCAAGATCGCCGTTTGTCCGTCCGAATAATGGCGAACGAATTGAATCTTAATCGTGAAATCGTCCGAACAATATTGACGAAGGATTTGGGTAAACGGAAACTTCGTGCAACGTTTGTCCTTTAATTATTTAATCAATGAACAAAAACAGCAACGAATGGACTCCTGTGGCGATTTCATTAATGCAGCAGACAAAGATGACGCGTTTTTACAGTCCATCGTCACAGGAGATGAAACGTGGTGTTTCGCCCGTATGATCCACAAACGACATTCAAGCTGCTGTTATCAAGGAACTTAAAACAGTCTCAAACGAGGACTTTATCAAAAGTTTCCAGAACTTGTATGAACGTTGTCAAAAGTGTATTGTAGACGGCGGGAACTACTTTGAACTAGGGCTACTAGAGATACTAGAGGCTCTAGAGGCTCTACTTTGAACAACAGTGAGGTATTTATCTGCAAATATATAATACAGTGATTATTATGACAGAAGTCACCTTACTTTTCGGTCTCACCTTCACTGTAAAAAAAAACGGACTAAAAAACGGAAATACTACTGGCAATCTAGACGCCAGTACTATTTCCGTTTTTTTACGGGAATTTTTACTCATAAATTTCAGAAAAATTTCCGTTTTTAATCAGAAAAACGGAAAATTTTCTGTAATCTATGGGTAAAAATTCCCGTAAAAAAACGGAAATAGTACTGGCGTCTAGATTGCCAGTAGTATTTCCGTTTTTTAGTCCTTTTTTTTTTTTTTTTTTTTTTTTACAGTGATTGTATAATAAAATTGTTTTTAGTATGTAATTTAGTAAAAAGTCTAGTCAAATATCACGAAAATTCAGAGCGATATCCGCAATATGGTGCGCCTGATTCCATTTGCTTTCTAAAAGTAGCTGGATCATAAAGAATTTTTCACAAATGTTTTATTAACCGACTTCCAACAGAGGATTTAGTATTTCCCGTAAATCAGTAGATAGCTTTGGAATAGATGCTTCGATTTTGATGATTCTTTGTTTGAATTTGTTGGAATGGGCTCGTTCTGATTATTTTTCCAAGAAGAATTAAAACATCAATAAAAAATGAAAATAAAATAAAATATAAAAAATGGCAATTTGTGAAAAATCCGTTATCATCCAGCTACATTTAGAAAGCAGCTGAAATTCAGCTCAGAATAGCGCTGCTATCTTTCGGAATTTTCATAATATTCGACTGACCTTTTTATATGAGTTGCCCTATATAGTGGACTACTAAATTATATAAATGGAATTGTATTTTCTTTCGGTTAAAAATTATTTCATACTAATGAATAAATGAATAAACATTACAAATAATCAGCAGATTGAATAAATAGTCTGCGACGGAAGTTCCCGTCTCGCATTTTCAGTTATCGTGTTGTCATTGAGTAATTTTCTGGTGGTTTTAAATACAGAAATTGAAGTCGTTTTATTTTTCCTTGTTCCTTAGATAATCAGGACTATGGCCGGAAAATTAGTACTAAGATTAATTTGATAAATCTGGAAAAAAATAACGATCACTTGCGAACAAGCGTGGTGTGAGGCATGAGGCAGCATCTTCAAGACAAATGGTGATAGCTGATAACTTTATTGTAAGATATTTAAAATTATTGACTATTATTTTATATATCAATATACGAACTACAAAAATTTCATTTGCCACAAGCATTAAAATGTCCAGCGCCGGCCTTGCGTACAAAGACAAAATTGCCTTTTAAACCTCGCGTTAGTCGCATGTGTATCTCTGTGATACAAGCCTTCATTTTCCTCTTGTAAGTTTTGAATGCATAGCCGGCTTGAGACAGGGTTTTCTCATCAAGATGGCCTTGCTTGAGAACAACTGCAATGGATAAAAGATTAATACCGGTGGAAGGAAGGTAGAAGGAGACCACAAGTTCCGAATCTGTTTTATTCAAAACTCGCAAGAGAAAAATAGCGGCTTGGATTGCAGATATAAACTGCGACTAACGCAGGGTCAAGAAAAAAAGATAGAATGCTCCAAAATATTTAAGAACCATTGTTATTTTTTAAGAATTAAATAGATGCATTTATCATAAAAATACCATATGAATATGAATTAGGAATATCATACATTTTTTGCCAGTAAGAGCAAAAAATTGCGTTTCTTTTATGATGTATCAGAATGATCAATCGGCTATTTTAATCTTTTTGCTGCATGTTACTTTATTTCATATATATATCAAAATAAGTTTTAACTTTTTCAATACATACGCAATTTTGTTTCCAGGATTCTATTTTTGTATTTTTTTCTCTTTCTCTCTCTCCCCCCCCCCCCCCCCCACACACACACACACTTTTTTTTTTTTTGTCTGTAGCTAAGTGACTTGGCATTTTTTTGTTTTAAAAAAAGACGGCAAACTAGTCTTCAATTAACTTTTTGTTTTACTTTCCTCCCAAAAAATTTAATAAAATTAGAACTTCGATTTAAATTTTGGTGGTATGATAATCCCTTTCCATAATATTATTTTTTTTTCTTTTCCCTATGCATTTAAGCAATTTGAGAATAAAAATCAAAACTATAGACTCCATTCAAAGCGTTTTGCGGAATATTAAAATTTGCAACGGAAAATTCAAACTCCAAAGTCTTTGAGAGACACACATGGATGCTTTCTTCACGTCGGATGAATCAGTACAAAGTACATCTAAAATTTAATTAGAAATGTCTGCATTTTAATTTGTCAGAGGCATTGAGAATTGAATTGTCTATGCTGTGCTGTAAGACGTTGCCATGGTAACCAATGTTTGCTATTAATATAGATTCAATCAGAATACAATAGATTGGAACTAAATTTTTGTTGTGCCCAGATGTGCACCCTTGTCAGCTTCTCTCATGCGAAATGTTTCAGAAATCACTAGTAAGAAGTTGTGATTAATGTGAATAAAACAAAAAAAAAGTCAGTTAATAAAATAAAAATAAGTATAAAACTTAAGCAAAATGAATATATATGTATATATATATATATATATATATATAAGTAAGTTATAAACAAATAAAATAAATAAACAAACTATGTTTTAAATGTATTTTTGAAAGCATTTAAGAAGTAAGTATTTAAACTATATATAAAAATCAGTTCAAAATATCAAAATACTCAATAATTGCTATAAATGATAAAAATAAATTTTTAAAAAGGCAAAATACCTTTATTTATTTACATTTCGACATGCCATTTTATTTTCTTGAGAATGTTGTCATCTGATGCAATGAAACATGTCGAAATGTAAATAAATAAAGGTATTTTGCCTTTTTTTAAATTTATGTTTATCACTTATAGCAATTATTGAATATTTTGAATTAAGCATTTATCATACTTTAACAATGCCAAATGCAATTATCCCTCTCTCTTACTGCTAGGGGTAACTGGGTAATCCCCAAAAACAATTTATTTTCGAAATTTAAACAAATTATAAAAATAAATTTTTATTAGCTGCCCGTAATTCTCGGAAACGTTTCCGAGTAGCTTTTTTAATGCTTTAATCGGTTTTCTCTAATACCCGGAAAGTCGGTTTTTCGGATGCTATCAATTCTCAAGCAAACATTTCCATTTGTACATGCAATTATAACCAAATAATGTTAATGGGAATATTAATGTTAATGTTGTTAATTTTGTATGTTTATCTGTTAAACATGTTTTCTGGACATGAAAATATTTACGTGAGAATTGATAGCATCCATAAAACCGATTTTCTGGGTAGAGAGAACTGATTAATGCATTGTAAAACATACTCGGAAACGTTTTCAAAAGTTACGGGCAGCTGAAAAAATTAATTTTTATAAATTCTTCTTTAAATTTCGAAAATAAATTGTTTTCTGAGGTTTCTAAAGAGAAAGAAACGCTTTTCGGAATCTTGGGTGAGTCGGAAGAGGTTATTGTATATTTTTGTTCATAATTATAGTACATTTTCGCACATTAAGAAACATTTGTCTTTTTTTTTTTTTTTTTACAATGTAGGACAGCGCGTAATATTAAGCACAGCATATTTAATTCAGCAGCATTATTCAATTCAGTTTAATATTTAGTCTGTCACAAATAACTTACGAAAACAATGTCAGGTCTAAGAGCATCATTCCCTTTGACATCATTGTTTCAAACAAAGCATAAACGTAATTTAAAAACAAAGTGATAATAAAATATTTTTCACGATCTGAGAAAATACTGGCATTATGTTAGATGGTTCCAAAGCAATACGAATATGTTTTTAGCCTTAATTTGAAATGAAAAAAATTCAGAAAATTTATTACTGAAAATGCACGTTTCAGGAGAATGATGAACTCACTATGGAAAGTGTGCTAATTTTCGTTTTTTCAATTCTATCTCCGTGCATACTAAATCAAATTGCTTCAGAAATGTATGCCATCTTTATTAATTACTGATATATTTTTTAAAAACCGCACACAATTAGATGATTTACTAAATTAATGTTGTCCCAATTTTGCGACCAGTGTTTTTCGGTTGGTGAGGTTTTAAGCCATTATTATTATTTTTAAAAAGTACAAATAAGCAAAGGCAATATGTTACATTTTTGTGTTGTTTAATGCGTAACAAGTAAAATACAGCATAAAGAAAGGTGCGGTGTATGACGGCCGATTATCTTACACGAGGGATATAGGCCCGAGGGGGAAGTGCCCTTCTTGAGGGTCTTTCTAAGGGAACCTAATCCGTATTTACGCAAGGTTATCCAAGGTTCGAAGAAAACCACGGAAAACTCCGAACGATTTGGCCGACGGGCGCGATTGGGTTCGTACAACAGCACCTCCCGTCTAACAGCTTTCAGAGCAGAACCTGTAAGCCACTGATGGGGTTAGATCACCCAAACCGGAGCACCAACCGAAAATGTCATATAACGCTCCGGTGGAATATCCCCAGTACTATCACCGATGTCGCAGACAACGGAACGCACCCAAAACAACCAGCCGACAAATTGAAGAAAATATCACATAATCTGATGTACTTACATCAGTAAATCATAATAATGTTACAAAAGAATTGATGTTGCTTTCATCATAATAATAAAAATATAAAAGTATGTAACAATAGTGAGAGGTCTAACAATGTCTTGAATGTACAACAAAAGTCAAAACTATAGTTCTTTGTTCAAGATAATGCACGGTAATGTTCATTAAGTTCATTGTTCAATAATGTTCATGTAAATTCAATGTTCGAAATAATGTTCATTAATGTTTATTAAAGGAAAAACTAACATGAAAAAAGAACACCAGAAAGTTCAGTTTTCAAGAAAAAGTCGCCGTTAAAAGATATGTCAGACAAAGCACAGTTACTGTACAAAGCACGATCAAAATGTCCGTAGTAAACCACTGATGAATATTTATAGTATGTTAGGAAGCAAATAGTTACACAATTGTTTGTAAAATTGTTCAAATTTATACTTAATAAATGAATATTCCTTATTAAGTGCGTTGTACATGGCACACAGTTTTCTATAGTTTGAACAGGTGAGGAGACCGTTTCGAATGTTCCATCTCAGTTTAAAATTCCTGTTGAATTTAAATTGTACAAGGCATTAACGAACAATGTCCAAACAAATAATGCTGTATATTTCCTACACTACCGCTATTGCACCTCTTATTTGTGCGCTTTCCCATTTTAAACAGATACTGTGGCCACGGGAAGAAAGAAAATAACCTATTACCTGAGATTCACGCAAAAGTCAATCATTAACTTTATTTAATATCACATAAGTGTCTCTTCTCTTGTTCGAATTTTGCAAGAAGTCTGCCACTGATCATGTAGAAGTCCTTTAAAATGCCTTTTTAATATAGAGGTTGGTGCAGGAATACGCAGAACTTTGTCGTAAAGATCATTTACAATAACTGATTTTGCCAACATGTCCGCTCTTTCATTTCCTGATATTCCAACATGCGATTTTATCCAGCCAACATGCATGACTTTATTATGTAACAGGCGCAAAGAATTGAAGATACTAAAAAGCTGGCCGTTAGATGGAAACAAGCGCTGAAGAGCGTAAATTGATGACAAGCTGTCGGTATAAAGATTAAATGAATCATGTGGTGAACCAATGCACCAATTGATAGCCTCGTCTATCGCTGCCAATTCAGCTTGAAAAACTGAAGCCATGCAAATTTTAATCTTATGTCCAGCATAAAAGAATACCGTACCGTAAATGCAGCTCCTACACTGTTCATCATTCGAGAACCATCAGTATAATATCGGATGATTCACCACTGGTACTGTATCAACCACTGGCTCAAAAATTTTTATATTTAAGTTTTCAAAGAAGTAAGGATAATTAAATGTATTGGGTTGGTTTGATTTTTGACGGCCGATTATCTACTCGAGAGATATAGGACCTGGGGGGAGTGCCCTCCGTGGGGGTCTTTTTAAGGGAACCTAACCCGTATTTACGCAACGTTTACCAAGGTTAGAAAAAAAACCACGAAAACTCCGAACGGTTAGGCCGACGGGCGCGATTTGTTTCGAACCCAGCACCTCCCGTCTACCAGCTTTGAGAGTAGAACCTCTCAGCCACTGGTGGGGCGATAATTAAATGTAATCCGGTTGGGCTAAAGAAAAGTACGAATAGCAACTTAAAAAAAAGTTTATTGCTCCATAACGGAAACTTCATGTTTTAAGATTTCATAAAATAAGCCGCTTTTTGTATATCTGTTTCTGCCTCTCTTTATTTATATTTTACACTGAAGAATTGGATTCCTTTTATAATGTATTTAAATTATTGCATATTTTGTAATATGATTGTTTGTGCTTTCTTTTACGCTGCTTTTTACACATCATATATTCGTCATAGTATGGCAAAGAATTAAAAAAAATAATTTATTACATATAATTATTTCCCTAAACTTTTTATGCTCTACTGGGAGTCTGATGTATTTGTATTTATACTCCGAAACTCTTAAAAGAAAAAATGAAATCTCAAAGAAATAAACTGCTGTAATATTTGTGGGAAGATATAATGTGCACGAGCATTTTGTTGTTAATTGAGGGAAACATTAATTTGGGGAACATAAAGTCGATGTCTAAGATGAGGGAATCTGCGAGAGCACCAATTTTCAGATTAAAATATTATTTTCAGCATTCCATTAAAATTCTACATTATGTAGGCTACTGATATAGAATGCATCTTTATGCTTCATCTACACAGAATGGGTCAGCACCTTGCTGTTGCGGCTAAAGGGTATTGTTGTTCCTTTACTTCTTCAAGAAAAGAGACTCTTTTTAAAAAGTTTGGTGAATCTATCAATCTTATTTCTTTATAATTTAACGCTATATTTACTATGCGCTGTGTTACCCCAAACTCTGTCATAAAAAAAAACAATATCGCCAATCAACATATGCATGTACTACACTGTCAAAAATCTGCAGCATTTGCTGCATAGTCACTCCTCCACTATTATAGAATATCTCTATTCTGACCAATGAGAATGCTCCATAATATAGTCAAGTAACCGTTTTCTATAAAAACGGTGGTGTGACTATGCAGCAAATGCTGCAGATTTTTAACAGTGTAGTGGTCTGCACGCCGGACTTGGTCCAGACCTCTGGCCGGACTCCGGCCAATTTTCTTTCACAAGACTCGGACCAGGCCACGCCTGATTTTCACTCTTTTTGTGCCGGAACAGATTTCTTTTTTTTTTTCGAGCCGAAACGGACGTGGATTTCATTCTTCTTTGATATTTCGACGAACGAATATCCTGGTCCGATCCCGGCCCGGGAATAAAGAAGTTTAGGACTGGTCCGACTCGAGTCCGATGACATAAATCTGGCTCGCCGCCTCCGGGACTGTGCAGACCTCTGAATTCTTCTCCCTAAACTTATGATGGCTGGCATTTTATTTATTTATTTTTGTAAAAATTTGAGTGATGACATTTGTTTAGCGAAATCTTTAGTAATTAATTCATTTAATAAATTACAGAGGTACAATTTAAAAATTAACTTTTTTCATTTATAGACTTTAAATTATGATTTAATTTTACCATCTTTTTCTTTTAATAATTGACTTAAAAAAAAGAGGAGGTTCTCAATTAGACGCGTATGTATTTTTTTATGTACGTTCACCGATTACGCCAAAATTATACGCGACCGATTTATGTGTGAGTGTGTGTGTGTGTTTTTAATTGAAAGCGTAAAAGAAAACACGCTCGAATTGGCCACATTTAAATTTCATCAAAATTGGTTCAGTACTTTTATAGAAATTAAGCGAAAGTCAAAAATAAATAAACATCTTTAAAATATTTCATTTTCAACGATTTTCATCAAGTGATGTACAGCTAGCTATGTGTTTTGCGAGAAAGACGTTGTCTGGTAATTTTATACGAGTTTTTTCCCTAGGGTTGTTGTAGGGAAAACCATATTGTTAAAAACATTTATGACGTAAACATTCAGTAGAAACCCCCCCCCCCCCCCCCATAGAAAACGAGAATCTTGCTTTTTCAGAATTTAGTGCCGCTCGGAAAAAACATATATACAGGGTGTTTCAGCTCAAGCGGTTACAAAGTTTCAGGAGAGATAGAGTACACATAGACAATGGGAAAACACATAGAAATACATAGTCAGAAAAGCTTTCCTGTAGCGGTAGTGAAGTGACGACACAAAACACAAGAAAGGAAGGACACGAACAGGGGTGGGGGGAAACATGTTTACTGTTCTTAATACAGTAAAAAAACTAAATGAAAAGAAGAAAAAGAGAGACAACGGTCGTCATCAAAGAAAATGTTCAAAATTACGACCCTGGGCCGTGATGCATGCCTCACATCTCCGGCGCTTGGAATATGTACTGTTCTCGAAAATACCGGGAGTGTCTCGGACTTCCTCAGCAGCTGCCACGACGCGTGCAACATGTTCTACAGCACTGTCCAACATTGACCCAGCATTTTTTCCGGTACTATGAATAATAAACATGTTTTCATATCCTATTCACGTCCTTCCTTTCTTGTGTTTGTGCCGTTATTAGCGCTCCAAGAAAGCGCTTCTGGCCATGCACTGGTATGTGATTTACCTAGGTGTACTCTATCTCTCCTGAAACATTGTAACCGCTGTGCTGAAACACCCTGTATAACTATAGAGAGTACAAAGCATATTTCAGTTTTAAGACTTAAAATACATGCTTTTATTTTTATCTAAAATGATGTCATTTTCATCCGCTGAAGAATTCCACATTTACGATTCAGTCTTAAATAACATCTATGGAAAAGTATACATATGACGTCACTATCACGCAATAATACACAAACTCAACAAAAAGCAATGATGTCATTCAAGAAACTCGACAAAAAATTCGCGTATCTAATGATTCATAAGACTTCATGTGTTTGTAACATTAATATGGATACTGGAAATTAAATAGAGTTTATAATAGCTCCATGTTTTATCAGAAATCATTCATTTATATTTTTCAAAATTCGGAAAATTTTATTACACACGGATTAATAAAATTGCTTTCTTTCAGCTTTTTGATAGGAATTAAGTAAATTACGGAGAAAAAAAGTCACACATATATACTTTAAAATACATTTTTATAGCAGACGATATTCTTGGCATAGCACGTATTTTAATTACAACTTTTTTAAAAGTTATTATGAGAAAATGGTAACAAAATATACAGTAATCTACTATTTTCCCTTTACTTTGTACAGAAATGGAGTACTTCAGTCGCCATCATTACAGACATGTAATTGAAAACTACAAAAAAATTAATATCTCAAAAATAAATTGAGTTGCAGTTTTCAAACAAATTGCAGTTAAAAGTACTTTTTTTTCCTATACGAAGGTGTAAAAATTGAAAATGTGCGATGCCTAGAAGTTAAAAAAATTGCCGTAGAGATTATCAATTTAACCGTACAATTATATATCTGTTTCTTTTTTACGGCTGGCTTATGTAGCGTAACATTATTTTTTAGGGGGGCACTTTAATTGTTGCCTGGAAGAAATAGCATTATCGGGGTTTTAAAAAAAATGTGAAGCGTTTAAATTTATTCAAGATTTCTGCGGTACACTCGCTTCATTTCAAGAACTTCATATTTACAGTGGGGGGATTTGTACGCTAATGAAGGATGAGCCGAAAATCCTTGACAAATTTTTAATTTAATATAAAATAAATTTATTGAAGTTTTTTTATTTTCCTTTTTGTTAAAAATTTTTACAATTATTCTAAGCTACGTTAATTGTTTTACTGAATCTTTATTTGAATGTAATTGCCTAAGTCATTTTTTAAATCAGAGTTTCTATACCTAATTGTCTGAGTTGTCGTTAATATTGTTGTTATTCTGTATTTCATGAATTTTTAACATAATCTGAAAATAAAATCTGTGCATAAGAAGAGTGATTTTGAATAATTTATTTGTAGGATAATGTTGGTTCTGAAGTATCGGCATGTTTTGTAGAAATTCAGTCGGCCCGCGCCGAACTTTTATATCTTTTTTTATCTTTTATACCGGGGCGAGGGTGAAAATAATTCTTTTGTACTGGCCGGGCCGCACCGAACGTTTAGCTTTTATACCGGGCCGAGCACAATAAATTATTTTGTACGGTCCGGTACGGGCTCTGTCCGAACTTTTAGCTTTTAACCAATATATTTTTTTGTACAGTAAGTCCAGCTGGGCCCAGTACTGGAAATTTCTGGCCGTGTAGTCTTGTATCATTTACTAAAAATTTTCTGGGAAAGGCAGGGTAAAGCAAGATTTGGCGACAATAATATTTTTCAGTTTGGGCTCAAATCAAAACTGTATATTCTTTGATACATTCTTGAATTAATTTTTTTCGTAAATGCATGAGATTGGCTGGTATTCTTATTTTGAAGGTGTAAAATCAAATAGTTTTTCTTTTTTCAATAAAAGTAGAGGATTTTTCAAAAATGCACGATAATGGTGGCCTTTTGAACTGAAATTCCGAACGCAAAGCCCGAAAATTTTCACTTTGGCATAATAAGCTCTTATAAATCCAGATGTAACTCATTTATCGAAAAAAGGTAATTGATTGCAAAACACTTCAATAGTCATGCCTGAAAGTAATGATGAATTTAGGGAGCTGCGCGGAAGGGACTTCAATATCAGGATCCCCCCCCCCCCCATGAAATTCTATATCCCTTTCTCCCTCCTTCCATAGCTGCGAAATTCCCTCCCAGAGAAAATGTCTGAATAGAACATTACCTATTCGTACAAGCATCATGCATGTTTAAAAAAAAAAAAAAAAAAATGAGTCCATAAATTTGTCAGAAAGTGTCACGGATAAATATATTTTTTTCAGAAAACCTTTCAGCGGACGCGCTTAAATATTTTTCGGAGGTGGGAGCGTGACGCATTTTTGCGCAGTGTAGTTGCGTTTTTAAAAATGCAAGATCTTTCATAATAGTAATAAGATACATGTTAGAACAGCAATTATACATATCATTAATAAAATGAGAATACGAATGTCGGTTCCTTTTGTGAGAACAAAGTTACTGAAAAATCACATTTGCCTTAAAATTTGTAACAGCGCTCCTGCTGGAAGGTTAAACTAGGTAGAGAAAGTAGAGTAAAAATGAAAATCCTTTGGTTCATTTTATGTTTAAAAGTTTAAAAACTGAAACTATGAAAAATTAAGCTTATTTATTATTTAATTTAACCTTAGCCAAAGGAAATGAGTAGGCCTTTTTAACTGCATGGCATTTGGAGCATACGCTCTTTACTCTCACTCAAGGAGGGCTCATCAAAAACGTCCTCAAAAACCGAGATAAGTCTGCTAATAAAATTAATTCATTTATATTATACAGGGTGTTGCCGAAATCGACCGACAAATTCAGAAGGGTGATAGTAGGCACAGAGCCCGATTAACTCCCGGATATGGATCCCGGGGCACACATACTATTTGAGGGCCCCTTTTCCCAAAATAATCTCGAGTCATAAAATACATACATTACAATCTTAACATACAATCATATGGTACAATTTAAATTTTAAACCATTGTTTTATGCTTAAAACAAAGCGTTATTTTGTTTTTGTGATCAGGGCCGAAGCTACCCTTTTTTGAAAAGCAGAAAAAACAACGTTTAAAAATGCACAAATAATACATGAAAAGCAGCAAACAGCTGTTTCGAATCTACCAGCGAGATTCTTCTTCAGTGCAAGATAGGGAAAAAGGAACAGCGTGCTAGAGAAAGCAAGGCTGAGATAGTTCCTTTTTCCCTATCTTGCACTGAAGAAGAATCTCGCTAGTAGACTCGAAACAGCTGTTTGCTGCTTTTCATGTATTATTTGTGTATTTTTAAACGTTGTTTTTTCTGCTTTTTAATATTGTTGCACAAAGGCTTTATTTGCTATTTTTATATACCCTTTTTTGCACCCGGGACAAACATGGATTTTTGCGCCCCCCCCCCCCTCCTTAGCAAAGTATATTTACAAAGAGAATCTTACTAATTTTCTAATAGCTGACTTAATTTAAAATTTAAAATATGTTATCACAAAATATGTAATACTGAACTACGTAATCTGCTTTGTCAAATATTGATTCATTAAAATCTTGTAAACGGAATCGAAAAAAATTGAAAAAAATTACGCTTTTATACGGGATCCTTATGCCATATTATCCTTAAATTCTTTTATGCTTTGGCATAACCCAGACAGGACGATTTTAATAATACCGTGTTAAACATACACGTAAGACTAATCGACACACAAAATCTTCATTTGGCGCCCCTTCGTTCTGGCGCCCGGGGCACATGCCCCCTCTGCCCCCACACACCCCTTAGTTTAGGCCCTGTTTGTGATGTCAATTACAGTTCTAATGTGTTTAGCTGTTTGCATAAGCCTGTTTCACATAATATTAAGTTTTGAGGAAATCTGCACTTTCTTCTAGACTTATTTGTGAATAATGAGGTTTGAGGTTTGAGATAGTTCCGTGATGTCAAATAGGTGAAATATATTTTTGATGCCAACTATAGACCGAAGTTTTGTGTATTTTTTAGAGTACACAAAAGCATTTTAGTCCCCCCCCCCCCCTCTATAACTGGAGTGTAGGGGCACGTGCCCCTTGTGCCCCTGTGATAATCAGGCCCTGAGTAGGCATCAAGAGGAACAAAAATTGCAATGGAGCATGTGTGTAATAAAAAATACGGGATGTTCTACCCTAACTCAACTTGCGGTGACTGTAATAACTTTAAGGAAACTCAAGTATATTATAATGAATTTTTTAATAGCCATGCTCACTTTTGTTGTAAATGTGATAACATCAAAAAAGTGGTAGAAGTTTCCATTGAACGCCCAAGCAGTATGCACTTGATGCTTCACATTTTGGTCTGCGATTACCAGTTCACACGGACACGGTATGATCGATTGCGTGAGCATCCTGTTTTTCCAGAAGTTTTCGTGATGTTATCACATTTCGTACTAAACGTGGTACATATCGTTATATTTTCATTGCAGTATTTTTATTTTTTTTAAAATAATTACTGTCAACCCGATTGTAATTATCCATCCTCCTGATTCCTACTATCACCCCTCTGAATTTGTCGCTTGAATTCGGCAACGCCCTGTATATAAATTGTTTGACGGTGACTCCCCAAGAAGAATTTTTTCCGAAGTCTCCAATAATGAATCGACTCTTGTCAATAAAAATATGCGCAATAAAACTCTTTACCAGTTTAGTATTCTCGTATCGAATCTTTTATCCAGTGCAAAATAATTAGTTTCAAACGTTGGTTCGAGAAGTGGTCCACTTTTATTTATTATTTTACCTATTTTTGCTGTTGTTTATTAGTTGTAAGACGCATGCTTCTGGTAAGGTTTTAGTCATGTTTTGTCAAAATAATATAGCCATTTTTTTACTTAATGGATACAGTATTTTCCAAAATACTCAACTTTATTTTGAG